>JAQQTO010000037.1:26790000-27390000 GCA_029884595.1 Ormosia semicastrata | reverse complement strand
TTTATGCATGTTTCTAAACATTAAACCAGAAAGTGTAGATGACGCACAATATTGATACTATCTTGCTCCATGTGGACACCACTAAGTCTATTTTATTACGTCCAACCTATGCGTATATAAGAAGGAAAACTACATTCAACGTAATGCTATTAAGATTGCTGCACCCATTTTCAAGCATACACCATTGATGATTAGCATTGTTAGTGTGGAAGAATAATAGAAAAGACACTTTGTAATATTTTTATTTTTTGTTCAACAAATTCCAAAATACATGAGATACTTATAGAAGTGAAAAAGACTTTACACATTCTATAACTCTCCCTAATTAACAAAAATAATTTTTCTTTAACTCATGAAATAAATCATCCTATAATTACATAACTCCAATAAAATAATTCTCCCTAATGACACAATATAATTCTTCATTACTCATAGAATAACTCTCATAACTTTCATAACTCACAATAGTTACCACATCAAAAGTCACATAATCACCAAAATTCTATTAACTTTAAATTATTATTATTTTAATCAACACTCTCCCTTAATTTGAAGTTTTCTTCTTCATTCCAAGTCATACTCGTAATTTTTGAAATTCTTCAAACTTGAGAGGCTTAATAAAAATATCAGCAATTTGATCTTATTTTTTTCACATATTTGGGCTCAATCACCTTATTGTCAACATACTCTCTAATAAAATAGAACCTTGTATCTATGTGCTTGCTTCGATCATGGTACACCATATTTTTAGCAAGAGATAGTGTAGACTTGTTATCAATACAAATCTTTGTTGCTTCTTCTTGTAGGAAATAAATTTCTTTCAATAATCTTCTAAGCCATATAGCATGACAAGTGCAAGAAGTTGCCGCCACATACTCGGCCTCACAAGTTGAAAGTGTGACAATGGATTATTTTTTCAAACTCCATGAAATAGCATAATCTCCTATGAAGAATACAAAATTGGTAGTGCTCTTTCTATCATCTCCCGCAAAATCACTATCACAATATCCCACCACTACAAGAAATTCACAAATTAGCGAGGAACTCGCAAAATATTTTGCGAGGGATTAGCAAGACACACATCCGTCGATTTTATTTTCATCGCTAAGTAGCAAGGGAATTATTCCCTCTCTAATGTGTCGCTAATCCGTCGCAAATTTTTAAAAAAATAGCGCCTGTGTTCCCTTGCAAATCAGCGAGGGAAATTTCGTCGCTATAGTTTAGATATTTTTAGATCTAAAATCTGCCGCTAATCCCTCACTAATCCTTTGCTATTCCTTCGCAAATCCCAGTTACAACAAGAAAAAAAATTTGGATCTAATATCCTTCGCAAATCCCTTGCTCATTTCCCTCACTATTCCCAGTCACAACAGGAAAAAAATGAAAGAAAAAAAGTAAAAGCCATCAGACCTACACTACACACCCACTCCACCCATGCACATACACTGTGCCACCATCACAACACAATTTGGCATCTCAATAGAAAAAGTAAACTATCTCAAATTCTCAATCAAACATTCATCTCACACAAAATTAGAGTATTGAACTCAAAAAATCAAGTACCAGAATAACAAACAATGAGCAAAGACAATAAAGGCAACACGGTGACTTAGCCACCAAAAGCTTAACAAAGACTTAATAAAGGTAGGACAAAAACACTAGGCATATGAAAAACTAAGACTTCATGAAAAGGAAAAAAACAAGATAGCACCAGTGAAGATCTAAAATCAATCTATACCCATTTTTATTCCAAAGAAATTTTTTTTACCAAAGTTATATATAGCATGTAAATTTATGAGTAATAGGGAGTTAATGAATACTTTGGAGAGAGAGAGAGAGAGTCTAAACGTAAAGAACTAATACCAGATAGTAGCACCTAATCACCTACTATTGCATATAATGCAAGCTGAAATTCAAAGATGTCAAGAATTTTAAGTTCAATTTGCAGTTGGTTCACAAGGAAATACTGACAAGTTTGGGGACAAATGTAACATTACAGTCAAGGAATGTCAGGAAACAACTATCAAGGATGGCATAAATAATATACAAATGGAAAACAAAGATGACATAACAAAGACAACTTGCATTTTTAATTTTGAAAAATGCAGAGAATATAGCAAAAATGCAGAGAATATAGCACGAAAAGAACCAAGTTAACATCAAACAAGAAAATAGAGAAGATAGTTTGTTAGATAGCTAGCCCAAATAATTAAATAATAATAATATAATCAAGAATCAGCGAGACACAACAATTTTGTGGGTAAACACATTTATAAATGAGATCCTAAAAACATCACTTCTAAAAGAAATATTGTGGGTAAACACATTTATAAATGACGTAAGATAAGAAAGCAATGTTAATATTACAACAATTTTCCCTGATGAACAGAAAGATAGAGTTAGAAAAAGGAAATTATATGGGAATTTTCTGATTGAATGAAACAGTTGAGTTTGGTATTCCATTATTCATTTGTTGTACTTGTAATTCTTAGTAGTGGTGTGCTAAAGAAACAATGTAATAGCTACATCAAATGTCTCACATGGACAATTGCAAAATGAATATAGACAGTTTTCTTTCAACATTGGCCTTACTCATACCAATATTATACATCATTGTCAATAATCTAAACAATGTTTGAAATGAACCAGAAAAGGAAAACTTATGCTTATTTACATGATAGTAAACTACTTAACCATAGGGGAAAAAAAAAGCAAAACTACTTGAAAATTCAACAATAAAAAGTTTTCAAATAGAATGGTTAAGGAAAGGAATCAAGCATACCCTTTTGAGATATCACAAAAACGTGAATCACCAGCATTTGCAACAACAAGTTGGTTGTTTCTAATAACTGCAACACAGGTGCTTCCTGAAATTGATCCGGCAAAAAAACTTAAGTAAAGGAGCATCAGCATAAATGTATCTCAATTTTTTCTACTGGAAGATGTCTTAAAATGTGCAACCAGCATCTATTTGTTTGAAAATATATATGGGGAAAAAAAAAGAACAATGTAATAAATAGAACATAAGCACAGAGACAATTTAGAGGCGCAGCAAAAAAACCAATTGAATACTATACAAATATGCTAGTATCATCAAATATACTATTATCATCAAATACCATTGAAAACCATCCTTGGAATGGCAGAATGAGTCTCAAGGAATCTTGGGACTTTCACATTTCTCAGAATTTGCTAACAAATATTTATCTATTTTTACCATAATTACAGAGAGTAGAAACCCTAAATAAATGGCTCACAATGCCCATTGTGAACTGCAACCAAACTAGAACCCATCATCTGCCATGGTGAACAGCTAGCACCCCAAGCTTCCATTGAGCCATGTCGTCGATAAGGTACCACTACTTCGTCCAACAAATAAGCTGCCACCCAGATTCGTGAGCTGTCAGCCACGTCGCAGAAAAACACCCACAAGCCACCAGTTTCGTCACCCCCTGAGGCGCCGTACACCGTCTTATTGTTACATTTTTTTACCTGAATTCAAAATAAAAATAAAAATGATAAAAACAAACAAAATGGGAAAGTAAAGGTAATAAGGGGTTTCTACTGGTTGGTGTGAGATGCTGCAATAGGGGTTTTGGCGGATCCTAGCTTAAACGACGATGGCGGCATTGTGGCTCCAGTGTACACGGCGTGTTGCAAGTGGTGACAGGTTTGTGTGGTCTGGACAACGCGGTGGTGTGGTAGATCGTCGAGGGGTAAGACAGTGGGGCTTTGGTGGTTGCGGGTCTGGTGCTCGACGACAGAAAATGGGGAAAGCGACTGGGCTTGAGGCGTTCGAGGAGAATAAATGGGTGTAGTGGCTTGGTAGGGCGTGTAGCGGCTACGAGTCGTGGTTCAGTGTGACGGGGCTTTAGCAGTAGCAGGTCTGGTCTTGGATCTTAGGTAGTGGCTTGGTGGAGCTATGAAGATTGTGGCAGAGACTTGTGTTAGCCAGATCTAGGTCCAGGTGACGACGGTGCAATGGAATTCATGGATTTCAAGCGAGTTTGATGGTGGTTGTTCCAGTTTATGGGTTGGTTCGTGGTGGTTGACAAGGTGAGGAGGTGGTTCTGTAGGTCTATTTCGGTAGTGACTAGGTGGTGTGGTGGCGAAAGGCAGGGCAGTGACTTGGTTATGGGCACTGTAGGCGGATAAGGATAGTAATAGAGAAATTATCCCTATTGAGAAATAACCCAGCTTAAGTGAGGGAAGATAAAAATGTTAGGAGAAAAATAAGACGTTCGCGAGAGAGTAATAGGCAAAGTGAGGGAAGATGAAAACAATACAAAAAAAGTAAATTATTTTTTAGCAAGGGATAATTTCCCTTGCAATTACCTTGAGCGGAAAAAATTAATTAGCGAAATTGCAAGAGAAATTTTTCCTCACAAAATTCCGTCGCTAAAGATGAATTTCTTGTAGTGCATAAGTTTGAAATAATTAGAAAATGAATAAAATAGCCCAAAATCAATTATACCTTTTAGGTAATGAAGAATCCTCCGAGCAACTTTCATGTGGGTAGAAGTAGGTAATTCCATGTAGTGATTCACTACTCCAACCACAAAAAGAATGTTGGGTCTTGTCAATCAAGTATAAACTTCCCTTTCAATTACTCTATTTTAGCAATTTAACTCCACAGGATAATCCCCTAATGAGGGAAATTATCCCTCGCAATTTCCTCGCTAAAATTAGTGAAGGAAATTTATCCCTCACTAATTTTAGCGAGAAAAATTATCCCTCTCTATTCACTTGCTATTTTTTCCCTACAATTTATTTTTGAAATTTATGCGGGTAACGGGTGCAAACACTTCTTCATAGTCAACTCCATACTTTTGCTTGTAGCCTTTTACAATGAGTCTTGCTTTATATCTCTCTACATCTCCTTTAGCATTCTTTTTTATCTTGAACACCCATTTGACTCCAATTGCCTCATGACCCTTGGGAAGAGATGATAACTCCCAAGTGTTATTCTTTTCAATGGCTTCAATTTCCTCTTGCATGACTTGTCTCCATCTTTTGTCTTTGAAAGCTTCATCAAAGTCTAAAGGTTCATTGTCAACAAGAAGGCAAAACAAATCAAAAAGCTCAGTCACATCATATAATTTTTTAATACTTCTTATTTTTCTTGGCCTTTCACTAGAACTTTCTTCAGAAGATGAGGATGCTTCATGAATGAGAGGTGGTGGTGGAGTCTCTTCTTAGATATGTGTCATGGTTTCTTGCTCTTCATCTTTAAAGTATAGAAAGAAATCATAACTTCCTTCTTCTTGTGTTTCCCATCTCCAAGTGGCTTTTTCATCAAACTTCACATCTCGAATCACAACAATCTTGTCATTTCTTGGGTTGTACAACTTGTAGCATTTGGAATTTGGATCGTAGCCAATAAAAATATGCTTCTCACTTCGATCTTCTAGCTTGGATCTCTTTTGGTCGGGTACATGAACATAAGCAACACTTCCAAAAGCTCACAAATGATTGACACTAGGTTTGGTTTCACTCCATGCTTCTTGTGGTGTTTGATCCTTCACATTCTTTGTTGAAGAGCGGTTGAACAAATAAACTGCATAAGAAACAGCTTCGGCCTAAAATTCTTTAGGCATATTTTTTGCTTTCAACATACATCTAGTCATATTAAGAACAGTTCTATTTTTTGTTTCCGCTACACCATTTTGTTGTGGAAATATAAGAACCATTAGAGGGCGACGAATTCTATTTGTTTCACAAAATTCATTAAATTCTATAAATGTAAACTCGTCTCCTCTATCGGATTTTAGAGATTTGATTACATAACCACTCTATTTTTCTACAAGAGCTTTGAAATTTTTAAATGTTACAAAAACTTTAGATTTTTTCTTTATAAAATAAACTCAATTCTTCCTACTATAATCATCAATAAAAAGCAAAAAAATATTTATTTTTACCAAATGAGAAAGGATTGGTTAGGCTACTCACATCGGTGTGAACAAGTTGCAATGGTTTGGTTGCTCTTGTAGTTGCCTCATTTGAAAAGTTTTCTCTTGCATGTTTGCTAAGGAGATATGCTTCACATAATTGATTGGGATGGTTAATTGATTTGTGGATAAAATACACACCTCTTGTGCTTGATTTGAGGTAGCTTTGGGTGTGCTTTGATGATTTATGTTGGAATCTATGCCACATTTAATCTAATTATCCTTTGTATCTCATGATTAGTCTTTCTTTATGTTTTTAGGTCCAAAAGAAGTGTTTTGACATGACTCTATGAAGCTTTGGAAGGATTCATTGTAATGGAGTTGAGTTCGGAATTTATATGACCAAGATTCGTAGCATTTTTGACCTTTGCTCGATAAAATGAGCATAACTTGAGTTACAGAAGTCGAAACGAGGTGATTTTGGTGGCATTAAAAAGCTAAGAAAAAGATTTACAACTTTCATGAAGATAACTTCTCTAAAAAATGATGTTTTGAGTGATTAAAGAGTTAGACACGGTTGTGTCTAACTTGAAAAACGCTTCTGTCAAGCTCACAGGGCCCTGTCTAACTTCAATGAAGCTTTTGTGTGGGAGACACAGTCGTGTCTCTTGGAGACACAGCTGTGTCTCCCTCAACGTAGAAATTACACTATTTTTAAAGCTCACACGACCATGTCGAAGGGAGACACGGCCGTGTGAGGCTTCCTGACGTGAAAATTAAGCTGTTTTACCGCCAAATCATTATAAATAGGGCAAAAACACCAAACCTAAGAGGACTTTTGGCTAGAGACTTGTGTGACAACAAGTTTTGAGATGAGAAGCGAAATGATTCAAAGGTGAAAGCTTGGAAGGCAAGAGTAAGAGTCATTGAAGATCAACCATTGAAGTTTTTTCTCCCATCTTTATCTTCTCCATATTCTCTTTTTGTTTTGGAATCATGGTTGTTTCTTTAACCTCCGTTCTTGTTCATGCTACAATTGTCATGAGCGGCTAAACCTTTTTTCTAGGATTAGGATGAAACTCTCTATTTCCCTATTATGAATTATTAATTTGATTCATTCTTGGTATGCTTAATGCTTGTGATATGTTGCGCGCCATATTTACATGGTCTTAGGCTTTAGGTGAAGGATCGAAAAATGAAATCTAATGCTTAATAATCCAAGAATTGAACTTAAAAATTGAGACCTAGACATAGGCTTAAATCCTTTGAGGGGTAAAGGATTGTCATGAATCTTAATGGGTTGGACCTGTAACACCCCAGATTTTGGCTATTTTACAGTAATGACTAAATTGTACTGTTTTATGTTTTCTGTATTACAAAAAATTATTTTGACTATTCTGAGACTGCTTTTCATCGTTGTGTGATATTTGCTCTGAGTTAAAAAAATGATAATTTTTAGGTTGGGGAAAATCTTTATTGATTTATTCGGAGACGAGGGATCTTACTAAACCCGAATCTGAGAGACACAAAATCAAATCTTTTAATTTTTAAAATTTATCTGTGAAATAAAAATATTTTACGAAAAAATATCCACTATTTTATGAACAACACTTTCTGTTACCAAGTAATGGACCTGGTATATTTTATTTATTAGAAAATAGATTAAGAATAATTTTTGTAACTTATTTTAAAATGAACCAATAGAAATGAGTCAACATTAGTGGTTAGACTTTTTCTAGACCAATAGAAAATGGTCAATATAAATGGTTGGACTAGTTGCTAAGTAACTAGAATAACTAACTAAGTTACTCTAAATAGTTTAATTTGTAACTAAATAATCTAACCTAATTAGCTTACTATCTAATTAAGATGTAACTAAAATCTAGTTGAAGTCAAACTTAGTTACTAATTTCCTAGAGTCACACGGCCATGAAGGCCTTTCTACCATGTTCTAGGTTCATCTAAATGATCATTTGATGACTATTGTGTGACCTAAGCTATGTGCACACCATGTGAGTGAATTTCTATCACATTAAGTTACTATCCATGCAACCACACGGCTGCTCACTTCAATATAGCTATCCAATTTCATTTTTACTTCACTTTGTGACAAGCTTTTATCTTTTTCTCTCAAATATTCAAGAACACCCAACTACTTTTCTTTCCTTTTTCTTGTTGAACCCCACGGCCTACTACTCCAAACCCAACCTTCACATTTCTATAATTTCATTTCTTCATACTTTCTAAAGCTAAACCTCATTCTAAATACTTTTCCTTTTGTAAGTTTTATAAAAATCCTACTCTATGTGCATCAAAAACCAAACTTTAGTTTACTACTCCAAAGGTAATCTTTTGATTCTTTAATCCTAAGTTGGATTTTTTATTTTCTAGACCATGATTGATCCATGGTTCTTTGTTCTTAAGCTTTGTTTATGACTTTATAATTTGTTTAAGATTTTTAGGAATTTTTGTTTGAAGCTCACGAATTCAAGAGGAAGGAGGAACTTGAAGATTTTGTCTCCCTTGAGGTAAAAGGGAGATTAACCTCATCAACTATGTGTTGGTGGTGAGGAAATAGATTGTTTGTGGTGAAAAATCCATAAGGATTTATTCACTTGCTTGTTTAATCTCTCTTTGTTTGAGTTTGTTATGCTTATAGTTTTGAAAATGTGTTTGCATGTGTGTTAGTATGATTATAGCTTTGATAATATGTTTGTAGGTGTAACACCCTCCTTAGGGCATCACATTTCCGACTCCCGACTCATAATTTGAAAAGAAGTTCGCACAAAGTTTGAGTTATAAAAGATGAGTTGAAAATATTAGGTAATATTGAAAATCATATTTCAACTATTCATTATGCAATATTGACACCAATTAATATCACAATTTAAAGAGAAATATAAAATTAACAGACTTATTTTTTTTAACAGTAGCAAACCCCATGACGGGTCCTACTTTATAGCACGGTACAACACTAACATTAAATCTTAACATACTCGTTCCTTCTCTTGTATCAACTTGATGCATCGAACTTTACTCCCTGTCTACCCTAAGCACATCTTCGAACTTGAGACAGCCACTTTTCAATGTTTCCATCAATTTCTGAGTATCTACCACTCGTTATGTCCAAGACAACTCATTCCTTCTACTGTATAATTTTAACAATACAGACAAAGCAAAACCATATAACAAAGAGGTGAGATCACATACACCAATACCAACATGGCAGCACAGAGATAACACAAACAGCAATATCATACAGATAGATCATACCATAATCATGCTATCAGTATTATTCAACTATCATCATCTAATCATTTATCAGTTCAATCATCATCCAAGTACTCAAAACAATTGTCATAGCCAACATTCCTCAATTAATATATCATACAAATATAAATGCTCATATTTATGCATATGCACAAAGACTCAGTTTATCAAAAACAACTCCATGGAGGTTTTCACAATTTCGAGAAGAATGCTCTGGTTAATTGTCAGCCTTAGCCCAAAGATAATCTCCCAGTCGTTGAAAAGAATCGTGTTCTTGTCGGGTATCGTCAATGCGTTGCAACGGACTGCATCGCCAAGTGGCACAGGATACTTGCCAACTGTCCACTGGTCGACCGCCGCGCCTCGACGCCCCCAAGATCCATCATAGAACTCACTATCAATTCTCATTCCCTCTTCAACCACAAGGGTCATAATAGCTATTAACTATATTTTATATAATGCACGAATATATCAGTGCAAGTCCAACCTCTAAGGGCCAAATCTTTTCAATTTCATTTGTTCAATGTAATCATATGCTTCAACGCATATTTTTCCAATGCACGTATAATGCACCAAATCCAATCATAGACATATCTTTTCAATGCATGTATAATGCACCAAATGCCAATCATAGGCAAAACATGTCATTTTCTCACACAGCATCCATATACTGGTTCTACAATATTTATACTATATTTTCAACAAAAAAATCATATTATCACATTTTCATAGTTATAAAATAATTTCATCGTGTTTTCACAAAATTGCGCAACATTTCCATTTCATTTTCACAATTTCAAAATATTTCTGTTACATTTTCACAATTCCAAAATGTTTCTGTTATATTTTCATAATACCATAACACTTCTTTTACATTTTCACAATACCGTAACACTCTTGTTACATTTTTTTAAAATTCTAAAATATTTTTATTACATTTTTAAAATACGACAACTCTTCTGTTACACCTTTAAATCACGTATTAAATATTTTAACATTTTTCTCAATCCCATAAAAATATACGTTTATCAAATTGCGTAACAATTTTTCACCATTTTCAAAATCGCGTAACTTAAAAATCATTCTTTTAAGTTGCATAAATCATTTTCCATCATTCTCAAAATATTTAAAACACTTTCCAAATCACATAAGATTTTCTGTCATTTTTACAATTACGTAAAAATATTCTATCACTTTTAAATCACATAATAATTTTTTTTTTAACAATAGTTCAAATCATGAAAAAATATTCTCTCATTATTTAATCACGTAGTGATTTTTCAATAATATTTTTAATAGTGTAAAATATTTAAACGCTTTCCAAATCGCGTAGAAATAGTTTAACATTTTTCAAATCGCATAGAAATACGTTAACATTTTTCAAATCTCGTAGAAATATTTTACTTGTATTTAAAATTATTTTTAAGATACATAAAATATTTTTTCAATATTTTACAATTACGTAAAATATTCCTCAATATTTCAAACATTATTTTGGACTTAAATAAATCAATATTAATTTCAACACATTCTTCAAATTGCGTAGCTTAAAAATCACATTTTTAAGATACGTAAAATATTTTTCATCACAATTTCATTACAGAAAATATTTCTTAGCCTTCAAAAATTCCTTTTTAACTTTTCTCAAAATAATATAACTTTGTATTTTATTTTTCATATTTTCCTTATTCAAGAAAATATTTTCCCACATTTCTTAATTCAAGAAATCCTTTTCTAAAATATAATTCACAAAATCACTTTTCCATTGGTATAAATCAACGTTTCAAACCTTAATATTTTCTAACGTATTTCAAAACTCAAAATAAGTTATATGTTAGTAGATTTTCATAATACCACTATATTTTTCATTTTTCCCAAATCATTTCCAAACACAACCTTCTTCAAAATAAATTGAAGTTCAAAAATATTTTCGTTTACAAAAACTTAATTTTTCAAGTGATTAAAATGCTCTGATTCCTTTTTCAAATTTCTTGTATTAAATCAATTATATTTCCACTTGAAAAAATTACTTTGTTTCATCAAAATCTAGGCATTATAAGCCTTCAAAAATGTGGACATGACTATTAAAAATTATCAAAACATTTTGCCTTCTAAATTGATATGGTTAACAAAACCATTAAAATTTTATTTTCAAAACTGAAGTACTGATGGTTATAAAAAATCAAACCCATTTGTTCAAATCCTTTTTCACTTTCTTTACAAATCCTTTTTCACTTTCTTTGCAAATCCTTGTTCACTTTCTTTGCAAATCCTTAAAATCAATGTTTGCCCGTTTCATTTAAAACTCATATTTAGAAAAACACTTAGGATCTTTTTACACAAAATAAATCAATAAAAATTTCTCAAAGACCGTATTCTTGTTCTCTTGAAAAACAAACCCTTTGTTTATTTTTCATACTATTCAAATCATCCATTTTTATTTTTCATGAAAATATTAATTTGGGAACACCTATTTTGTGGTGTCTTGGCTAAAATTCTCATTGTCCTAAGGACCCAAAAATCAATTCCCTTGTTCTTGAAAATTTTCAACATGAACCCTAATCAAGGGCATAAAAAACCGAACCCTCTCCTTTGGCTATTGGAGCCAAAAATTGAATTCCTTTTCATCATCACATCATGACATACACATATATATATTTCATCATAAATACTATAAGCATGCCATATACTTATCATGCATAATATAAGCATATCATCAAAGCCATAAAATCATACAAAGCATATCAAGCATAAGCAAATAAATCAAAGCTCATAAACACACATAAATTATTACATGACCATGGATTGGAATCCTCACACGGATTCACCATCCATCAAATATAAGACCATCTCTCACCACCATACTTGGTTGGTGAGATGGATCTACCTCTTACCTCTTGAAGACAAGTCTTTCAAGCTCCTCTCCTTCTCCTTGATTTCGTACAAGCCACAAACAATTCCTAACAATTCTAATACAATTAGTAAAATCACATACAAAGCTTAATAATGATAAACTATGAAACAAACAAGGTTTAGAAAATCATAAACATGAATTTAAACCATAGAAATCAAAGTTTACCTCTAGGAAAGCAAGGTAAAAGTGGGATTTTGAAGCACTTGGAGTGGGATTTTGGAAAAATTTTCTAAATGAAAAGTGTTTAGAATATTGTTTAGCTATAGGAAATGACGTGTGTGAAAATTATAGGTGATTGATAGTATATTTGGGTGAAGAGGCCGAACCATGTGGAGAGAAAAGGAAGAAAAATGGTGCTTTGGTTCTTAGAATTTTTGAGAGGAAAAGATGAATGCTTTTTGATGTGAGAGAAAAATGAAAATGTGAGAGTAAAGTTAAAGGTGCTGCTGCCGTGGGATTCATGGAGACTTAAGTGATATACTTGACTCAAAATATCATCAATTGGATGCACATGGATGTGCACATGGCTTATGTCATCCATTTGACTTGCATGGCTTTATTGGATTGTTCAAGAATCATGTAGAATTCTCCTCCAAGCTGCTAAAAAACCGTGGGACTCCTTGAGTGTTTAGGGAATTAATTGTTTTCAATTTACACCTAATTGCATGCTAATTAATTAGGTAATTAGTTAGGTTAAATTTCCTAATCAATCTTAATTAACATTCTAACTATATAACTAATTAATTAAACATATTATTTCATATATTATAACCTCTAATTAAAATTAAGATATCTAATTAAGAATTAAATTATAACAATTTAACATTTAATTTAGTTTACTTAACTTGTTAATTAGGCCATTAGACTAACCAAATTAGGATTAATTAGTTACTAATCAAATTCAAATTACTATTGTTGACTTTATCTTTTTCTTTGGCCTAAAAAGCCTATTCAAAGTTGTCTCCCCTCTACCTAGCATCTCCAAACCGTCCCCCTCCTTCCATGCTTCATAAAATTTGACAAATTTCATAGCCATCATCCAAAGCCATCCTAACCCTTGATTAAAAGAATGGTTTGGATTAAAATAGCTATTAGGTTTATGTTATAGATGGAAGACTTTATTTGAGTCATTGGATCATTTTTTGCTTGCAATCCTAACCATTGAATGTGTCTCCAAAATGAAGGGTCAAGATTACACCTTCAAACTTTACATCCAATGGTCCAAAATGGTTGTAGTCATTTTTGATGACAAATTCTCCACCATTGATCTAAATCCAAATCCAATGGTCATTAATGATCCATCTCCACCATTGATTAAATCTACATCCAAGGGTTGATAATGGTCATAGCCATTTATAAGACTAAATCTCTACCCTTGATTTAATTTTCATCCAACGGTTATAATTGATCCTATTCACTTTTAAGATCAAATCTCCACCATTGATTAAATCAAGATTAAATCTCCAACGGTGATTAAATCGATGGTGGATATCCAAACCACCAATGTTGACTTAACAATATAGAATTTTATTTTTATCTGTTATAACCCTATGAAAAAATATATTTACTGTATTTTTATGGTCTGATAATTAAATACAGTACAAAATATAGTAAAGAAAATTTTCTAAAACTGTTTTCGGATTCAGGTTTAGTAAGATCCCCTGTCTACATCTAAACAGTAGAAATTTTTCTATGCGTAAAATTTTTTTTCATTTTGCGGGACCCACCTGAACCCACGTATGGCCACCTGGGTCCACATACACCTTCTGAGCCCAGAAACAGTAAAAATTTTCATAATCACACATAAAATCATAAAAATTAGAAAACTCACAAATATCACATCAGATCATGTAAAATAATTAAAATCTAATGGTAAAAATTAAATTACGTATAGTTTTTCCCGGCCTAAAAATTTTTATTTTCCTGACTCGGAGTAAATCACTCAAAACGATCAAATACGTTAACGGAATAATCAAAATAATTTTACAGTATTCAGAAATTACTAAACTGTAAAATTCTATTAACTGTCAAAAGTACTGTTTACGAGATAGAAAATTTTGGGGTGTTACATTACTCCCCCTTTAAAAAGAAATTTCGTCCTCGAAATTTAATAACCATGATTTCACACTCTCAAAATAAATATAAACATTACTCTTTTATCTTATTTTCCAATTCTCATAAAGTTTCCTCTCTTACATCTTGCTATACTATTCTAACCAACAAAATCTCTTTGCTGATGTTTAACTTCTCCTGATCAAATAGATATCTCAGACTCCTATAATTACTAAAGATGTTGAATGTCACTCCAGAAAGAAAGAATTTTCATATCTCTGATACCAACATAACGACAACCAATCTTCATTCATGCCTAAAATAGTTTTTTTTAGATAACTTCTAACTAATGTAATGTATTACTTAAAATTTCCTTATCCTCGTATCACTACATATTCTAGATTTTTGCTTTTAACAAGAAATGTCTCACTAACCGAGTTCTCCTTTCCACAGCACGATACCAGATACTTCCCTAAATTTTTTTTTCTACGGTTTTTCATTATCGTCTTAAATTTTCCCATAGAAAAATTGTTCCAATCTTTTGAAGAATTCACCACGCTTCTGCTGCGTTACTCAGATACATTAACACGGATACAAATATAGAAATATCATTTCTTGCAAGATATTCCTTCAATTGCAGGAGATAAAGAAAACATCATGGAAGATAACAAAACGAATCGAACTTGTTATCGAACATATCCAGCAAAGAATTGGATATAATCCGATTTTCAAAAATGAATTTTCTCTGGATTACTCACACTCTGTTGAAATAATCTCATTGGATATGGTTGAAAAATAACCAATTCATTTTCAAAGACCACGCATGTTTATGAAACAGATCAAACTAACACAAAAATTTTGAACAACAGATCAAACTAATACAAAGATTTGATCCGCAACAACAATTTGAATAACTTGAATAGCTCGATCAGCTAAGAATAGAAACAAAAGTAAACAAATCAGAGGATAACGAATAACTCTAACATATAATTGATCTACTCAATCATATGTTATAAAGAATAGGTCACTCATAGAAATATTCAGTATGGTTTATAGGATTAGCTCCAATGACGCAATCTCCATTGATTAAATTTTCCACTCAGAACACTCCCGTTCTATTCAGAGTAATAATTTCCCTCACTATCTAAAATTTTACTAATAGAAAACTCTGTTTTCAAAGAGCATAATCTCTGGGAAAATGTGTCCAACTTTTTCACAATTTGTTTCCTTGACGTACATTCCTTCATTTAAGTACTTTCTTTCACATCCTTTACTGTTTTTGGTTTCCTCGATGGTTGTAAATACATCTTCTGTCGAAATCAATTACTTTCTTAATATCCTAAAAAAAATACCAGGTTCCAAAATTATGAAATCTTATATTCCAAGACTGATTCTCTCCCATCAGAATCTGAACTTCAAATTCCAGTTCCCACTAAACAGCAGTCCTTTGTTCATGCAGTCGTCTTTCCACATTGCTCCTGTTGCTCCTGTAGCTGCAACTGGATAACTAGTAACATGTTCCACTTCCACACAAGTATAACAATCCCGAGCCATTCCATTTTTTTTTGAGGCATGCGGATCGAAATATAATGGATCTAATATCCATTATAAACAACATTATTTCCTTTCGAAACACAAACACAGAGAACACAACACAAGCAAAATAGACCTAACCACAAACCCCAAAAGACTCAAATCGTGCTCTGATACCAACTAATGTAACACCCTCCTTACGGCATCACATTTTCGACTCTCGACTCATAATCTGAAAAGAAGTTCGCACAAAGTTTGAGTTATAAAAGATGGGTTTCAAAATTTCTTCTTTACTGAAACGTAAATTTACTGAAAATATTAGGTAATATTGAAAATCATATTTTAACTATTCATTATGCAATATTGACACCAATTAATATCACAATTTAAAGAGAAATATAAAATTAATAAACTTATTTTTTTTTAACAGTAACAAACCCCATGACGGGTCCTACTTAATAGCACGGTACAACACTAACATTAAATCTTAACATACTCGTTCCTTCTCTTGTATCAACTTGATGCATCAGAACTTTACTCCCTGTCTACCCGGCACATCTTCGAACTTGAGACAGCCACTTTTCAATGTTTCCATCAATTTCTGAGTATCTACCACTCGTTATGTCTAAGACAACTCATTCCTTCTACTGTATAATTTTAACAATACAGACAAAGCAAAACAATATAACAAAGAGGTGAGATCACATACACCAATTCCAACATGGCAGCACAGAGATAACACAAACAGCAATATCATACAGATAGATCATACCATAATCATGCTATCAGTATTAATCAACTATCATCATCTAATCATTTATCAGTTCAATCATCATCCAAGTACTCAAAACAATTGTCATAGCCAACATTCCTCAATTAATATATCATGCAAATATAAATGCTCATATTTATGCATATGCACAAAGACGCAGTTTATCAAAAACAATTCCATGGAGGTTTTCACAATTTCGAGAAGAATGCTCGGTTAATTGTCGCACCTTAGCCCAAAGACAATCTCCCGGTCGTTGAAAAGAATCGTGTTCTTGTCGGGTATCGTCAATGCGTTGCAACGGATCAGACGCCAAGTGGCACAGTGGTACTTGCTAACCGTCCACTGTCAACAACGCCACTGACGCCCCCAAGATCCAACATAGACCTCACTATCAATTCTCATTCCCTCTTCAACCACAAGGGTTATAATAGCTATTAACTATATTTTATATAATGCACGAATATATCAGTGCAAGTCCAACCCCAAAGGGCCAAATCTTTTCAATTTCATTTGTTCAATGTAATCATATGCTTCAACGCATATTTTTCCAATGCACATATAATGTACCAAATCCAATCATAGACATATCTTTCCAATGCATGTATAATGCACCAAATGCCAATCATAAGCAAAACATGTCAATTTCTCACACAGCATCCATATACTGGTTCTACAGTATTTATACTATATTTTCAACAAGAAAATCATATTATCACATTTTCATAGTTATAAAATAATTTCATCGTGTTTTTACAAAATTGCGCAATATTTCCATTTCATTTTCACAATTCCAAAACATTTCTGTTACATTTTCACAATTTCAAAACATTTCTGTTATATTTTCACAATACCATAACACTTCTTTTACATTTTCACAATACCGTAACACTCTTGTTACATTTTTTTAAAATTCAAAAATGTTTTTATTACATTTTTAAAATACGGCAACTCTTCTGTTACACCTTTAAATCACGTATTAAATTTTTTAACATTTTTCTCAATCCCATAAAAATATACGTTTATCAAATTGTGTAACAATTTTTCACCATTTTTAAAATCGCGTAACTTAAAAATCATTCTTTTAAGTTACGTAATCATTTTTCATCATTCTCAAAATATTTAAAATACTTTTCAAATTACATAAGATTTTCTGTCATTTTTACAATTACGTAAAAATATTCTATCACTTTTAAATCACATAGTGATTTTTTTTTAACAATAGTTCAAATCACGAAAAAATATTCTCTCATTATTTAATCACGTAGTGATTTTTCAATAACATTTCTAATAGTGTAAAATATTTAAACACTTTTCAAATTGCGTAGAAATATTTTAACATTTTTCAAATCGCGTAGAAATACGTTAACATTTTTCAAATCTCGTAGAAATATTTTACTATATTTAAAATTATTTTTAAGTTACGTAAAATATTTTTTCAATATTTCACAATTACGTAAAATATTCCTCAATATTCTAAATATTGTTTTGGACTTAAATAAATTAATATTAATTTCAACACATTCTTCAATTTGCATAACTTAAAAATCACGTTTTTAAGATACGTAAAATATTTTTCATCACAATTTCATTACGAAAAATATTTCTTAGCCTTCAAAAATTCCTTTTTAACTTTTCTCAAAATAATATAACTTTGTATTTTATTTTTCATATTTTCCTTATTCAAGAAAATCTTTTTCCACGTTTCTTAATTCAAGAAATCTTTTTCTAAAATATAATTCACAAAATCATTTTTCTATTGGTATAAATTAACGTTTCAAAACTTAACATTTTCTAACGTCTTCAAAACTCAAAATAAGTTATATGTTAGTAGATTTTCATAATACCACTATATTCTTCATTTTTCCCAAATCATTTCCAAACACAACCTTCTTCAAAATAAATTGAAGTTTGAAAATATTTTCGTTTACAAAAACTTAATTTCTCAAGTGATTAAAATGCTCTGATTTCCTTTTCAAATTTCTTGTATTAAATCAATTATATTTTCACTTGGAAAAATTACTTTGTTTCATCAAAATCTAGGCATTATAAGCCTTCAAAAATGTGGACATGACTATTGAAAATTATCAAAACATTTTGCCTTCTAAATTGATATGGTTTTACACAAACAAAATCATTAAAATTTTATTTTCAAAACTGAAGTACTGATGGTTATAAAAAACCAAACCTATTTGTTCAAATCCTTTTTCACTTTCTTTACAAATCCTTTTTCACTTTCTTTGCAAATCCTTGTTCACTTTCTTTGCAAATCCTTAAAATCAATATTTGTCCGTTTCATTCAAAACTCATATTTAGAAAAATACTTAGGATCTTTTTACACAAAATAAATCAATAAAAATTTTTCAAAGACCGTATTCTTGTTCTCTTGAAAAACAAACCCTTTGTTTATTTTTCATACTCTTCAAATAATTCATTTTTATTTTTCATTAAAATATTAATTTGGGAACACCTATTTTGAGGTGTCTTGGCTAAAATTCTCATTGTCCTAAGGACCCAAAAATCAATTCCCTTGTTCTTGAAAATTTTCAACATGAACCCTAATCAAGGGCATCAAAAACCGAACCCTCTCCTTTGGCTATTGGAGCCAAAAATTGAATTCCTTTTCATTATCACATCATGACATACACATATATATATTTCATCATAAATACTATAAGCATGCCATATACTTATCATGCATAATATAAGCATATCATCAAAGTCATAAAATCATACAAAGCATATCAAGCATAAGCAAATAAATCAAAGCTCATAAACACACATAAATTATTACATGACCATGGATTGGAATCCTCACACGGATTCACCATCCATCAAATATAAGACCATCTCTCACCACCATACTTGGTTGGTGAGATGGATCTCCCTCTTACCTCTTGAAGACAAGTCTTTCAAGCTCCTCTCCTTCTCCTTGATTTCGTACAAGCCACAAACAATTCCTAACAATTCTAATACAATTAGTAAAATCACATACAAAGCTTAATAATGACAAACTATGAAACAAACAAGGTTTAGAAAATCATAAACATGAATTTAAACCATAGAAATCAAAGTTTACCTCTAGGAAAGTAAGGTAAAAGTGAGATTTTGAAGCACTTGGAGTGGGATTTTGGAAAAACTTTCTAAATGAAAAGTGTTTAGAATATTGTTTAGCTATAGGAAATGATATGTGTGAAAATTATAGGTGATTGATAGTATATTTGGGTGAAGAGACCGAACCATGTGGAGAGAAAATGAAGAAAAATGGTGCTTTGGTTCTTGAAATTTTTGAGAGGAAAAGATGAATGCTTTTTGATGTGAGAGAAAAATGAAAATGTGAGAGTAAAGTTAAAGGTGCTGTTGCCGTGGGATTCATGGAGACTTAAGTGATATACTTGACTCAAAATATCATCAATTGGATGCACATGGATGTGCACATG
Organism: Ormosia semicastrata; assembly: GCA_029884595.1. Classification (NCBI taxonomy): domain Eukaryota; kingdom Viridiplantae; phylum Streptophyta; class Magnoliopsida; order Fabales; family Fabaceae; genus Ormosia; species Ormosia semicastrata. The sequence goes on along the minus strand of JAQQTO010000037.1, from coordinate 27,370,134 downwards.
GCTTATGTCATCCATTTGACTTGCATGGCTTTATTGGATTGTTCAAGAATCATGTAGAATTCTCCTCCAAGCTGCTGAAAAATCGTGGGACTCCTTGAGTGTTTAGGGAATTAATTGTTTTCAATTTACACCTAATTGCATGCTAATTAATTAGGTAATTAGCTAGGTTAAATTTCCTAATCAATCTTAATTAATATTCTAACTATATAACTAATTAATTAAACATATTATTTCATATATTATAACATCTAATTAAAATTAAGATATCTAATTAAGAATTAAATTATAACAATTTAACATTTAATTTAGTTTACTTAGCTTGTTAATTAGGCCATTAGATTAACCAAATTAGGATTAATTAGTTACTAATCAAATTCAAATTACTATTGTTGACTTTATCTTTTTCTTTGGCCTAAAAAGCCTATTCAAAGTTGTCTCCCCTCTAACTAGCATCTCCAAACCGTCCCCCTCCTTTCATGCTTCATAAAATTTTACAAATTTCATAGCCATCATCCTAAGCCATCCTAACCCTTGATTAAAAGAATGGTTTGGATTAAAATAGCTATTAGGTTTAGGTTATAGATGGAAGACTTTATTTGAGTCATTGGATCATTTTTTACTTGCAATCCTAACCATTGAATGTGTCTCCAAAATGAAAGGTCAAGATTACACCTTCAAACTTTACATCCAAGGGTCCAAAATGGTTGTAGTCATTTTTGATGACCAATTCTCCACCATTGATCTAAATCCAAATCCAATGGTCATTAATGATCCATCTCCACCATTGATTAAATCTATATCCAAGGGTTGATAATGGTCATAGCCATTTATAAGATTAAATCTCTACCATTGATTTAATTTCCATCCAACAGTTATAATTGATCCTATTCACTTTTAAGATCAAATCTCCACCATTGATTAAATCAAGATTAAATCTCCAATGGTGATTAAATCGATGGTGGATATCCAAACCACCAATGTTGACTTAACAATATAGAATTTTATTTTTATCTGTTATAACCCTATGAAAGAATATATTTACTGTATTTTTATCGTCTGATAATTAAATACAGTACAAAATATAATAAAGAAAATTTTCTAAAACTATTTCTAAATTCAGGTTTAGTAAGATCCCCTGTTTTCGTCTAAACAGTATAAATTTTTCTATGAGTAGAAAATTTTTTCACTTTGCTGGACCCACCTGGGCCCACGTATGGCCACTTGGGCCCACATACACCCCGTGGGCCCACAAACAGTAAAAATTTTTATAATCACACATAAAATCACAAAAATTAAAAAACTCACAAATATCAAATCAGATCACGTAAAATAATTAAAACTTAATGGTAAAAATTAAATTTCGTAAAATTTTTCCCTGCCCAAAAATTTTTATTTTTCTGACTCGGAGTAAATCACTCAAAACGATCAAATACGCTGACGGAATAATCAAAATAATTTTACAGTATCCAGAAATTACTAAACAGTAAAATTTTGTTAACTAAAAATTACTATTTAAGAGATAGAAAATTTTGGGGTGTTACAGTAGGTATGCATTGGAAAGCATGCAAATTTATATGTAATTTAGGATGTGAATAACATGTTGAAAAAATTATATGAAGGCCCCAAATAGCCTAGAGGAACATGGCCTCATCACTACAAAAAGGATCAAGGATCCTAAATTATTTTTCCTAATTAAGAATTAAATGAATTTAGGGCAAGAAATTTAATTAAATGAGTTTATAAGAATTAAAGTGTTAGAAAATAATTTAAATATGATTTTTGAAACACAATGGGAATTCGACCATTATACCAATTTTTAATGATCAAGATCCAAGATTATTTCACTAAGTGTAAACTTAGGTGTTTTAATAGTAAGAACTCAATTTGGAATTTAAAATGAAAGTAATTTAATTTTTAGAACTAAAATTGGCCTAATTAAGCTATGTAGTAAAATAAAAGTGAATACTTGAAATTTATTAATGTATAGCTCACCCTATGAGTTTTGAAGCGCGTTAGAAAATTTTGAACTGTAATATCTCAAGTAAAATTAAGAAACACAATTTTCTAGGAAACAATAGAAATACTAATTTTTAAAGGGACTATATTACAAATATTATTTAAAAGAAGAACTATTTTGTAAATATTATTTTAGGAGGGACTAATATGAAATTATTATTTAAATAAAATTATTATGTAAATATTATTTAATGAGGAATTATTATGCAAATAATGAAAATAAAGTCAAATTTTTTAGAAAAACATTATTTTTGGTTTAAATATGTAAAAATATTTTACGCAATTAAAAATAGTAATTTTAGGCTACGCGATTGAAAAAATGAAATAAAATATTTATGCAATTTAGAAAACGTTAAAAAATCCTTACGCGATTTAAAAACGTAAGAAGAATGTTCTGTAATTTCAAAAATGCGATAATATCGCTACGTGATTGAACGTAAACAGTAGTTTGTTGCCGGGCATTTGTGGTGGGCCCGATTGTGTTGAATATGGATACTGCAAAGGAAAGACGAGGATATATGAGGTAGTGTAAAAATAATAATAGTATGTGTGTTTGAATCATATATCATGCATAAGAAAACGTATTCGCTTATTTAGTTAAGGCTGTATGCCTAGGAGATGAATTACACCTAAGTGCGGGTGTGAGTAGATAAGTGTAGGTCACTTGTTGACCTTGAGGGCATTGGGGTACGGGTATCTCGCAATAGACAGTTGGTAGTTCTTCTGTTTGTGAGGTAGACCGATGCAAACACACTAATGATCCGGACCGAGACACTGTCCTATATCGAGATCTGGTGTAGAATGTCTTGCCCAATGTCTCGATTTGTACGATGATGGAGTTGATATATTATAGCACTTTTGGTCACGGCAGCCGAGTGACAGACATGTCTTCTAGATCATTCTCTCCGAAACTGTGTTTAGCTCCATGGAATAGGAATTGGTCTGTGTGCATATGCATAGTTGGACAGCATAATAACATGATATTTATTATTATCTGATCTATGATTATTTGATTTATTATCCATGATATGATAATATGATTTATTGTTTTATATTATACTCTGTTTATTTGCTGTTGTTTCCTTAGGGGATCTCACCTCATTATTGTACTGTATTCTGTTTATCTGTGTATGTTTATGGAAGACTGAGGGAACGAGAAGGCAAGTGACCCTGTTTATCTTCAGTAGCTGTTTTCTTTATTTGTTAGTATGGCGACGAGACGTCAGGTCTTAGGTTTTGTTAGGGTTAAGTTCCACGGCGAAACTGACGCCTGGAGGTTTGACTATAATAATGAAAGGTTTGTTTACACCGGGAATTTGACTATGAACTTGAGTGGAACCCTAGATGAGATTTTCGTGTTAACTCAACATGTTATTGTGCGTCTGGAATTCACGATACTCATTCATGAACTCTGGGGTGGAACTGTGTTTGTCTACACACCCCAAGAGAATTCTGTAGTATCATCGGCAAAGATCCCCATGAGGCGTCTGTATCTGTCTAGGTTCTTCGATGATAATGTAGAGGAGGAGGAGGATCCTTCCGAGGAACCAAATCTTTAAGTTTGCTTTTAGAGTGTTGCTTAGTAGTTATGTTTGTATTTTACTTTTGGAAACAAGGTTTGTATTTATGTAAATTATTTGAACAAAGTTTGTAATATGATGTACATATATATTTTGGTGTGTTTATTACAAGTCTTACTAATGTTTTAATTCAGTTTACTTATTATATTTTATTCCGCAAACAAAATTTTTGAAATTGACATTTTTACAAGATTAATTCTTTTACAACTTAGGTAAGTTATATTAGGATTAGTCTTAAATGTGAAACCATGTGGTGGGTGTTACAGGAACTTTGATTAATTGTCATGAGAATGGGGCTAGTGAAGTTTTAGCACGTTTTTAGTGCCAAGAAATTGAATTTAAAATAATTTTGGACAAATTACCTTCAAGAACATAATTGAACATTAACAAAGATAAGATTACAATTTATCGTAGGGGGTAGTGTAGTGGATTCTGAATCCTAGAGCTTTAATTTCTAGTTTCAATTGTTTATTTTATTGCTTTCCTTTTGTCTTAATTTAATTAAACTTTCACTATTGATTTTTATTCGCTTAAATAATCAAAGTAGTCGTAAGAGTTAGTAATTAACTGATTCTCATGGGAACGATATTTATTTTACTACTTGTACGATCTGTGCGCTTGCAGAAAATCCACAACATTAATTGAGGGTTTCCCTTTCACTATATTATTTTCTCCCAGCGCTTTCAGTGCTTCAAAATTCAAGTGACCAAATCGCATATGTCAACACCATGCTTCATCTTCAACATTGGCCTTCAAACACTTTGCTTCAATTGTATTGAGATTCAACAAGAACATTTTATTTTTTGTCATAGACACCTTAGCAACCAAGTTATCAATATGATCTCTAAGCCAAAAATAACAATCTTTCATATGAATTTCATATCCCTTCTCAACAACTTGTCCCAAACTCAAAATATTATTTTTTTAATTTGGGTACATAGTAAACATTGGTAATTAACTTGTGACCACTATCTTTAAGAGACACTAAAATGGTACCTTTGCCTTGAATTTAGGCTTTTGAGGTGTCTCCAAATAAAACATTGCCCTTCACGTTCTCATCAAGCTCAACAAATTTTTCTTTGTAGCCACACATATGATTACTTGCATCATTATTAAGATACCATGAGCTCTTGTCATCCTTTTTATCATCTTTAAGTGCTAACAATAAGGTTGGCTCTTTAACCTCGTCTTTGTCAATAATGTTGGCCTTTTCTTCAACATCATTAATAACATAACGACATTCTGATGCATAATATCCAAATTTATGACAATTATTGAAACATTCAATATTGGACTTGTCATACCTCCTCTCATTTGTTCTAGGATAGTTGCATCTTCCTTTAGTCACGCCTCTTCCATGGCCCCTAGTTGAATGATGACTTGTCTCTTGATTGTTGGAATTGTCACGGTTGCCTCTTCCTCTTCCACCTTGGTCACGACCACGTCATCTTCCTCGTCCACGTCCACGTCCTTTTTAACTCTTGTCTCCTCCATCATCTTGCCATGAAACATTGGCTTTGAGGGCTTGCTCCAAAGGCTCATTTTTCCTTTTTAACAATTTTTCTTCTTCGGCTAGTATAGCCCCAAGCTACTCATCAATGGTTATGGTGTCTAAATCATTTGAATTCTCAAAAACACAAGTCACATAATCAAACTTTGGAGTCAAAGAGCGAAGGATCTTATTTTTCACACGATCATCTTCAATGTTTTCATCATACCTTTTCATTTGATTAACATTGGCCAACACCTTTGAGCTATAATCCGAAAAAGTTTCGGATTCTGTCATGTGCAAAGCTTCAAACTCACGTCGTAAAATTTGAAGTCACACCTTCTTCACCTTGTCTGCACCTTGGAGAGACTTTTGTGAAATTCCCCAAACTTCTTTCGCAGTGGACACATTGCTCTCCTTCTCGGATATCAAATCATCTAAACCTTGATGGATGAGAGACAAGGCTTGTTGGTCCTTTTTCTTTAACTTTGTCAATGCTTCCTTATCATTTTGAGACAAAATGACCTCGTTTTGTGACTTAGTGTAGTCACTCTCTACAATCTCCCAAGCATCTTGTGATCCAAACAATGCCTTCATGTGACGAGACCAAATTTTATAGTTATCTTTTGTAATACGAGGAAATTGAAATTGAACAATTCCATTATTTGCCATCATTCCACTCTCACTAGTTCTTGATATCATTTTGTTAGTGTGAAAAAATAATAGAAGAGACATTTTGTAATATTATTATTTCTTGTTTAACAAACTCCAAAATACATAAGATACTTATAAAAGTGAAACAGATCTTATACATTCTATAACTCTCCGTAATTAATAATAGTAATTTTCCTTTAACTCATAAAATAAATCATCATATAAGTATATAACTCTAATGAAATAATTCTCCCTAATAACACACCATAATTCTTCATTACTCATAGAATAATTCTAATAACTTTCATAACTCACAATAGCTACTACATCAAAGGTCACATAACCATCAAAATTCTATTAATTTCAAATTATTATTATTTTCATCAACAAGCATCTCCTAGCATTTTAGGGCTGCTGTTTCCTGCACCAGTTTCAACATTCTGTGTCAGCCACTGACTCAAATTAAAGTGATAAGAAGAATGCAATTCCTTTGATAGAATTCACTGCAGAAACAAGGTTTGCCCTCCTCAAACTCACGTTTACCTTATTATTTGATCAGAATACATCGTATCGGTGATCCCTCAGCACCAGCCAACCTAAGAGGTAAGCAATGGACTGAATATATTCCCGCAGCGACATCATCAAGCTTCAGGCCTTCCACGAGAATGATTTCCTAAATCATTTTGATTTTTTAGTGCATGGCATATTTATGCTGGTTCTTATTCAAGCTACAAATTAAGAATATTCAATCTTGTTTATGCAAGGAAATTCCGAAGACATATTAGCAAGGGAGAAAGAGAGAGCGATTAACTAGCTCTCGGGTGGAAAAACCATATATATGATGATGTTCATGGCTACTAAGGATCACAAGTAGTCAAAACCAAAGCTTGTACTTATGTACAGAACCCCCGACAATGACTGTTACAAAAGATTGAAATGTATTGAATTAAGTGGTACTTGTAAAGAAAAATCCCAGGCTAGGGGGCCTGTAAATACTTTGACTCACGAGATTTGAAACATTTTCTTACCCTGCCTTGCAGAAAAACAAGGTGAGATGGAATCAAGTGATCAAAAGCAGCAACAGATAGGTAATCAATTCCTACATTGCATAACATAAAAATGTGTCAATGCAAAAAAGATTTGAAAGAAAAAAGAAAGGCCATTGCAACAAATTAAAATTGAAAGAGAGAGAAAGAGGCTGATACTACTCAGGTAAACCACATATTAAAGATGCAAAAACTAGCGCAGCACAATGGCCCCGATCTTAAAGTCAGAGAGAGGTCAAGATTCTGAGTAATCCTTTGAAACTACTTTCATTTGCCATATATAATTCTCTTAAATCAATACCCACAGCAAAAGAAATGGTGAACATGGAGTCATCCGTTAGGATTTAACTCTTTTATAGTTTTACTGTCAGCTAACTAATGTCAATATCACACTCCCATTTAGATATAAAAAAGAGTTTTGTAATAAATGCTTTAAAAACAACAACAACAACAACTAAGCCTTTTCCCACTTATAAAAAAATTAAAATAAATTTTTTAATAAAAATAAAATATTCAATACATTGAAAATTAAAAATATTTTATTATTTACATTATTTTCATAAAAAAATTTATATTTTCACTACTTGAACAAGTGACTTACCAAACATAATTATAACTCGTTTAAAAAGTGGAGACAACATAAATATAAGGGCACATCAAGTCTATATTGCTGCGGTGTGATATCTTAATTAGGAAAAGGAAAGAATTATGGCAAATCAACTCGTTTAAATGCGAAAACTTGACCTAAAATTTATCTGATCTTGCAGGACAGAGAAAATGACCTTGGGAAAAGCAGCCCAAATGCCGAAAAACAATTACCTACAAGCTTGATGTCAGTGTTCTTCACAAGCCAATTTGCTCCATCTACCATGAATCCCACATAGCTTGTGTCAAATTCCTTCTGATACATAAGGCGCCTAACAATTTTACAAGTTTTAGTTCCACATTTCACTTCTAACAAACTATAGATTTCAAAGATTGTCATAAAGACTATAACCATACAAGTACAATGAACAAAAACAAAACTACCTACGCCTCTGTCTTGCACATAAAGATATTAAAATGACTCAGAAATAACCAAAAAAATATTTAAAAACTGAAGAAGTAAATAAACGCATTCTGTTTCTTCACAAGGAAGTATGACGTTGCCTAGAAACTCAATGAATTCATGCTATTTTCATATCATTTTTATGCTTGACCAATAAAATAGAATAGAAATGGTCCAAATTTTTAATTGTGATTGATAGAGATGTTACGTAAGAAAAAAATAAAATAAAATAGAACAGAAAAATACTCCCTACCGCTACACCAATATGCATTAAATTCGAACAGGTTACCTGTCAGTATTTAATGTTCGGAAGAGCACACGACGTACACCCCTTGGAATATTCAATGACTTCATAACTTCAGCTGGAAAAAAAAAGAAAGACATTTTCATTTGATCGATGATCGACATCTATTGAGAAAATTTGTCAGTAAATAATAATATAATAGGAACTTTACAAAATTAAAATAGCAGTGGAAAACTTGCAGTCTTGCACCCTTCTTTTTTCAAGGTTAAAATACTTTTTAGGTCCTATAATTTCAATAAATTTTTAAATATAGGTTCTTATTATTTAAATTTTTTTAATAGAATTCTTATACTTTAAAAAAAATTAAATAGATTTTTATTGACTGATGTTTATTAGACTCTGTTAATGAATATTTATATCAAATTATTCTGTGTTATTGTTATAGATTTCAGGAACTTAATTACAATTTTATAATTAACGAGAATCTAATTAAAAACTTATTTAAATTATGAGGACTCATTTAATTTTTTTAAAGTATAAGGATTTAATTAAAAACTTTTAAATTATAGAGATTTATTTAAAAAATCAGTGATAAGGACAAAAAGTAATTTAACATTTTTTTTCAAACAAACAATGAATGATTTTATATGCAGAAAGGAAGTTAAAGAGCATAGCCCAGGAAAAAAGAATTGTATATAGGAAAATTTTGCACCCCACTTCATGGTTGAGACTTGAGAGAGCCACGGCTAAAATACATAAACTTTAGTAACTGCAAAGCTACTATGCCTGAATAATTTAGCAGGCCCATGGCCACGCATAAAACAAGACCAACTAACATTGAATGCCACGTCTACAAGAGACACAATAAAAGTGGTAAATTCTTCCAAAATTGCCTATAATATTTATAGGTGTAATTGGGTCAGTTTGATTTAATTTTTAGAGAAAAATAAATTTGAACTAATCAAAATTAACTAGTTTGATTTAGTTTGATTTTCTTATTTTTTAAAAATCAAATTCGAACTAAATCAAACTTAATATCTATAAATTAGTTCGGTTTAAGTGATTGTCTTGACCATTTTTTTAAATAAAAATTAGTTAAATAATTAACTTTTTATAACAAAAAAAAATGCATAACAGACCTATAATTTTTTTTTCTAAAAATAGAATCAAACTTATTTATCTCAATAAGAACACTACAAATACAAAGTACAACAAACAAAAAAGTCTAAATAGACAAACATAATTAAAGGAAACATAACAATAGATACAAGTACAAACACAAGTACACAACATAATTAAATGACATGCTAAAATGTTAAATACCAAGTATATGAACACTAGAAACTCAAAGTATCAGGAAGAACAGGAAAAGATATACTTTGAAAAATGTTTAACATGATTATGTGTAATCAAACATTTGCAAACTTCAAAAATCAAAATAATTGTAGATGGCCAAATTATAGAAATTCAAAATGGCAGCAGTAGCAAGCATACGTATAAGCATAATTTAGAATATATATATATATATAAGCATATTTGGTGAGAGAAGTATTTATTATAAAAGGTTAGATGAGTGAATTTTGATCATGAAATTTTATATGAATGTTTAAGATTAGAACATATATGCATGTGACTTTTTTAAGTAGTTACATGACATTTAAGTAACTTTTAATTTTGACCATTTATGTATAGTTGTATGGTCAAAATTTATTCTATCACAATAAAAATTTCTCTCATTAAATAAAAATATTATATATATATAAATATATATATATATATATATATATATATGATTTAGTTTAGTTCGGTTCTCAAATTTGAAATTTTCAATCCAAGAACCAAACTAATTAAGTTTTGTTTGATTCAGATTTTACTCGAACTAATCAATATACCCGAATCAAACTAAATTAATCTAATTAGTTCAGTTCGGATTGGTCAAATTGGTTGAGTTATCCGAACCAATTTACACTCCTAATAATATTTGATCCTTGCATGCTACGGCTCACATGCAACAAACAAAACTCAAAATATGTCTTGCATAGATAAAACCACAAGCTATACATACCGGTTATGTTTTTATCTCTCGGAACATCAACTAATAGTGCAGGGCCTACATAAAACAAGCTTAATAATCAGCATTTGAGTTATTATAACATGAATTCATGTCATTTAAAAAATGGAATAAAAGGAGAAAAGAATAGTATATGATAATCAAATATTGACAAAACAAAAACAACGAAAGCATAACAAATAGATTGGTAAAGGCTCTGGAGATTCCGAAGAACAGGTGGATAAACACCAACTAGTAAAACATCTGACTTAAGTCTACGAGGAAGAAACATTCTCATTTTAAGCATGAATGTGTGGAAATTGGAAATTGGAAAGAGAGTTTGGTCTTCTCAAAATATAAAACAACTAAGATGAAAAATGATAGTGCTTCGGAAAGAACACAATAAACAAGACAAAAAGGAACAACGATATTTAACATTGAGACAATCAAGATCTGCTCTGGTTAAATTATAGCTCACAGAAATCTTAACACAAAAGTTCAGACTGATCGCCAACCATTACTAAAAAATTGATTTTTAGTAACTAATTTAGTGATCGAAAATAATTGATTGCAATAGCAACTGATATAACGACCGAAATGAAGAAAGTGGAAAAAAATTCCAACTGAAATATAATCGGTCACAAAATAAATTAACAACTAAATTAATGACTGATTTATATAGCAAAAAGAAACAAAAATTTTAAAAAATATATTTCATCTTAGTGACCAAATTTTCGGTCACTAAACTCAATTTTTTTTATAAAAAAATTAAAGAAATAAAATAAAATTTTAGAATTTAGCAATTGATTTTTCAGTCGCTTGCTATTTAGACTTACAATTATTTAAAACCAATACATCTCATATTTAAAAAAAAAAAACTCAGTCGCTAATGCAAAAAAAAAAATGTCACAAATTTTAAAAAAATGACCTAGGATTAGTGATCGATTTTCGGTTGCTATTTTTTAAAAAGATTAAAACGATATTATCTAGCGATCGTTATTCGGTCGCTATTTGAAATATTAATTAAAAAATGGGGTTGGGGATTAGCGACTGAAAATCAATTGCTAATGTGGTAATATACCACTACCCCAATCCTTCCCTATTTCTGCATTGATCTTCAGCGCAGCCACCATGGACGGACCAGCGCCTCCACCACATCTCCTTCTAATCGTGCCTCCTCCACACTACTGGCCATGTCACCTGCCAAGAGCCCAACCCACACGCTAGCGACTGATTTAGAGAGACTAATTTTTCAATCTTTAGAATTAGAGACCAATTTTAAAAAAATAAATAATATATTCAACGTTTAATGACTAATTTAAAGACTAATTTTTCAATCTTTAAAAATCACTTGCTAATTTTTTTATTAAAAAAATTGACCAAATTCTAACTAAAATTAATGGCCAATTATTTTATTTAATCGATCACTAAATTAGTTTCTAGTTTTAGCGACTAACATAAATTGGTCCCTAATAATTAGCGACCTAAATTGGTTTCTCATTCTAGTTGTTTTGTTTTTGGGTCTGTTGGCCCAGGCAAATTACCAAAAAAAAAGGTAAACAATATTTCATAGTTATTTTTAACACAAGTCCTAAAGACAAAATAAAAATTACTGATATTTTGAAAGTCATCGTTAGTTATTCTAAACATAATAAAGTAATATAATGTACTCAATTCTTATGATATTCTACTTCCATTGGTAAAATAAAAAATTAAGATTAAGACGAAAAGTATTTGATGATATTCGAGAAATATTTGATACAAATAGATGTCTGACACACGATATGGAGGCCATTTTAAATTGTCCATGTTTTCTTGATGGTTAGAGAATTTATTAGAAAAAAATTTAAATTTAAAATTTAAAAAAGAAAAGAAATAAATAATAACATATGTTATTCTTTAAGAGAAAGTATAATAAAAAAATAAATATTCTCAAGCAAATATACTCAAATTTAATATATAAGGATAGATTATAAGACACATCACGATAAAAATATAACATATAAAATTAATATAAAAATGTAAGTCTTAAAGACATATTTAAACAAATCCTAACACAAGCAGGTATATTTAAAATATAAACATTACTATATAGTCATTCCTAATACAAATCTTGACCATTAGAAAAACGGCATTAATGTTTTTAAAGCTAATATTAATCATTGTAAGCCTACATTAGTATTATAATAATAAAAATAAATTTTTAAATAATAGTAAACAATTACAGTAAACAAAATAAGAGAGTCTAATAAATATCCGAAGAATATTCAACACAATATATACTACAATTATTTGGAATTGCATCTCCATACTTTCTTGACAAATTCTTATATACTTTTAGAATAAGAGATTTTTCTTGCTCTAGTAGAATTCTTACCATTAGATTTTACCTAACATATAAGTCTCAATGACATATTTACATAGATTAACCTATAAAAAAGTTTTTAAAGGAAGAAATTTCTTTCTCCCAATTAATGATAGAATTCCTCTACTTTCTTAGAGTAGAGTCGGTAAAACGGGTTTAACCCGTTAAGTTAGATTTAAGAATTGAATCTATTTTCATTTTTTAACTTATATAACCCGTCTCGCGAGTTGGGCTTGGGTTAGTCCGTTGGATTTTTTTAATTTGTATTTGTGATATTTTTATGAATATGATATTAATTTTAGTTTTTATTTTATTTTTAAAATTTTTACAAATTATAGTTTTTATATATATTTTTTATTTTTTATACAATTTCTCTCATTTTTTTAGATGAATCAATCCGCCAATCTATATTAAAATAGAATGAGTTAATTCTTCTAACTTATTTTTCAAAATAGATCTAACTCATCCTATCCCGTATTTTGACGGGTTGATGATAAGACAGAAGTGAGTTGACCCGTTTTGTCATCTCTATTTTAGAGATCATGAGAGAAGAAAACATTACCTTGTTTTACCTAAAGTAAAATTTAATCCCTAAAACTAGAAAAAAAAAAACATTACTTCCATAAAATTTACCTTTTTCTTTGATGCTATATGAAATATTAAATTTGTTATAAATTTTTTGGTAAATTATAGATTACCTCTTTAAGGTTTAATTTATTTTTACTTTTCATGCCGTGTAAAAAAATATTTTATTTTTTATACATAAATTAATTTTGTAATACATAATTCTATAAATTATGTTAAAAAAATGTAAATATTTTTTTATTAATTTTAATAGCATCAGTCTACATCTGTTTTTAGGATTTGAGTGTTGAAGGATTATATTTATGTTGGGAATTTAATGATAAAATTCCTCAAAACCGAGTTGCAACGAATATGAAAGAAAGAAAGAAAATTGTGAGAATGTGTTGAAGCATAGCATCAATTGTAACAAAAGTGATCGTGACCAATACCATTGAGGAGTTGTAAGTCGAGAGAATCGACATCAAAGCCAGCATGGAAGTAGTGATCGAAAACGTGTCCCGGAGCATCAACATGGGTGCCGCTGTGAGCGGGCAGCTTAATTTCCGAGAAGTTTGCAAGTGAACCGTTCTTCATGCTCCTTGCAAGCCATATGAACTGCCCAAGGCTATGCTTGGATTCCCACGCTGGCATCTCAGCCTGGTATCTGTGACTGATATCAAAGATTCGCCCATTGTCGTACACTTCCCTCCGAAGAGGAGCAGGGATAAGGTTACCGTCCGCAGCCACACAGGAATCCGTGCCGGGAACGGAGGGGTATGCCTCGTTGGCAGCCACCGAGCGGACAGAAACTGCCAAGGCCAAGACAAACGTGAGCAGAGGTAGGGAGTTCATGTTCATGTTCATTTTCATAGTTTGATTAATGGTTGTTAAAGTTGTTGCTCACTCATGGTTTGGTTATACATCATTCTAGTTTTTGATCACCAAGTCAACTAGCCTCATCCGTCTACCCACTTGTATTAATTGTTAATTAATGTAATAATAATACCCTGGCTGCTATAATCATTTGGTGCTTTTCTACTCTCAAACTTTTGAATTAATTAAATTAAAATATCTTGAATTTTTTAACTTGTGTCAATAATGCTACCTCTACACTCTATATTATAGTTGAGGTTGGATACGTCAAATGGTGTTAAGTAAGACAATAACACGGAAGAATTTATGAAGAGTAATTTTTAAGTGGGCATAGTTTATTATAAATATTTAAATTATTATTTAATATATATAAAATAATAAAATTATTATAAAATTATATTAATTATTAATAATATTTTTATACATATTAAATAATAATTTAAATAATTAATTAATAACATGTTAGATCATGTTCACTTAAAAATTTTCATTTCTCGATGATTTTGCAAGCGTGGTCATGACATGGCTGAGGTTTAATTGGACATTTGAATTTTGGTCCATGATAAAACAACTGTGCTTCCAAGCGCATGACAAGAACCATGAGCAAAGCAGAGGTGCTGGTAACCTGATGAGTTCATCTTTAAAAATAATATTATCTATATATATTTATATATATATTATTTTATATTTATTTATAATTTTTATTATTTAATTATAATTAATTTTATCATATTTTTATATATTTATATTTTAATTTTATTACTTACTCTCAGGTGTAATAGATGCAAAAATAATTATCTTATATTCTTTTTAAGAATATAAGTATTATTTATATTATTTTTAAAAGATATAATTGAATAAAAAATAAAAAATATATATATTAAATAATATTAAATAAAATATAAAAAATATATATATATTATTGATGTAAGAATTTGTAATTCTCGTCACCAAAATGAGAAAGTTAAAAACAAGCTTCGGCAGGTTTTGACTTATGATTGTCTTTCAATAATGTGCCTAAACCTTTTTTTTGGGTTTAAATATCAATTTTTGGTTTTGACGTATGAGTGTCTTTGAATAATGTGCCTATACCTTTTTTTGGGTTTAAACATCTATTTTTTTGTTACACAATTAAACAACTATTTTGAAATACAACATCAGTATTTTTTTTTCTCATATTATTTTTTATATTATTTTTTATATTATTAATTATATTATTTTTTATAATTTTTTATTTAATCATAATTATTTAAAAATTATATGAAAAGTAATGTATATAAAAAATGGTGTGATATTATCGTCATTCTTTGAAATATGCACGATATCATATTAATTTTATATTTATTGGCAGCAACAACTTTATCCTTCAATGATAATTTATGTCATCATTTTGTCCTTTAAAGTTCAATTTAATATTATTCTAAAGACAGTGAATGTTGATGGCTCAGTTACAGGGGATGGACAGAGAGCTGCTTGTGGTGGGCTCATTCGTAATGAGATTGGAGGTTTTCTTTCAGGTTTTTTGGCAAATCCATGATTTTAAATTGTTTCTACAATTGTAATTGTAATCGTAATATCATAATTTTAGTAATTTTTGTAATTATATTTTTTGTTAAATTGTTCGTAATATTATAATTTTATTAATCCCTATAATTGCGATTGTAATTGTAATTTAAAATCATGGACAAATCTTAATAATTGTACTATCATGATGGCAGAAATTTGGGCTGTTCTCCATGGCTAGAAGATGGCTTACGACCGGGTTTAGACGAATTATTTTGGAAATGGACTCAAAAGCTGCTGTTAATATGATTGCAGCCGGTTGTGATTATTGGCACCATTGTGATGATCTTGTTAGTATGATAAACTCCTTGTTGATGAGAGACTGGGAAGTCATTAGACATCATGTATATAGGGAGAGAAATGGGCTTGCTGATCAGCTTGCGAAGCATGCCCATTTTTTCCCTTTAGGCTGTCATAGGCTTGCTATTCTTCCTCCCTGTTTTTTCAGTGTTTTTGCTTGCTGATATTAACTCTGTTCCTTAGCAGCGTATGGTATTAAGTATAGCTGTTGAAATGAGTCGGTCCGGATTAGTTTGGGCCAAATCATTTTTAGATCATGTGAATTTTGGATTAGTATTTTATTAATCTAATCTAATTTTATGTAATATTAATGGGTCAAATTAATTCATTCTATTTTTAATTTTATATTATTTTTTTAAAATAATTTACTTATTTTATCAAGTTATTTAGATTAAATTATCAAGTTTGACTTATTTTGATGACTCTAATCTTAAGCTAGTTTTTTCTGCTGCTTTGGACTTTTGCCTTGTTGTAAATAAATAAAAATAAAATCAATTTGATGGTAAAAATCAGCCATTAAACGATAGATTTTTGTGTATATTTTTAGAAGATCAATTTAATATAATTATACATAGAAGACTAATGTGACGTTGAATATATTTTGAAAAGATTATAATGCACATTTACTCTAAAATGTATTTTGCTAGAATTAAAATAGAGAGGTTTTGTTTTAGTAAAATGTTTTATATTTAAAAATGTATTTTAATTATAAAAAGATGCTCTATACATAAACAAAAGAAAAATTAATATAATCATCAATCAATTAATATAATCAATAATCAATATAATATATAAAAAAAAGATACATAATTTAAAATTCTGTTATATGTCATTCTAGTCAATTAATAAGTGCATTAATTTTTTGACATGTGACAACTATATTAGCTAATCTTTTGTCATGTGTCATCTAATGTGACAACTTAAAAAAAAACATTGATATGTGTTAAACAAAATTGCCACATATACAAAAATATCACAATGAACTAAAAAAAAGCTACTATTTGTTACAAAAATTGGCAGAAAAAAGTAAAAAATAAAAAAATATTATCTGTTATAGAAATTGGCAAAACAAATTAAATAAAAAAATGACTTCCTATTCACAAAAAAGTTGGCAGACTATTTCAGAAAAAAAAAATAGAAGAACAAATAGGAAAAATATTTCAATAGCAAAAATGAGAGAGGCAAAGGAACTTTTGGACTCTTTGTTCAAATGCACCATATTTTCCAATTTTCACCATATTTGTAATTGTGTAATATATATATCAACCCATTTCATCTTTCAAGAACATAAATATAAAGAAAAAAAATGAAGAACAACAAAATCAGAAATCAAAAACTAAGCGAAATGTTCATCTTTTAAAACAAAGACTTAGATGAAGAAAAATACACATAAAAATTACAAAAAGATAGATAAAAGAGAGTGGCTCAACAAGGAGGTTGGTTCAACTGCATGACAGCGGTTGATCATTATCGTCCGATGCAGTGGATATGGTTCATGGTTGGTTGGTTACCCCTACCTGTTCGTGAGGTGGTGTTGAAGTCGTGGTTATCCATCCCATCACGTGGTGACTTCCTGGTTGTCACGATGACAGGGCGTGGTGATATTCATGCGAAAGAAAAGAGAGTTCGTGGTCCATGGAAGAATGAACTCACTAAAGTGGCTCCAAGTGCAAAAACGGTAATCGAAAAAAAAAACTTAATGCATTAAGGTGCAATAATGGTCATTATTGCTAATTGCTAGAGAAATACTTTTTTGGTACCAATATTTTCTTCCAAAAGTTCATTAAGGATGTGTTAGAGAAATTGCAAGAAGTTGAATTGCTAGAGAAATTACTAGAAGCTAAATTATCGGGTGTAATTATTATAATAAATTAATACAATAAACTCAAAATTAAATATTTATTAGCATATTTTTATATAATTTAATTTAATTTTCCTTACTTTAATATTTACGAGACCAAGTAAGAATTTTGATTGCACATCTCCACAATTAATATAATAGGAATTAATTAATGTATTATGAGCCATTTAAATATTACAATATTTATTTAAATTAATTGTTGGTTTAATTTAAAATAAATTTAAAAGTTATTAATCAGAATCATTTTGATTTTGAATGAGATAAAATTTAAATGAATCATATACGGTTAACAATGTTATCAAATTAATAATAGGGAATATTCTACAAAAATAGGGAAGACTTTTTTTAATCTTAAATTGCTTAACCCTAAAAATTGCTCATATAATCAATGCAAAAGTATAAAATATAAATTATTTTAATCTCCAAATGCTAATAATATATCTTATATTAAATATGAAACACTAAGAATTCTTAAATAAATTATTAACTCTCCCTAATTTTACATGAAATTAGGTATTATCCTACAAATTACACAAGTATTAGATGATGAAGACAAATGAATATTAATTTAACAAACATGTGCAACACTTATTAAATAGACCACTGAATCACGCGTGTTATTGTATTCACGTTAGTGGGTTTCTCTACCAGCAGTTTGCTTTCTTGCAGATATTGTTGGTGTCTTGGTAAATAAAGTCAGAGCATAATACTCTATCATGTTATTCAATTATTTGATGGAACATCTACCTCTTGCTATATTTGTTCATGGTAAGTTTAAGTAATGTTTTTCTCTACATTTATATAGGAAATTGCTCATTAATTTTCTCTAAATTGATGTTACATTATATTTAAATTAACATTATGTACTTCTAAATCAAGTATGTTATATAGATTTTTTTAGGTTATTATTATTTTTTGTATTTATTTATTTATTTATTTTCATTTGAAATTGAATTTAGAAAATGCTTTTGTACATAATAAACTTATCTTTTATTTATAATTTAATCTATCATTATTGAAAAGAATTTTAATGAAATTAAGTTTTAATTTATTATATTTTTATTATCTCATAATATTTTACTTTTAATATTACCTTGTACATCACACATATACAAACTCTACTTAGTAACAAAAAAGTGTAATTGAGCTAGGTAAGTTAGTTCAAGCTAAAGGTAATCTTTTATAAAACCCAATGTGCAGAAATTATAGAATCAATATCCAAGCATCAACTTGTGTTTAAAAGTAATTTTATCGTGCCAAATTAATTTTAGGTCTCAAATAGGGGTGTCAAAATAAGCTGGTCAGACCTATTTGGGTCAATCCACACGGGTCAAGTCAAATTTCGAGTTTGTCCGTCCTAAACCAGTTTGGGCCAAACTTGTTGTTACCTAACATTTTACTAGCTCAGCCACAGGTTGGGCAGGCCAGCATGATAGTCTGATTTCTTTTTTTTTCTTATATTTTATACTTCAAATATTAACAAGTATCAAATAAAGTTATTTTTGTAACACAAATATTAATTTATATTGAAAAAATTAATAATAAAAGTCTTTACATATCATAAAATTTATTAAATAAAAAATTAAACATTGAGTCAGTGAGTTAGGTTGGCTTATTGCCGACCCAAGTTGAGCTGGACCAAAATCAAGTTCATTTTTTCAATAAATTTTTTGATTCAACACACCTATTTTATTAAGTTATTCATGTCATTTCATTGGATTCGACTTATTTTGACACTTATAATTTTTTAAATTATTATTATTCTCAGTTAACTTAGAGAGGATAATTGGAAGGAAAGATGTTAATATAGAAGATAAGAGACATGAGAATATATATATATATATATATATATATATATATATATTCTAATTTTTACTATTGCCTAAAAAATTAAATAAAAGTCACAATACATAAAAGAAAATGCACATTTAACATTCAAGATTCAAGAGATATATGTATACACAACATATTTGTCTATTATAGTATTCAAACATCCAATCAAGTAGAGGGTTTATAGGAATAAACCTAAAAAATCCGAAGTACATTTCAAAGAAACTTTGATAAAGTTGTAGTTTCTAAGTACTAGTCAAATATTTCGTGCAAGATTACATTTCACCTATAAAAGAATGTAACTTTATAAAGAATTAGAAACACATAGCATACGTATATAAGTATAGTCAATCATGCAATCTAAAAGAATAAAAATCATAACACATATTACCAAAGTTGCTCCTTCATCAATGATATTATTAAGAACAGTGCAGGTTACAGTAAATATTCTTATCAAGCTGCAAATAGAACTAAAGTGAGAGCTGCATCAAGTATTTCTAGCTGCAAATGGAATGGTGTTTTTGCTATTTCATGGCTCGAAACAAAACAGACATGAAGGTGAGTGTGAAGCTCCCTGCTCTGCTCTCTTGGAATGGACGAATGGTGCCAGCAAAAATTTGAAAGAAGAGGCTGAAAGTCACGACAGTAATTGGAGTGTAGAGGAAGCTAGCTTCTTAAGGAAGGTTGCTTGTTTTTCATTCAAAGAATCAATTAGGATTTGTAGTTGGGCTGGACAATGAATTTGGTCTGGCTATTAACTTGAATAAGTTAATTTTAGGTGAGTGGGTTATTAGTACAGCATGACAAATCTTTAGAGGGGGCTAACTTAAGTTTAAAAAAAAAAAAAGAATTAAAAAATTTAAAGATAACGAGGAGCCGCCCCTGGGATTGCTTATGCATGTTTCTAAACATTAAACCAAAGAAGTGTGAAAATATGCCATCGAAGTTAACGCGCATTATTGATACTATTTTGCTCGATATGGACACCACTGTGCCTATTTATTACGTTCGAACCTATTCATATCTGAGAAAACTACATTAGACGTAATGCTATTAAGATTGCTGCACCCATCTTACTTCAAACATACACCACTGATGATCAGCATCTCCTAGCATTTGGGGCTTGCACTGTTTCCTGCAGCAGTTTCAACATTGTGTGTTAGAAATTGACTCAAAGTGATAAGAAGAATGCTGAGTGCAATATTTTTTATAGAATTCACTACAGAAACAACGAAGAACAGATGGCACATGCACCTTTCAATAAATAAAAGAAAAATACACAACTGGAAACCCAGGTTTGCCCACCTCAAACATGTACCATATTATTTAATCAGAATGCATCGTATCGGTGATCCCTCAGCACCAGCCAACCTAAGAGGTAAGCAATGGACTGAATATATTCCTGCTGGTAAATTATCAAGCTTCAGGCCTTCCACGAGAATGATTTCCTAAAGCATTTCGACTTGTTAGTGCTTGCCATGTTTATGCTGGTTCTTACTCAAGCAACAAATGAAGAATATTCAATCTTAGTTCATACAGGGAAATTCCAAAGACACAAACTAATCTCTTCTCAAACTGCATCTTGTACGAATCACCAACTAATCGACAATTATCTTTCAAACTAAAGAGTGAAATAATGTATCTGGAGGTGACAAAAATAGCATTCCATAAGAATGGAAGTCAAATCAACCCTAAATTGGGATTGATGAGGAGACAGTAAGTGAAGTTAAACTGAGGAAATACTACTAAGATCATTATGAATAAATTGCTGAAACATAGGTTCAGAAGTAAAGGTGACAGAAGCAACATTTAGAGCCTTCATTGACATGTCCGTGGAAAAACTGTACTTATTATGATGTTGACGTCCTTCTTCAGGAGCCTATATCCAAAGGGTAGGTTCAGGTTGTGTACAACCAATCACTAATTGGCTAATTGCATCTAAAATGCTCTATTGTTAAAACCTGATGAATTGTAAACAACTAATAATAATACAGAAAAGAGAACATCAACAACACTGTCACTCAATTTTAACAACTTCTAACAATCTTCAAGAGATTGAACTAAATAGTTATCATTTACCAGTTTGGCAAGTTCATATGGCTATCAAACAAGAGGAAGAGAGAGAAAGAAAGGAAAAGAAAATAAACGTTTGTCTGCAAGCTATTGAGGGGGGTTACACCATGTGAGATTCCAACCTAAAACTAATTGACAAAAAGTAGAGTGGCCCAATAGATATATAAACTGCACTCAAAATATTAAGGCAGACGATGTAAGACTATTAAAACCCCCCTCCACAGATGTCTGGATAGATCAAGTGAGCTTATTGAAGTAGGCAAGGTAAGCCTAGTAAAGTAGGCGACGAAGATGGGATATTGACTTTGATACTATGTGAGATTCCAACCTCAAACCAATTGGAATTAAGTGGAGTGGCCCAATATATATATAAACCGCACTCAAAATATTGAGGCAGATGATGTGAGACTCTTAACACACCAAATGAAATTCATCACTACAAATATCACAAGTAATCAACACCAAAACTTGCACTTGTGTACAGAACCCACCACAATGAATGCTACAAAAGATTGAAAATTATAGAAGTGGTACTCGAAAAGAAAAATCCCAAGCTTCAGGGTCAGTGACATACTTTGACCCGCAAGATTTTATTTGCTTTCATTCGAAAGAGTAGGATAATTAGCTAACTAATAGTGAAACATAACACATGTCATTTCTCAACTGTAAAAGAAACTTTTTCTTACCCTGCCTCTTAGGAAAACAAGGTGAGATGGAATCAAGTGATCAAACGCAGCAACAGATAGATAATCAATTCCTACATAGCATCATAGAAAAATGTGTCATTGCAACAAAACTGAGAAGAAAATGAAAAATATTTGATAATAATTGAGAGAGAGGGTGATAATATCAGCAAAGCACACACTGAAGATGCAAAAACTAGTGCAGCACAAAGGTCCAGATCTTAAAGGCAGACGGATGTCAAGATTTAGAGTAATCTTTTGAAACTACTTCATTTTCCATAATTCTCTAAAATCAGTATCCACAACAAATAAAATGGGAAAATCGTGTCATCCATTAGGATTTAGGATGACTCTTTTATAGTTTTATTGTACGCAAATTAAAGCCAATATCACACTCACAGTTAGATATTACAAAAAAAAAATGTACTATAGGCACCACAAAGATAAGGGCACATCAAGTCCACATTGTTAGTTGATCACACTACTCAAAATTATGCTGTGCTATTTGAGTTATAGAAAGGAAATGGTAATTCAACTCATTGAAATGCGGAAACTTGACCAAACATATATCGCTTCTTGCATGGCATATATGAAATGCCTGTGTAGTCAGAATTAAAAAAACAATAAGGTGCCCATGTCTAAAAGTGCAAAACTAGATATCAGCCCAGTCATTTGACATAGGGGAAAAGGACAGAGAGAAAAATGCCCTTGGGAAAAAGCAGCCCAAATCTTGAAAAACAATATTTTATGCCTTACCAACAAGTTTGATGTCAGTGTTCTCCACAAGCCAATTTGCTCCATCCACCATGAATCCCACATAGCTTGTGTCAAATTCTTTCTGAAACATAAGCCGCCTAATAATTTAACAAGTTTTAGTTTCACATTTCACTTCTAACGAACTATAGATTTCAAAGATTGTCAAAAAGAGATTATTTGCTTGGATCATTGAGGTCAAAATGTCAAGTTCTGATCAAGCATATATGTGGATTATCAAAATCTGCATATGAACAGTAGCTATCAAACCTCATAGATCATAGCTAAGCTAAATATTTCTTCTACTCAACATTCACCCCCTCCTTAATAGCATAGTTATCATTAAGGCTATAACCATACAAGTACAATGAATACAAATAAAATTAGCTGTCTGAAGAAGAGTTATGATAGCTGAATGGCTTGAGAATAATGTTCTCAGCCTCCTCTATTTAAAGAATGATAGATTACAATAATTAAATACAAAATCCCTTGATTTTAGGGATTGACTATTAACAACTATATCTAACTATATCAAAACTATATCAAACAATATCAACAACATAATTAAACAATATCAACACTCCCCCTCAAGCTGGTGCATAGATGTCATAAGCACCCAGCTTGTTACATATGTAAGTTATTCGTGAGCCCCGTAGAGACTTGGTGAAAACATCTCGCAAGTTGATCATTAGAATTGACAAATGAAGTACTAATCTCCTTTGAAAGAATCTTGTCTCGAATGAAATGATAATCGATCTCTATATGCTTCGTTCGTTCATGAAAGACAGATTAGAAGCAATGTGTAAGGCTGCTTGATTATCACAAATCAGTTGCATAGAACCCATTTTGCAAAACTTTAACTCTTGAAGTAGATGTTTTAACCATATAAGTTCACATGTTGTAAGAGCCATAGCCCTATATTCTGCTTCTGCACTTGATCTTGCAACAACACTCTGCTTCTTACTCTTCCAAGAGATGAGATTACCTCCAATAAAAACACAATACCCAGAAGTTGACCTTCTATCACTTGGAGATCCTGCCTAGTCTGCATCTGTATAGGCAACAATGTCTGTGTTACCTCTGTTCTCATATATTAGCCCTTTTCCAGGAGATCCCTTAATATACTTTAAAATGCGAGTCACTGCATCCCAATGACTGTCACAAGGAGAGTTAAGAAATTGACTCACAACACTAACAGCAAAGGCTATATCTGTCCGTCATAGTGAGATAATTCAACTTTCCCACCAACCTTCGATATCTGCCTGGATCCGAATACGGCTCCCCGATTTGGCATAAGCTTAACATTCTGGATCCATAGGAGTATCCACCGCTTACAATTTAGCATCCCGTCTCTTCCAAAATATCAAGGGCATACTTCCTTTGACAAATGGAAATGCCTGTTTTGATTGAGCAACCTCAATACCAAGGAAGTATCGCAACCTTGCCCAAATCTTTGGTTTGGAAATGCTGAAACAGATGTTGCTTTAGTCTAGTGATCCCTTCATGATCATCACCTGTAATTACAATATCATCCATATAGACCACAAGATAAATGACTTTATTACACGGTGAATGTTTATAGAACACAGAGTGATCAACCTCACTACGAATCATGCCAAACTGCTGTATGACCTTACTAAACCTCCCAAACCAAGCTCGGGGTGACTGTTTCAACCCATACAATGACTTCCGAAGTTGGCAAACAAGACCTGACTCCCCCTGAGCAATAAACCCAGGTGGTTGCTCCATATAAATCTCCTCCTCCAACTCACCATGTAAAAAAGCATTTTTAATATCCAGCTGATATAAAGGCCAGGTAAGAGATAGCACCATGGATAAAAAGAGACGAACAGATGCCATTTTAGCAACAGGAGAGAATGTATCACCATAGTCAAGACCATAAATCTGAGTATATCCTTTGGCCACAAGACGAGCCTTCAAGCGATCCACTGTCCCATCAGGACCAACCTTAACAGTAAAAACCCAACGACAACCAATAGTAGACTTTCCTGGAGGAGAAGGAACAAGAGCCCAAGTGTGGTTAGATTCCAAAGCTGTCATCTCATCAATCATAGCCTGTCGCCATCCTGGATGGGATAGTGCTTCCTGAACAGTTTTAGGAATAGAAATGGACGACAAAGCAGATACAAAGGCATAATGGTTGGAAGATAAACGATGATAACTTAGAAAATTATAAACAGGATGAGGATTGCAAGAAGAACGATTACCTTTGCGAAGTGCAATGGGAAGGTCAGTGCTAGGCTCAGGTTGGACCGGAATCGGCAAAGACGGAGGAGCAGGGGAGGAGAGTCACTGGTGTCCACAACAGGGCAGCTTTCCTGGAGTAGTAGGATGAGAACGACGGTGATAAGTGAGACGAAATGGCTCCATAAGGTACTTAGAAGCAACAGGGGCAGCCTCTTGTACATGTGGGACAATGGACTTAAAACGAGAGAATCGAAGACAGGAATAGGTAAGACACGAGAAACAGACTCCGACAAGACTTGTGAGGCAAAAAAAGGTGTATCCTCGAAAAATGTAACATCTCGCAGAGATAGAAGAACGATTTGTTGATGGAGAATAACATCTCATGTACCCCTTTTGAACCCGAGAATAACCAAGAAAGATACACTTAATGGCACGGCAAAGCAAGTTTGTCGAGACCTGGAGCAACATTGTGGACAAAACAGGTGGAACCAAAAACACGAGGGGGACAATATAAAGGGGTGTCTCGAGGATTTAGAATAGAGTGAGGAACCAGTTATTGAGAACGAAAGAAGGCATCCGATTTATTAAATAACTGCAGTGAGAACAAAGATCACCCCAAAATTTAACAGGGAACATTAGAATGTAACATGAGAGTACGAGTCAAGCTTCAATGATATGACGATGTTTGCGCTCACCACACCATTTTGTTGAGGTGTGTGAGGACAACTCGATTGATGAACTATACCGTGTGATGCCATGAAAGAATTAAAAGGGGCGAAAAATATTCTTTGGCATTATCAACTGCGTAAGATATGAATAGTTTGTCCAAATTGATTATATATTTCAGCACAAAATTTTTGAAAAATAGTGAATAACTCAGAACGTTCTTTCATTAAAAATAGCCAGGTACAACGAGAGAAATCATCGATAAAAGTAACAAAATATCTATATCCTAAGAAAGAAGAAGTACGACTAGGACCCCAAACATCAGAATGAACAAGACTAAAAGGAGACTCAGCACGACCTGTAACCTTGCTTGGAAAGGATGCCCGAACATGTTTTCCAAGCTGACATGCCTCACACTCCAAAGTCGGTAAATTAGAGAGATGAGGACTATTTTCTTTAATTTATGCAAACTCGGATGACCAAAACGACGATGAAGAAGACTAGGCGACTGCTGTGGCAAACATATGGTGGAGGATAGAGGTTGTAAGTAGTAGAGACCGCGTGACTCGATCCTGCTCCAATCGTCTTCCCCGTACTACGGTCCCGGATAGAAAAGGAAGTAGAAGTGAAGGTTATGGAACAATTGAGAGATCGAGTAAGTTGACTAATAGAAATTAAATTAAAAGGACATCCAGGTACAAATAAGACCGAATTTAAAGACAGAGAGGAAGAGGTGAAGCATGACCAATACCGGTGGCTTGAGTTTTAGAGCCATTAGCAAGGGTGATGTGATGTGGTGTTTTAGTAGAAGATAAAGTAGAAAAGAGAGAAGAGTTACCAACAGAATATGATCAGAAGCACCGAGAATCCAAAATCCAGAACCAACAGGAGATGAATGAGAGAAACAAACCGTAGAATTACCGTAAATGCGCTATAGTTGCTGAAGATGAGGCTTGTTGGGCTGCCTTAAGTGAAGGTACTCCTTATATTCATCAATTGAAAATTTGTTCTGATTATGACCTGTCTGAGTATCATACACAACCTCAATTTTCTGATCAGCAGACTGCGTCACATTAGCTGACTTTTCTGGGAAACCATGAAGAGAATAACACTTGTCTTGGGTATGACCCACGCGCTTGCAATAAGAAAGCACTGAGGACGATCACCTCTACCACGACCACTTCTTCCACCACGCCCACGGCCTCGTCCTCCACGGTTTGCCGAATTAGAGACAAAGGCCGAGGACTCGAAGCTGTCAGGAGCCAATCTCAAATGTCTCCACCGGTGACGGAACTCGTAGAAGGCGATCAATGAGTTCTCCACCGTGGGGATGTCGAATTAGTTAGAGCTTGATTCCCAGATTCAAAGTACTTATGTAAACCGTGAAGAACAAAGACCATATACATATTATCAAGTTTGGCTAGTACCTTCGTAAGATCATCACCTCAGTTATAATGCGTTTAATGTCATCAATGACAAACTGTGCTTTGTTCAGATAAGAGGGAAGATCATGATCTGTCATCTGAAGAGTGGCCAAATTGTGGACAGAAGCATAGAGACGTTGTAGATCATTGGAATAGACATTTTGAGCTTTCTTCCATATTTCATAACAAGTTTTGTATGGGCGAAAGTGTACCATCAACTTCGGATCAATAGACTGCCATAAAAGAGAGACCAATTGATAATCGGCCCTTTTCCATTCATCACGAATCTTCTCATCAATCTCTGCTTCCTTCGTGGTGAGATGTTCATAAAGCCCTTGACCTAAAAACCAAACTTCAACTGCATTATACCAATCCATAAAATTCTTACCATTGAGTTTTTCCGATGTGATAATGGGACTTCCAGAGAAAGCAAAAAGAGATGAGACCCTTCCCTGTAGACCCGAACCCGACACTGCACTGACGTAGGAACCTTTGGAAGAGCCGGTGGTTGAATCGGACATGGTGAGAAAGAGAAAATTGAAAGTGCTTGAAACTCGGACTTTGATGGTCAAAAGTAGGCCAGAGGACGCCGGCGAGCACAACGGAGAAGACGCGCCGACGAAACGACGCCTGGAAGGCGGCGCGTGGTGCTCACGCGCTCGGAGACCCGCGGACAGTGGCGGCGCGTGGAGCGGAGAACGGCGGTGGGTCTTCTTGGAAACTGGTCGCCGGCCCTTTCTGAGTTGTCCGGTCACCTTACTTTGGTGATCGGAGACAGTGGCCGGTGACGGTGGCCGGAGACAATGGCCGGAGAGGATCGCCGGAGAGCGGTTCTTGACCGGATCGAACCCTAGCTCTTGATACCAAGTTATGATAGCTGAATGGCTTGAGAATAATGTTCTCAGCCTCCTCTATTTAAAGAATGATAGATTACAATAATTAAATACAAAATCCCTTGATTTTAGGGATTGACTATTAACAACTATATCTAACTATATCAAAACTATATCAAACAATATCAACAACATAATTAAACAATATCAACAGTATATAAATGCATTCTGTTTCCTTACTAGACAATTTGATGTCGCCTAGACTTCCAAAATATATTTAAGACAAACACAAACTTGGTTGCTTCAGGATGCTACTAATTCCTTTTCAACACTGTTTCTTCAAAGGTATAAGATTTAAGTATCAGTAATACGGTTTGAATTGGTCATGTATTCTTGTTGTTAATAAAAGATTTCAAGATGAACTTCCACATAAGAATTTAAAAAAATAATAATAATAAATAATCTTGGTTATATCTATGTTGGAGTGATGGAGCTACAGCAGAGAAGAAGGTTTCAAAGCAACCATGAAGAATAAAAGAGAATAGAAAAATACCCCCTAAAGCATTACCAATACATTAAATTTGCAGAGTTACCTGTCAGTATTTAATGTTCGGAAGAGCACACGACGTACACCCCTTGGAATATTCAATGACTTCATAACTTCAGCTGGAAAAAAAAAGGACATATTTTTGTTTAATCTACATCTGTTAAGTGTTAAGAACAATTAACAATGGAAAACCTGCACCTTTTTTTTTCTCCTTTTTTTCTAAATAAAAAGGAAATTAAATAGCATAGCCCAGGAAGGAGGAGATTATTGTTAGACGTGCAACAAAGAAAACACCAAAAAAAAACAAAAAATGTGTTAGACAGGTAAAATGAAATCACAGGTAATTTAGATTACATACCAGTTATGTTTTTATCTCTTGGAACATCAAGTAGTAGGGCAGGGCCTACAGAACACACAGAAACAAGCTTAATAACCAATCAATCAGATTATGGTTTGTATTTGTATGTGGTGATGTGAGGACAGCATGAGCATAGCGTAGCATAGCATACCATTAAGGACTTGTAAATCGAGGGAGTCGACATCGAAGCCAGCATGGAAGTAGTGATCGAAAACGTGTCCCGGAGCATCAACATGGGTGCCAGTGTGAGTGGGCAGCTTCATTTCGGAGTTGTTGGCCAGTGAGCCGTTCTTCATGCTCTTGGGAAGCCACAGGAACTGCCCAATTCCATCCTTAGATTCCCACGATGGCATCTCAGGGTGGTACCTGTGACTTATATCAAACATTCGCCCATTCTCATTCTCATTCTCGTACACTTCCCTCCGAGCACGAGCAGGGATATGGTTTCCATCGGAAGGGAGAGAAACTGCCAACCCCAACAAGGCACATACACATACACATATAAACGTCACCACAGCTGGGCCTCGGGAGTTCATGCTTTGCTTCCTCTCCTATTATTAGATACTGAAATGAAAGAGACTCAACTCGATGATCGCCAACGCCACTAGTCCACAAGAAAAGGGGCCCCTGCCCTTGTGTATCTCGTTCATCAACTCAATATCAAGAGTCTAATTAATTAATTATGTATCTATTATTTACATGATAATTATTTCAAGTATCTCAAGTATCAAATTCTTTTATTTTTTATTTTTTACTTTTTGTATAATAATCAGGCAGTGTCTGGAGTAATTTCTCAATCTGATCAAACACAAGTCATCCACACCGCACATCCATCCACCTTGGCTAATCTCAATTAATTCTTCTTCTTACCATTTAGATTAACAAACCAATTTGAAATTTTGAATTTACTTCTGTTCTGAAGTAGATTTAGAAGGTATATGAAGTAGGTACGTTACGGTAATTTCCTCTTTAAACAAATGTTGAGCGTGTCGCGACAATATGAAGATGGGTAAAATAAAATTTTTGTGAGATTAGGTTTAAGGTTACCTTCTTACGATAACTTTGTCTTGTATTTATAGAGCATATACAGAATCTTATTAGAATCCTTGTGAAATGCAGGTAATTTAATATTAGTATCCTGATGAAGATCACCTTCCTATTATTATAGGATAAATTCCTGTAAATCCGAGACTTAAGATATGAAAGATATTTAGTCATCAATGATAATTATTGGTCCTATAATATCGTAAGTTGATGATTGGCAGTTACGGATATTTAGGGATTTATCCTCTACATGAATCTATCAATCACGATATCATGACCCAACACCGCTTGGGGAGGCCGTCTTCCCATGTCCGGAATGTGTTGCGTGTCTTCTCTTATGCCAGGTGTGCATGCCAAGTTGATCTCATAGGACAGGATCTCGGATCACGGTCTAGAACAACTTCCCCTATATATATATATATGGGGTAAAATAAACTTTTTTGTCCTATATTTTTTTTATTTTCATCTTATATAATTTTTTTTGGAGTCTATTTGATTCTTTATCTTATAAATCATTTTCAATATGATTCTTCAGTTAGAATTGAATTTTGTTACCTCCTTAACAAAAGTGATGAGGTGTTACTTATTGATAATTATCATGTCATAGTTATAATATCGTCATATCATAATCAGTTTAACAATTAAGTAATACACATCATCATTTCTCATTGACAAAATCTTAATAGTAAGACAACATTATAAACGATTTACAAGATAATGAATTAAATTGACAAAAAAAATGATATGAGACTAACTTTTTTAAAAAAAAGATAAGAGAATAAAATACCTTTTTTTTACTTCTCTATATATATTTTCAAAGATAAAACAAAAATATTAAGTCCAAACCCAAAACAATTATGTGTTTTTTTATATGACATAGTCTTTTATCTGTTTTCCTAACAAATAAAAACTACATATATCATTGGAAGGAAAATGGTGTTTGCATGAGACTTACGAGAGTAATATTTCTTTATTTTTCCTTTAAAAGCACATGCACGTATAAATATCGAGAATGTATAAGCGTGTGTCTTCTCATATTATTATATACCAATTTTGTATGGTATCCCTAATATACTGTACCTCTATTTTTAATTATTAGGCATGAAAATCCGAGCAATAATAATTTTAACAGCCATCTATATTAGTATCAACTGAACAAAGTTATCATAAAATTCTCACGAAGTTATGAAGTATGGACCCTCAACTTTAATTTCTGCACTCCGCAATTGAACCACGGAAGAACTTCAATTGATTTTTAAATAGAGATTACTTTTGGTACAGTGTTAATGTAAAACTTTTGTATACTATCATATAATTTTGTATTAACATCTCATTTAATGAATTTTGATTATATTAACAATTATATGAAATGTTAAATTTATATTAAATGACAAAAAAAATAGTAACCTATCATTAAATGTAAATGATAGTATAAAACTTTACATCAAAATTAAATTATTCTAAATATGGGTTTAATGGCTAATTAGAATTAGAAAATAGGGTTCTGTATTATGACGGGCCCTACATTTCCTTTCTGGGCTGTTACACTGTTCATCGAACAGTTGAATAATTTTTCGTGTACTAGGCTTATTACAGTTGTGAGCCCACCATAGCTTGATACAGGGGTGGGGCTTTTTGTTGATGAGTATACATGCCAGCTCTTACAGTCATTTCCGCTTGATCGCGTACATTTGTTGAATTGTTGCTGAATGCTGACAGGAATATTCCAAGGAGAATTTTTAGTTTCATTTCAGAAGCATGTATATGCTTCCCATCAATAAATGTAGATGAAATGTATATCTAGGCAAAAGTTAATGTGGGTGCCTCCCTTCATGATTCAATATTACAAGCACATCTTTACATTTGATATGGAACATCTTTATTAACCAACCTTGTGCGCTTGTTCATCAGATTGAAGGAAAGCAAAAGGTTTACTATGGTTCTTAACCAACCTGCTTTCCAGTCGGGTCCCGTGTCCGCCTTTCATGAACACTTAGGCTACGTTTGGTGCATCGTATAAAGAAGACGTGATAGTATAAGCTAATATTATCAGGTCTTATTTAATGTTTGGTGTATTCAACTGATAGTATAATAAAATCAGGTCAAGTCATTTTATCCTATTCTAAGGTGATAACTTTATCCTCTCCCCTAATACATGATAAGACATGATAGGATTTCTATTTCAATCTTATCCTCAATTTCATTTTTATCACTCCTCTCCCTCGCGTCACCGCCATCACCACCACCACCTCCACCACCGCCACCACCGCCACCACCGCCACCGCCGCCACCACCACCACCACCACCACCACCGCCGCCGCCACCGCTACCGCCACCACCACCACCATCACCATCACCTCCACCACCGCCAATACCACCACCGCCGCCGCGGCGCCACCACCACTACCGAGTCATCGCCACCACCACCACCGCCGCCGTCCGCCGCCACCACCACCACCACCACCACCACTATCACCATCTCCACCACCGCCGCCAAAGCTGCGCCACCACCACCGCCGCCACCACCGCCGCCACCACCACAACCACTACCACTACCACCACTACTACCACCACCACCATAAAGCTTTTTTATTATTGTTTTTTAATTATGTTAACTTTTATGCTAAAAGATATTTTGGTCTTAAAAAAATATGTCATACAATCAGCTAATTTATCCTTTTGTTATCAAATAAAAGATAGGATTATGTCTTATCCTATTAATTATACTATCATATTTTATACTATCTTATCATCTTATCTTATACTATACTATCATGTGCACCACCTGGACGGCAGTCTATGGATATGTAATTTTATACACTAATTCTATGTGGCTGCTATAATTATTTGTTTTTTCATGTTTCAAATTTTGAATCAACATATCTTTTATTTCATATTGATGTCTCTCTGGTAATTGCTCACTGATTGTGGTATCTGTATCTCAAAAAAGAAAAGAAAGGGTGTGAAAGTTAGAATCACGAAGAATTAGTAACTGCCAATTGTGGCATCTACAGCTTTGAATTCATTTTAGGCCACTAGTCTCAGGTATTGACTGTTTTGTACACAAGGTTCAGAAAATATTTCCCTTTCCAGTGCTTATAAGAAAATGGCTCAAGTGAGATTGGGAAGGCCATCCATGAGTGTGGAAGTTAATTGTGGATCATCTTGCCTAATATTTGTCATGCTTCATGTTTGGAAATGTTGTTCAATAGCCAATCAAGACCTTGATAGAGTCCTTGACCTGAGATGGCAGAAGTGCTCTGAATGTACCTGGACGGAAGAATTCACTAGAGAATTTGTGACTTTCAGGGAGGAGATGGGAGAACAGACAGATATAAAGCAATTTAATGATGCTAATCCTTACCAGGTACGATTACCAAGTGAATGTAGGGCAAGCTTATCAGCAACCTCGTTGACACTCATGGCAGTCGAAAGGTCCTGCTTATTAGCAAAGACAAGAAGTACAGCACTCCGTAGTTCAAACTGCAAAAGGATGCATGAGGCAAATTTGGTCTGTTTAGCACGTACTAACAACATCATGTAAGTACGCAACTGTAGGATTTGGTGAGTTACACTGCAATATAAGAAACAGAATATATACATACTATTCCTTAACAACTAGACTCACATCACTTAGCATATTATGCAGTTCATTCCGGGCTTCTGAAATTCTTTGTCTATCATTGCTGTCCACCACAAAGACAAGTCCATTTGTGTTCTGAAAGTAATGTCTCCACATAGACCGAATCTGCATCCAGCAATTAGTGCTTACAATATAGCCGACTACCAAGGTAATGTTCAGATGATTCATGCCTTGAATAAAGAATAAGTTGTGTTATTTGACTGTATCTGCTTACAGAACTACTGGTAATGTCTGGTATGGTAACACAAAAGACTTGTTAATACCTTGCTTTGTCCTCCTACATCCCAGACGGTAAAGTTAACATTTTTGTACTCTAAACTCTCCACATTAAAACCTGGTCCATCACAAACCAACAGATTATATCACCCGTGTTCAATGTCATGAGGGAATAAAAAAAAGTGCTAACAATCTCAGAATATTTATCGTCTGCCTCCGCTCCTTTCTTTGTAATTTAGATCAAAACAAATAAGAGGAAAAACTAGAAAACAAGATGAACCTATGGAGCTCGATTAGACTAACTTAAAATTTCTGTAGCAACAGAATGTAGGTGATTCTGGGGTGCTGACTTTGGCATGTGGCTATTGGCCTATTGCCATGAATAAGAGACTACAAAAGAATTTCAAAGAGAAACTCGGAAGAAAGCCATTAGTTTCATCAACAAAGTAGGAAGGTATTCTCGTGGATACCAATAGTGGGTATAGTTCTGACTGTTTCCCCCATTTTTAGCTTGTACAGAATGGTTGTCTTCCCTGAGGAATCAAGACCTACCATCAGAATCCTGCATTCACACTTGTGTAAGAACCTCTTTGCCAGTCGAGATATGATCTTACCCATTGAACAACTGGATGTGGATTCTGGAGAAAGGAAAGTCTAGGTAGAAGCAGCGCTGAGCTACAAGGTGATAGAGATGACTTGATGAATTGGCTCACTTGCGTTATTAAGGCACAAAAGGAGATTTCTCTTGTAATATACGTAGACATCATGGGGACAAACCTGACAAAGGAGATCGGATTCTGATTAGAAGATAGAAATAAAGAGAGAATCTTATCTTTAATTTCCAATAGCGGCTGTTTCCATCAAGCACTGAAGTCTAAATTAAATATCGTAAAGATGACCACACTTGTGTTTGTTCTTGGACTGGGCAAGCAGGTCGTGGTTGAACTTTTAGAAAAGCCATGCGTTTGCCCCCCACCTGAAATGATACTTCTTCTCATGGAAGTTAATCTCGTGTCCCACCCGTCCCGCAAACAGGCCTTAACCCAAAGTTAAGAGTGATGGAAGCTAATCTAATCAAATCATAATAGCTCTATAGATGTAAACCCTCATTTGTGTTTGGAGTCATGTTATTGACACTAAAATAAAACGCTTCCGCATTCAGGACCATTACTTTGATATACTATCAAAGATTTATTAACTCTTGTGCAGAAGTATATTCTTTTGTATAACTTTTAGTAGTGCAAGTAGTAATAGTAGCATGATGAATGCAAAACTTCTCTAATTCACAACTAACTAATGTGATGGAAAACATTACCATCCTAATAGAAGAAGGAGGCGAACGTAAATCTGAACAAGAGATCAGCTAGGATAGGATAAAGACAAGGATGGCAACAGTGAAAGCTAAGGCTGCTTCCATTACTTGAACCATTCCAAACACTGATGCCATTTTCTTTTTGTCACCAAAACAAAAATTACAAAAAAAAATAAAAAAATCCCCTCGGAATTGCAGAGTTTACAACAAACACTACCGGCCTAAATAAGTGATCAGTTCTTTGAGGCTGATTGAAAGATAAAAACTGCCGTCAAGACAACTGCCAGTGCTGCGCCAGGGCAACTGTAGGCGGTGGAGTTGTGACACCAAAGTTCTGCAAAATGAAAATACAGGAATATGATTATTCTTTTGCAATAGATTCTGCTTATAATCACTTGAATGATGAGAGGGGGTAGGGACAGAAGCAAAGGGGTATTAGAACTCCAAAAATCTTAGAGTTGGCTGCTGTTTCAGTGAGTAGAGCATTCACTTGAAAGTTTAAACTTGAAACGAGTATTTGCTAGTTTAGATGCATCACATTCAACAATGATGGGCGGCTAAACAGGTGGACGGGGGATTTACAAAAGGGAGGCAAAAGCAAACAAATCATTTGATTTGATAGAATAAGGAGATAAATGCTTGCACACACAACACAATTATGCCAGAAGTAACTTACTATAATGCGTCATACCTCTAGAAGCCCCTTCCCGGTGGCAATTTCAACAGTGATGGCCAGTGCAAAGCCAACCATGGCTAACCGGCCTAGCCATACATCCAAACTGTTCCCTTCTTGTTCTTGGGTCCTATGCTCGCATCTTATTGAAATAGGCTTCGCCTTGCATGCGGTTTTCCTTTTATAACTTGTTGGAATCACTAGAGACAAAGGTAAACTTCACTTAGCTTACTAACTCGCACATGTTATTTCAAGTTTTCACATGCCGCCCTGCCCGGGTTAAAAAAACAAACATCAAAGGAAGGAAAAGTAAGGAACCAAGTCTAAGTGGGGGACTGGGGACTGGAGACTGGACTTAATGCAACTAAAATTAAGTCTAGGATCCAAAAGGAGTTGCGAAAAGAAGTTGTATCCTATAGTAATCCTCCTTAAGCTGCAAAATCCATGAACTTATTTTATTTCATTTGATTTTGAAGTCAACATGATATTGATATTCCAGTTCACCATTTCTGCTTATAAACCTCATGGATATTGCCTCTGGAAAATAGTTTTGTTTTTTTTTTTTTGGATTTCGAACTAAGCATCTTAGAAAAAACTTCCGATAAACCCAAGCATCTAAATTTGAGGGGTTACTAGTAAGTATTGTAAGTGCGTGCAGGGGTAGTGACCTTAGCAATTAGAATTAACGACAGCAAGAATTCTTACACAGTGGGGAACCGGCAGCGAAGGGTGTTGCAAAATTCAATTGAGGAAACCGAGCACAAGACAGAGGAGATTGTGGTGCACTGAAAACACAAGCATCTGCCAACAACAACAACACAGTTGAATCTTGAATGGAGATAATTTTAAGGGTTAGAAGAAGCGAGAAGGGTTACCACAATGAAGCGCCAGCGCAGAAAGAAGGCAATGTTTCTTCTTTCTCCTTCCAAGCCCAACTCCAACATGACATATTTCAAGTCGAACCACTGTTATCTTACTCATTTTCAAAAATACTATTTTTCGGACAGCATAAAGTTAATTAATAGAGTATAAATTTATAGTTAATGATAAATAGCAATTAATTAATAAGTATGTAAAAAATTAATTAATAAAAAATAAAAAAATAATTAATTATGTATATAAATTAGTTAATAAAATTAAGTTAAAAGAATTATATAATTATATAGATATATTAACTAATAATTTATATTTTATTAATTAATTTTTATGTAATATTAAAAAGAAAATTAGAATTTTTTATTTTTTTCAAGTAATTAATTATAAAAGATAAAAAGATATAAAATTATAAAAAAAATTTATAAATTTTAACTGAGTCTTATTAATAATTTTTTTTATATATTTTTTCTACAATTAATCATTTAAAAGAGAAAAAAATTAAAAAAATTCTCATCCGTTAAAAGGAATATAAGTATTGTTTAAGTTAAAATAGTCATTATTTATTTCAGGTTCACCATACTAACACGTAGCCCCTCAGTTAATTTTTTTTTTGGGTAACAATACCAATTACCAAATGATTTCGATCCTTTCGCATAAATTTATGGAAAAAGGATATGCATCTCGGTAATTTTGACTTTTTTTTATAAATTATCATTATAAATTTTAAAATATTTTTAATTACTCACTAAATTTTAATTAATATTTTAATAGATTTTTTTGTTTAATTTAAATATATTAATTTATTAATTATGATAATTAATATTAATTTTAAATTTTTTATTAATTAATTTATTAAAATTTAATTATAATAAATTTTATTGTTACAAAATATAAAAAAATAAAAAAATATTTATTTATTTTGTAAAGAATATAATATATTTTAATTTTAATTTTAATAAATAAATTAATAAATAATCTAAAATTAATGTTAATATAAATAAAATGTTATCATATATTATTATCATTAATGAATTAATAAAATTAAATTAAATAGTATGAACATTAGTTAAAATTTAACAATTAATTTAAAAGATTTTAAAGTTCGTACTATTTTTTAAGGAAGTCTAATGGGTCGGGTCGACTCACGAACTCTTGAGTTTCGATCTAACCCAACTCATAAAATACGGGTTAGGTTGGGTTCGAGGGTTGAGTTGGGTTGAAAAATGTTTCAATTTACAGTTTGTGGGTCTGGTAGTGGGTTGAAACACTTCTAACCCAACCCACCCATCTTTTAAAAAAAAAAAAAGTGGCTCAGACAGAATATGTGTTTTGCTTTACAAATATTTTTAAGGTTCGTAAATATCCTCTCTGATATAGATAGGAACAACGTTAGACCATGTAAATACGCTAACAAATAGAGACCAAAGTAGGAAGAGAAAAATGCATTAAAACCCTATCTATCTATTCCCTCTCCATTGGCCCCAGCACAGCCAGTAGTTCTCTTTTCTCTGCAATCTCTGCAACTAGTTCTTCGCAGTGCAGTCGTTCTCCCAAGCTTCCAGCGTTAGTGCCTTGATTCTGTGACCATTGCTTCTTCTCCTACCCGATCTCCCCGCCCTTCTTTTTAACTAGTCACGCCATCACATAGCCACACATCCCTCTTCCCTCTTGCGGTTTTTCAATTTTCTGCACCATGCAGCCCCAGTAGGTAAGCCTTATTCCTCTACTTTTTTCATGTAAATCTGAAACTTAAGAGGGAGTGCAACTGCACCATATGAGTAAAGAAGCTACAAGGGGCAGAGCAGGCAACAGAGTTATGGGTACGAGCAGAGTGGACAGGTCATGAATGTAGTATAGCTGGAAAAGAAGAAGAGCAAGTTTGAGTGTAGGATTGCACTTACTAAAATGGTTATCATTGATGAGCTTCCATTTAAATTTATTGAAAATGAAGGCTTTAAAAGTTTTGCTCAAGTTATGCAACCTCAATTTCAAGTTCCTTTTAGAAAAACTGTTGGTAGAGATGTTATGCAATTGTATGTGTTTGGAACTAATTTGTTATTTGAGTTATGACAAACTTTGTTTAATTTATTCCAGACTTAAGACCTGTTTGGCATACTGTATTAGACTTGATAGGATAAGCTAATACAATACATTATGACATTATCAGTTATTTGGTGCAAATACTGTATTGTATAAGTTTATCCATCAAATCCCTCTTATACATTAAAATGATGGATAACTTAATCAAGCTTTGGGAGGTGGGATTAGGCCTGATTGGATTTTAATGTATAAGCTGTTATAAAGACTTTTTCATTACAATTTTAAACAACTCGATATCCCCAATCATTACGTATTAGGCCTTATACTATTAGGTCTTATCCTATCCTTCATACCAAATGGGTCATTAGTAAGACTTGTTAGTTGTTAATTTGTTATGCACTTATTGACTTATGATGTTTAGTTTATTTGAGATTGAGACTTATAATATTAATTTTTTAAAATTTGTATTTTGATTTTTTTTTAGGAATTTTTTATATAAAAAAAACACGTCGGACCCACAGGTTCAACCCAACCCAACCCACGACTTTTTTACCAATTTGTCATATTTTTCAAACTATTTATCAAACTGCTACTGTTTTTGCCACGTTGAAATTTTTTATTATTTTTCGTTTCACGTAGACTACGCCAGAAGAGATGGCGTTGCCAACTAGGATGCGCCACACGTGGATACGCCAACAAGCATGGCGTTTTTCACGTGGTAACGCCACACATGATGACATTTACACGTAGAAAATGCCACGCATGTTGGCATATTCACGTGAGATACGCCAACCGTGTTAGCGTTTTTCACGTGGAGAAAAAAAATAAAAAAAAAATGTCACGTCGCATGTGTAGGGTAATTAACCTATTTAACGTAGATCTCTTGAGAAATGACGCCTAGAGATACATACAATTTACATGTTTACTAAAGAATGTATCATAATATTGATAAATATCAGTTTCAATTAGCTTATTTATAGGTCAAGTATTTGTTTCTGATCAGTAAAATAGTCGATGTGAGACTTTAGTGTTGACAAGAAAAAACAATTAAGTAAGACAACAAAGTACTTTTGTTCGATGTGAGAATTTGGTGGTGGATAGTAGGTGGCTTTAAATAAACTCAAATTGGTTTCCTACTTTGGTGTGGGATAACCTTTTCTCGAAGTCCAATCTAACTTCATGTAAAGACTACTATGTAAGTGATAAAAGCTCTTACTGATACCAGTACCATTTAGATTAACACTCAGATGGCTTCTAAATTGTTCATTCTCTATACAGTCATATCACTAGTTGGATTATATTTCAAGTGGTGTTTTTATCTGTGTCACATACAATATGTATGTTCATGTTAATCAATTCTTATTGCTTAATTGTGCATGGCTAGTAAAATTAAAGCATTCGCTTCATACTGGTCATTTTAATATGGAGAAGTTGATGGTCTAAGTTTTGATAACTTGGGTTCTTATATCATCTTACAAGATACACATCAAGTCATCAATTGAGAAGAAACCTTATTCTTGATTTCCATTATCAACTTATTGAGGCTAAGAGTTAAAGCTCAGCTTTAGCTTATCCATGCAAAGGTGCGGTATGAACAAAGGTATACATATAAGCCTTAATTTCTATACCCAACATTTAATGATAGGAAATTTTGAACTAAACTACTGAGGACAAATGCTCAATCTTTCTCGAGTTGTACTAAAGCACTACTGCACTAGTGTCTGGCATTTCAAAACACCAAATTTTTTTTACAGTTTCACTTAAATTAATTCAGTTACTTGCTATACTTTTATAAGAACTCAGATGCCACTACTAGTGCACCAACTATCCTCTCACACACTCACATTAATGCTGATACATGTTACCACTTACCAAGGGATATGAGAGAGGAGGCAGCACCAAAAATGGCATATTAGTTCCAAAGATACCATAAACAACTCCATGAAACAGTAGATTCTGAAGGTACACGCATGATTGAAAGATAAGCAAGAATCAAATTTGACAAGGGCACTTCAGTTTGCCCCTCTCTAACTTTTTATATAGAGGCAATCTGTTACTTTACTGGAGAGCCTTCTCTTGCCAAAGCCTCATGGCAACAGAAGACCCAAAATTTCGTTATAACCCTGCTCAATCTAATAAATTTCATGATTTCAATTTCCCAGCAATTCAAGTTTTTGTTTCTTGAAAAATGAAAAAGCATTGGTGTTGGATGGTAGGTGGCTTTAAATAAACTCAAATTGGTTTCCTACTTTGGTGTGAAATACACCAAAGTCCGACATCGAACAAAAATATTTTATTGTCTTACTTAGTTGTTTTCTTTTGTCAATATCAAAGTCTCACATCTACTACTTTACAGATCAGAAGTAAATACTTAACTTATAAATAAGTTAATTAAAATTGATGTCTCACAATATTATGGTACACTCTTTAGTAGATATGTAAATTGTATGTGTCTCTGAGCGTTATTTCTTAAGAGATCCACGTGGAATGAGTTAATTGTTCTATACATGCAACGTTTTTTTTCTTCACATGAAAAACGCTAACACATTTGGCTTATCCCACGTGGATATACCAACACGCATGACGTTTTCTACGTGTAAACGTCATCACGTGTGACGTTATCACGTGGAAAACGCCATGCTTATTAGCGTATCTACGTGTGAGCGCATTTTAATTGGCAACGCCATCTCTTCTGACGTAGTCTACGTGAAACAAAAAATAATAAAAGAATTCAACGTGATAAAAATAGTAACAATTTAATAAATAGTTTAAAAATAATAATAAATTAATAAATAAATTTATCACTAATGACAGATTGGTAGATTTGCCCCCAACCCACTCTTAAGTGAGTCAAGTTGGGTCAGATTGAATGAAAAATTTTTTTCGATCCAACTTAATCTAACCCACTGTTCTAGTAAACAGATCAAGTTCAAAAACACTGTTAAACTCACCGAACCCAACTCAACCAAAATAGACCCCTACTATTTCCCAACCCTTTCTCTCTCTCTCTCTCTCTCTCTCTTAATAAAATAATTAAACTCCACTAACAAACTGCCTATTTGACATCTCTTATGGATCGAGTGAAGGAAGCATGGAGGGCGGAGGGCGAAGGGCGGAGGAGGAGGAGTTGTTGTGAAGGGTGGTGGAGCGGTACGGTGCTGGGAAGGGAACTGGTGGATGATAAGAAAGCCCATCCCTGGGCGTTCGGGGAAGTCGTGCCGGCTGCGGTGCTGCAACCAGCTCTCCCACTTATTCTCCAATCGTCATTCGTCCAACCTAAATCACACATTTCTTGGTTAATTTCTTTGATTACCATTGCCAGGTATCTCACTATTTTGAGACTGTACAGGTGCAGAAGGATTTTTAAGTTTTAACAGACGAGGATGTTTGGTGGCTGTTTCTAAGATACACCCTCCAAAGGAGGATGTATCATACACCTTATAACATAAGTCATTGATTTATTCATTAAATTTGGATTAATCGAAACCCGCTTTTTTTTTTATTTTTTAATTTTTTTTATTATATTTTTTACATATTATCACCATCATTGTTATCTACATACGCTACTTCCTAACTACCACTTGTCACCTGTAATTTTTTTAAATTGTATAGTTGTATAAATATTATCAGTTAAAATTTATAAGATTTTTCAAAAAATACGCTTATGATTTTAAAAACTCGTTCACTTCTAATTTTTTTAAATTGTATAACGTATAAATATCATTAGTTAAAATTTATAAATTTTTTCAACAAGAAATAATTTTAGAAAAAAATTTTAGTATACACGCTATTATTTATGAAAAAATATAAAGACCGATTGATATAATTTTAATAGGTATATTTATAGAGTTGTATAATTTTAAAATATATATACAAGATTCTTTTCCCAAGATAAACAATGTCTTTTCCAAAGCGTGAACAATGATTTTCCTACGTGAACAAGATAATTTTTCCGGTATGAACAGTAATTTTTTCGGTATAAACAATAATTTTTTTGGTATAAACAGTAATTTTTTCAGCGTAAACAGTGATTTTTCCAGTGTAAATAGTATTTTCGGCGTGAACAGTACATTCTACCAGCATAAACAGTGCATGTGATTTTTGAAAAAAAAAAAAGAAACCTACTAAAAAAAAAATTTCTTATTATTCATGGTAAAACAATTACACACGATGGTGTCATACACTGTTTTCCTTAATGGGATGTATATTAGCAACGGCCGATGTTTGGTAGAAAACCAAAACATAAACACTTTGCCTTCCCTCATCATACATAGGTTTTCGTTTTAATTTGAATTTTTCATTTTGAATCTCCACTATTCTTTCTCTTATACAAAAAGCCAAGGTAATGAATTGAAAAGAGAA
The DNA here is from genome assembly GCA_029884595.1 of Ormosia semicastrata. Lineage (NCBI taxonomy): Eukaryota > Viridiplantae > Streptophyta > Magnoliopsida > Fabales > Fabaceae > Ormosia > Ormosia semicastrata. The sequence continues at coordinate 27,326,940 of JAQQTO010000037.1, read as the reverse complement.
TGTTTTTTTGCAAAACGCTGCCTTTTCAATATTTTTGTATTTTTTTCTGAATAATAATAATAATAAGGGTACAGTGGGGCATGAACGTGATGGATGGATAGAACGGTGCTTGTACTGGAGGGTACGATTTTTGGGCCGTTAGGGAGGTTGTTGACCATCGTGCGTTAGTAGGTTATTGCAATAAGGAGCTCACCCCTACCCAAAATAATGCTAGCTCATACACTCATACATGTCACGTAGGAGAAGGGCTAACAAATAACTACGTCTTTTTCAAAATATTTTTATTTTTTCCACCTACGTTTAATAAATTAGAGCACCATGTATGCATCAATTATTTCACGAATATCTAATGATACTACCGCAATAATGTCAGTTGGTGTTGGTTGACTGGTTGTTAATAAGCTGGCATGCCCTCAACAATATCATATTCTGCCCACCAAATTCGATCCATTACCAATGTTTTCTATAGACTCACATTCTGATTTTATCTGTGAGGTGATGTCACTCTTTTGCAGTCTTACCTCCTTTCCAATTTTATTTTATGGCTGATTGAAGTAGAGTCTCTTCTTTTCGCATTGTAAGTAGTTAGTTTGGACGTTTAGCAAAGATGTTATCCAAAAAAAGATAAAAAATCTTTCCAATAAATACATCAATCTCACACGAAATTAAAGTTCCACATATATTGGTCTTGAAAACAAATAATAAAATTGATATGACATGCATATAATATAAGTCAATCCACCATCGGTCAGCCAAAATTGGGACGGGGGCTTGATGTGTTTTTGTTAAGTAGGTTGGAGTGAATAACCCATCTCATTTTGTGGTGGGTTACGCGAGTTAAGTAGGTCAAGCTACTTAAAAATTAAAAAAAAAAAAACAGATTAACCCATCTAACACACCACAAAAAAGCTTAAAAAATGAAAGAAAAAAAATTACTCCAAGAAGTCACCTGCCATGCCTCACCTGAACCTATGAATTATGTGAGAAGCATTAAATTGACCTGCAAAATAAAATAAGTTGAAAAATACAACCCAAATCATTATTTTTTGCGAGTTAAATAAGTTCAACCCGTTTTATCATCTCAAACCTAATATGAACCGTGCAAAATATGATGCATTAGAGGCATCCATTTGACATATCAAACCGTTAAAATCCTGAATGTGATTACAGACTTTCTTGGTACAGAAATTAATCAAATCTTATCTCTATTTATTATTTTTTGTTAATTTCTCTCACTATTGTTATTGGAAATCAACGGTTCAATTTTCTGTGTAAAATCTGTATTGAAAGATTCAGACTCTTGGTATAGAACCACACAAACCTATATGTGCGTTGTTAAAAAACAATTCATCGTTATTTTATACACAAGTGAAAAAAAAAATTCAGTCACCCATTATTTGTGTGTTGTTTCTGTATTGTTCATGTCAGTGCATATAAATTTTCCGATTAATAATTATGAGCAATCCAAACTAAATAAATATAACCTACAGTAAAACTTGCCACTCAAAATATATTTTCTTTTTTCCTTTTCTTTTTACAAAGTAAATCGTAACATTGTCATTGACATAGTATCCCAGACATTCTCCTGTCCCCTACATAATCTCAATTTCCGTTAGCAAATGCATGGGAAATAATCATTGGCATGTCACAGATACAACGGGCATTTTCAAATTTTTTTTCTATCATCAAAGATACAATTGGTTAACTTTGACTTGGCAAACCAGCCCAGAGACACTTCTTCCACACATTCAATTGTTTCTTCTAAATCCTGAGAGGATGTTAACTTGTTCCTGTCAAGAATTACCCATCCACAAACCAATGTTGAACCTGTCAAAGCTGGCTTCCTAGCCCTCAACTGATACAATATGCCATCATTCATGACATAGCTGGCAAATTTCAGAGAGCATAGTACACAATTTCATTGCTGACATGTGAATAATACTCATTATAATTGAGATATTCCCAGAAACGAGAAAGCCCAAAATTCCCATGTTTAGGTTCCTTAATATAGCAAATGTGCAATTCTTTTAGACTTCTATCAAACTTCTGCTTTATGGAAAGCACCTGCAAATTCAATCAGGAGGTCAATATACTGTTCACTAGGACCAATTAATCCCTCTGTCCACTTTTATCAGTCCTTTTAAAAAATTTCTTTGTCCCATTTTATACGTCTTTTTAGAAAATCAATTAGTTATTAATTATTTTTTCTAACTTTACCCTTGATATTAACAATCCCATTATTCGAACACCCAGAATGCAATACTCAACCGACACCTCTCTCACAACAACATACAATACATCCATTCTACCTCGAGATACGATATACCTCAGTACTCACCCACACTCACATCAACATACAGTGTCTATACGGAATGTTGTATAGTAAGTGTTCAAATTTTTTTTCCTGATATTAATAAGTGAAAGAAAAGATTAGTAGAGTGATAATAATATTTTGAGTATTTCAATAAAAGGTAATTTAGTCAAATGTAATTATTTTTGCCTATGATCGAGGCTATTTAATGACTTTCTTAATTCTTATACAACAACCTTAAAAGACAGATAAAAAAGAATGGATGGAGTATTTGAGAAGATACCTAACATGTTGCAGATAGGATGTTCCATTTCCTCTTATGTTCTTATCTAATGTGCGGATGTCTTCAAGAGGGCCTTTTGGTAAAGCTAAAGTTATTTTGAAGGCATCATACCCTACAACTAATGAGAACATCGAGAAGGCCCTCTAGAAAAAAGGGAAGCATGTATATTGTCATACAACCTGCCTTCCACTGTTACCCAGAGGACAGGCAAAGAAGACACAGTAAAGCATGAAGATTCTTTTGTTTTTGGGAAAATTAGGCTGGATCTTTTATTCCAAGAGCAACCACTTTCAAAATCCTGTTAGACTGCCTAAACTATTTAATGATCAATGCTTAAAATCGTCACTATAGACCCCCAAAAGTTTTTCAAACTCTTATACATGTAAAAAATTTATATGGCTCACACAAAATATGTACAAGAATTATATGACATCCACACACACACACACACACACACACACACACACACACACACATATATATATATATAAGGGAAAGGATCAATTAACACCGATGTAAGTTAAAATCACTCTTACACTATTGAATAACTTTTTATTGGATAATTTTGGCACAAAATCCACCGTTGGATTGAAAGCTCCTATCATGTAGATCATATCTATAAAGTTTCACATCACACACACACACACACACACACACACATATATATATATATATGGAAAAGGATCAATTAACACCGATGTAAGTTAAAATCACTCTTACACTATTGAATAACTTTTTATTGGATAATTTTGGCACAAAATCCACCATTGGATTGAAAGCTCCTATCATGTAGATCATATCTATAAAGTTTCACATTAATCTAAAATTGTTTGATACACTATTGATATACACACACACACACACACACACACACACACACACACACATATATATATATATATATGGAAAAGGATCAATTAACACCGATGTAAGTTAAAATCACTCTTACACTATTGAATAACTTTTTATTGGATAATTTTGGCACAAAATCCACCGTTGGATTGAAAGCTCCTATCATGTAGATCATATCTATAAAGTTTCACATTAATCTAAAATTGTTTGATACACTATTGATACACACACACACACACACACACACACACACACACACACACACACACACACATATATATATATATATATGGAAAAGGATCAATTAACACCGATGTAAGTTAAAATCACTCTTACACTATTGAATAACTTTTTATTGGATAATTTTGGCACAAAATCCACCATTGGATTGAAAGCTCCTATCATGTAGATCATATCTATAAAGTTTCACATTAATCTAAAATTGTTTGATACACTATTGATATACATCAAAATCGACAAAAAATGTACTTTTGAAATTTATAAAAATAAGAACTATGTGTTCACATTTTTATTGATGTTCGATTTTTTCAAAATTTGACAGAAATGATCAAGATGATAGATAGTTATGATTCAATGGTTGAATCGACAAAAATTACATTCTATATAAAGTTATTGAGTGGTGTAAGTGTGTCAAGCCTTACACCGGTGCTAATTGATCCCTCCCCTATATATATATATATAAACTACATATTACATATTTATTAACCTATTCAACCAACAGCTCAAACTAATTTTACAAGGCCATGCTAAATCTATTAAATAGAAGGGGAGCCTTGGCACAACAGTTGGAGTTGTCGCCATGTAACCTGGAGGTCACAAGTTCGGGTCATTGAATCAACTTCTTGCAAATGCAAAGGTAAGGCTGCCTACTATAGACTCACATAGTGGGTGCAACCATTCCCTGAGCGGGGTCTTTATAGCACCAGGCTGCCCTAAATCTATTAATACAATCTAGTTGAAGTGATTTACTGAACAACCATTTAACTTCTAACAATTAACTGAAAGGCCAGCCAACTAACTTTACTTGTCAGTGATCTTTGTGAATAACCCACACATTGACTTAAGCTTAAGTGCAAGGAACATATTTTCACTTCTCTGTATGGTTGGGTTATTCTCCTGGATGGAAACACATTTGCTTCTTTCTCTCCTTTTTTTTTCAATTTGCAACTGTCCCACACCCTCAACGCCACTATATCTACAAAATGTATTTTTCTTTGTCATTTATCATGCATGTTGTCTACTTTTATTATTATTTTTAAAATGCTACCATCTTTCCTAATTTATATTTTCTCTATAGTTTTATGCATTTTTATAATTAATAGTCAATATGATTAGAAAAATTCAGTTGCTTAATCACCTACTCATGCATTTTATTGACTTATTAGTTACTTTTATAATGATAACTTATTTTAAAACAAAATTTTAGGTCAAGATCATACACTGGATAAGCTTTAGATAAATTTTTGATCCATATGAACCAGTGCAATTGCATCCAATAAAGATACAAAGCCAGTTAAGAGTAATCACTCACAATGCCCGTACATAAGATGCCAAAATGCCTGAAATCGTATTTTCATTAAAAAAAAATTCCCCTATAGCATAAGTGTATCAGACACGCGATGTATAATGATGCATGGTTTACCTGGGATATATTGATTTTAGAAAGTCTGCAAAACAAATTTTCCTGATCACTTCCAGTATCCCAAGCACCAACTGTAAGACAAGACCGGAAATCGAGTGCGCATTGCAAAATGCTCTCAATAATGCTGCCTATTGCCCTTGTTTCATCAGACAGGAAACATCTGCAAAGAATATATAAATAAAACATTGGTTATTGGAATCAGATGCAGTTTACCCTCTGAACTTTAGGGGTATCACAAATACAGGCTTTTTGACCAAACTGCCATTAGTAGCAAAATTATTTACTAAATTGTCATACTTTTGAAATTATATACCAAACTACCACACTTTTGGCCACAGTGGACTTTTTTAATATTTTACAATTACGCCAAAACGGATGGAGTTATCCACCTGGAAACGCCAGACCGCTAGGCGTTATCCATGTAATAGCGCCAGAGCTGGTGGCGTTTTCCACATAATAACGCCTAACACGTTAGTGCTATTACGTATGCACTATTTTAAAAAAAATATATAAATACAAATAGAATTATTCTCTAATTGTTTTACAGAATTCAACTGCTTTGTTAGAAATTTTATTTTTCACAGGATAGAAATTTTTAGTCATTGTAGCATAGCAATCATTTGTATTGAGAAACTTATTGAATGTAACATTTTCCCTAACCTAATAGCTCTAATCAGAGTTATAGAAGCTTAGTAATACTGGTGAGAATTATCTGTTAATTTGGATAATTTTCTGAACTACTTGAGCGCAATTTTATAACACTGAATACAAGAGAATAATTAAGGTCTCTGCAGAATCGATTGATATGATGGAAATAACTATAGAAAATTTATTTCCTAGCTATAAATAATTGATAAGAGTTGTGAAAAATTTTGGAGAAGCAATAGAACAAGTTTGATATTTTTAAAGATACTGCTGAGAAATAGCTAAGATAGCGAAAAAACTCAGAAAATTATGAAATTTCATGGAGATAATAAGTAGATGTGGAGAATATTTTGGTATGGAAAATAATTTAAGGCAAGTATATTTACTTATTTTACAGGTTTGATGTAATGTGAAAAATAATGTAGCTTATTTGACAAATAACAGTATAAGGAAAGTTATGGAAAAATAGATCTGAGGACTAAGATGAGTCTTAAAATTTTCTATAATATTTATGGACATTTGAAAATATAATTTTGAAAGATTAAAGTGCACGTATCAGATATAAAAGTTTCTGCATAATCCTTTTAATTCTTATTATATTTCTCCACCGCCCCCGCGTCTCCAGAACTTTCCCATTCAACTTTTCTTCATTTATCACCTTCCTTCCTCCTATTCTCTCCCCTGTACGTGAACAGCAGAGACCAAAAAGAAGAGAAGATAAATTATTTATTTCACTCCCTCACCAACAAAGGCTTCATCTTTATCTTTGTTTATTTGACATTTTCCTTCACAATTTGGGCTTCATTTTCACGTCTAATGAAGCAGAAACAGAGCAGAAGATATGGCAGTTGAGAGGAGAGAAATTTGGTTCCTATTTGTCAATAAATCTTGGTCATCCACCGTCCAAAAAGTCTCTAAACTTTTCTATCATTTTCCACCGACTTCTATCTCATCCTTTTGTCTCATTTACTTTGCTTTCTCTCCCTCTTTTACACGCTGAACCAGCAGCAAAGCATGGGAAAAAGTGAGCAAACCGTAGGCCAAGGGAGAGGATAGAAAGGAGAAAAACCAAGGAAATAAGGTTAGGATGTGAGGTAGGGGATTTTGTGTTTAAAATGCTCTTTCTTTCTCTTGATTTTTGAATCAAAAATTCTGGTTTGAGACAAGGAAACCCACGACTGTTCTGTGTGTGGGAGAGGGTTTCTTTGTTTGATTTCTTTGTTTTGAGTTGTTCATCCAATTCTAGTGATTCATGAGTTGAAATTGTGATGTTATTTTTTATGAGAAAAATGAATTCTCTTGTATAGTGTGGCTGAATGACTCACGGCCTATATGGAGGAACTAGGGATTTCCTTAATTCTAATTTGCTTCTTTACCTATACTGAATGTTAATTGAAGTTGTAACTTGAATTGATGAAATTCATGACCAATATTTGTCCTAAATAGCTACACGGTCAAAAACAGGAAAATAATGGAGGAACCTTGTTTGATTTATGTTATTATCTTGTCTCTTTGACTTGGTGATTTTATGAAGGAATTAAACATGGGTGAATTGGTTATGGGCTTAATGGAGATTTTGAGATTATGGTCATATGTTGGAAAGAAGAGAAAATGTTTGTAGTTTCATGTTACAAATTTACAATTAAGGGTTTTGAGATTTAGAAATGAATAAGGATAGCTATTTATGGAATTGAATCACATGTATGATGATTATGGTAATTTTGGCCATATTTGGTAAACTCTAGCACTAGTATGAATATAATGTGTTATTGGATACTTGAGTAGATTAATTAGAAGTATGAATAATCTTTGACATGATATAATGTAGACCGAATTTAGAATTCAAGGAGATAAGATGATCTCCAAGTAGTATTCAAAGAGTAAGTGCTTGGCTTGTGATTGTATGGAAATTTATTGAACAATTAATTGTTTACTATCCTTGATTATATTTGATTTGATGTTAAATTGATGTTTGGAAATGTTGGTTTTGGAATGAGCATAATGCTCATTGTTAAATATGTTTTATTAAGGAAAGTATTTGAATTGTGTATTGAATTGGAATGGTATTGAATGGTAATGGAATTATGAATTTGAAATTATAATATTGTATTTGAGAAAAAATTTGAATTATTGATGATTGCTTATTTGTATTGTTGGATAATGGATATTTTCGAAAACTATTAAATGGAAATCTGTTTCGAGAAGGGGAAGGACCAGATTTGGCAGATTGCCACCTTCCTAGCTATATTTATAAGTATGTATTTAACTTAAGTTTTAAAAGAATGTATTTTTCTATGAAATAGCTGGAATTATTGTGATAACACCTTTTTCATAATAGTATCTACCAAGAATTAGTATTCTCACCCCGTTATTATTATGTATTCCATGATAATTCCAAGTTCAATATTTGTAGCGCAAAAGCACGAGCAGAAGTGAATATTTGCTTTTGGATTTAGACTTTTGAATAATGAATGTATAGATAATGCCTTGAAGGTATATGATAAGTATTTTGTAGTATAAAGTACATTTGTATAAAATCCTTTCAGTATGTATGTGTACATTATTACACCTTATCCAGGCTCATATTTTTGTATACTAGTTAAAGTATATTTGAAATTTTTAATGAATATCTTAAGTGATGTGCTTACCCTTGTTGCCATAGTGTAATTCCAGATACACTAATAGTAAAGACGTTACACTGAAATACTAATAGACGTAGGTGACCATGATCAGCAGCATAGACAGTCAAAAGGTTAGGATCAGTATCATCAACTGGTGTAGGTATAAGACTGGAAAATTTATACCATGCCCAACACTGCAACAAGATGCAAACACCTCCAATCTCGTGCACGTTGTAGTCTGTGGCTTTGCAAAGCTCCCTGTACAAGTACGCTAAGACCGCAGATCCCTAACTGTATGTCCTAACAATGGTAAAGTCTTCCAACATGGGAAGAAACATCATGTGCACATATTTACCAGAATGATCAAGAAATAACAAACTCTCAATCAATCTAATTATATATGTCCGTGCACACTACTGCACGTAAATATCATCGTCCTTTGTAAGAGAAGGAGAGGAGAGCTCTATTAATAGTACACTGGTAATGCCAAAACGGATGGTGTTATTACGTGGATAACGTCACACGTGTTGGCGTTATTAAGTAGGAAACGCTAGAGGCGCTGGCACTATTACATGGATAACGCCTAGCGGTCTGGCGTTTTCACGTAAGTAACGCCATCCGTTTTGGCTTAATTGTAAATAATAAAAAATGTCAGCGTGGCAAAAAATGTGACAGTTTGGTTAAAAAGCTCACAAATACACCAGGTTTAAAACCTTAAACTAAACCCCCTATGTTTGGACTTAAGTGAAAACATTGGTTTTTCCATTTAAATATGGATGGAAATCCAACTCACATGCATCTCATGTGCCCATCTTGTCTCCCCTTTGCTCATTCCTTTCCCCCTATCTTATGGCTTAAAAACAGAGCAACACACACCACTCCCTTGAAGCAGCTGCCATGGTGCCAAGTGCCAACAATAATGAGCCCCATGGAGGTACAATGTTCCCTATGGTTATTTCTGGGCATAGACTTGCTGGAAGACCCCATTGTTATGTGCTTGAATTTGTCAGTACTTTAGAAACCATATGATGGGTCTTGGAAGATGGGTGAGGAGAAATGGATTAATATTGGAGATGGAGTGAGTGTCTGTGTGTGTATAAGGACCAATCCCTATGCTGTGGCCATTGGTCAACAGCTACCATCTGGTCACCTTGAACTTGGATACAATTGGTTAAACATTATTATCAACATCCATGACTTTACAAACTGGCCATGACTTTACAAACTGGCCCACAGGATGTGATCTCTATGGTGTGAATACAATCTAAAAGATAGAACAAATTCTACCACACATCGAGTTGGTGTTTCTAGAATATTTCAATGACAATGACATCTTATTATGAAATCATCATGAATACCAATGAAAGCTGGCTTTAGCCCTGAGCTGTTATAATAAAGTCACTTATTGGTATTAGAATACGATTCATTATAGTTGAGATATGTTAAAAGATATTATGTTATTAGTCTTAGTGTTAATGGGCTTGGGCTTATACACCTAAGTATTAGTATAAATAGGAATACTAGGTTATGGAATTATATCACATCTCATTCCTATCAATAATATTCTTAGTTTACTATTGTTTAGCCGTCTTTCTCTCTTTTCCTTTCCCTAACCCTAAATCCGTAATTCTTCAACATGGTATCAGAGAGATATCATTCGCCTTGAAGGCCTCGCCTTTCTGCGGTATTGAGTTCCATAGAACTCTTTTGTATATTCTTCCCTATTTGTTTTCCTCAAAACTTTTCCTCTGTTTTCACTTTTTAGTTTATGAAACTAATTAAAAAAAAATCCCTGTTTGTAATCGTGAACTAGGTCACGGTTTATATCAGTGCGCAGCCAAAGGTGACTGTGGTTTTGTGTTCTAGGAGACCCAAGAGTAGTCACGACTCACGAGTGATTGGCGACCGAACGTGGTCGAAAAGACGACCAGCGAAGTTGCTAGTGGTCGACGGTGGCGGTTTGTGTCTTCCCCATTGCAAAGGCTCTGTTTTTGCGTTTCAGACAACTGATAGAAACAGCCAATGGGTACTGGCCATCCGTGTTCGACCGGAGCCAGAGGAGGACCGGCAAGATTGATGGTGGCTGGCGGTGGGTGTAGAGCTCGTATAGGTGTTTGTTTGCCTCCTATGTTTAGTGCATTTGTTGTTTTTGGTTACAAACAACCAGTTGAGTGGGTGGAGCTGCCATGGTTGAGTGCGACTAGGAGGCCGACAACTGCAGATTTTGACCCAGACACGTGCGTGCGGTGGTCAGGAAGACTCGTCAGCAACTGTAGGTCTGGCGACGTCTCCAGAGAGGTAGTTGAAGCCGCTCTAGGTGTGTTTTGGTGCAGTTTAGTATGATTTGGTGCGTGGCACAGTGGTTCAAGCTGCATAAAGGTGTTTGCAGGTGTTGTTCCTGAGGTGCGCAAGTAACCGGAGACCCTTTTTGGTGAGTTTGTTGGTGGCTGATGACTGGAGTTTCGGTGAAACTTCTAGCAAACTGCATTTCAGGTCTGATTTTTGGGTTTTCTACCTAGCTTTTTAGTCTCTCTTGGCTGGTTTCTCTGATGGTTAGGCGATAGGGGTTAGATTGGAGACTGGATGAGGGTATGTTTGCTCGTCTCTTGTCGGAAAGAGTGGCTGGGTTCTGAATTTGTGCAGTGTTGATGTAGAGATTAATTTGTCCTTGGTTATGTTTGGCTTCATAGTCTCGAAAATGGTGATTTGAAGGTGTTGAATATGTTGTGCAAGCGAGGACGTGTTGTGACATGGGTGGTGATAGTTCTGATTTTGCGGCCTGCAAGTTTTCTGACGAACTGATTCAGGGGGAGATTGGTTTTGGCTTCCTATTGATGTTGCGATACATGACGTGACAGATTTGTGTTGTGAAGATTGCAAAGTAGAGATTTCCGAGGCTTATGTTAGGTGATGGTCTCTAGTTTGACTAGAGGAGATTCTAGTGAGATGATTCAGACTTAAGTTTCCTCCTCTCTTCTTCAATGCACGGTCAAGGGTGTCGTGGGTTGGTTCTCTCTTTTCTTCTTCTATGTGCGGCCAAGGGTGCCGTGGGTATCTGGCGATCGGGTGTGTCGTGGCCAGCTAGCAAGATGCGACCAAAGGTGTCGTAGGTCTGGGAGCAGGAGTCGTCCCAGTAACTTGTGGTTTTGGTCAACCAGAAAGGTGTGACCAAGGGTGTCACAAGTATAAGAGCAAGAGTTTCCCAATCTCTCTTCTCTTCTTTGTTCGATCTCTTTGATGTGGTTGTAGTCTTGGTATGTTTAAGCTGGGAGGAAAGGGCTGCCAATTTGGTGTAGCTACCTATGGGAGAGGCAAGGAGTTGCCAATGAGGTGGAGCCGCTCCCAGAGATATTAAAGGAAAAGGCTGCCCGTTAGATGCAGCCGCCCCAAGGTAGTTGGTTTATCCTAGGAGGAAAGAGCTATCAACGAGGTGGAGCCGCCTTGGATGTGAGCAGAGTCTCTCTTCTTCTTGGTGATAGCATCGTTTGAGGAGGAACAATGAAGCTAGCTCGTCATTGCTGACTGCATTTGGGTGGCCAGTGGTGCCACATTTGGCTGCAACCGAAGCGGTGCACTTGTGGAGTTCATGTTGATAGTATGTGGCAGCATTTGGTTGGTGGAAATGGTCTGGTTGGTTGTTGTTCAGCCTATTTTTGGTTGATGGGTTTGAGGATTGAAGACTTTGGACATTGATAAAGGACCCTCATTTGTGTTACTGGGTGGTATAATACCCGACTTAGTATTTTGGAGACCAGTTTGGAGGTCGAGGTGGCCATTGAGGAGAAAGGTCGAAGACTCCAAAATTGGTCTCATTTGCTTGGGATGTGTGTCGAGGAGAAGCAAGGAGCTATCTGCCAAGTACGTTACCAAGGCTTTGTTATTAGGGAGAGCACTAGTTTCCTTAGCTATTTGTTAGATCAGTTGAGTTTTAAATGTTGGTGATGTTCTTTGTTTTCAGTTTATGTCTTTATGGGTTTTCTACTTGTAACAAGCTTAAGTTTAGTAAGCTTAAGCTTGAGGGGTAGTATTAGAAGATATTATGTTATTAGTCTTAGTGTTAACGGTCTTGAGCTTATACACCTAAGTGTTAGTATAAATAGGAGTACTAGGTTATGAAATTGTATCACATTTCATTCCTATCAATAATATTCTTAGTTTACTATCGTTTAGCCGTCTTTCTCTCTTTTCCCTTCCCTAACCCTAAACGTATAATTCTTCAACAAGATATTTCAAGAAATGAAAAAGCACATAGTTACCAGGTTCACTCAGCAACCCTGCAAACCAAACCAATTCCTGCATACCAATTCGTGGTACTTCATAGTGTAAAAAAGGTATTGAGATTATGATGGGCCTTTAACCCATGTTTATAAGAGGAGAGGTAGAAAGAAGGGGAATGGGCTGGGAACAAATGGGCCAAACGTAGAAGTAGCTGTTAGTGAGCTTAACAGCCACAAATAAATGAACAGCCACTGCCCTCACAACAGAGAAAAGATAAATGAAAGGTTGTTAACAGACAAGAATAAATGAGTAGGAATAAATAAAGACCAAGTGAAGAGGCTGCTTAACAGCCAGAAATTAATGATAGTGAAATATGTAGGAATAAATGATAGTGGTATCACCACCAGAAGATGGTAAATAAATGGGTAGGGAGCAGAGTGAAAGGCAGGCAGAAATTTAGTGGTTTTGGGGAGGAATTGGAAGGGGTGGGACGTCGCTGTACATTTGCAGGACTCCCATTGTTATCTTTAATTATTTGTCTCTGTAATTCTTTCCTGATAATTCTCTAATTGAAGAGGTCTACCTCTGAGTTAAGTAATTTTCAGTTCCTATCAGATTATAATTTCAAGAAGTGACAAACCACATACCCGTAACCGGTACCACATGCCAGAGTATTGTAAACCTGATAACTACGAGAAAGCCCAACCCACCCCCTTTTCTATTTGGGTGCCTTAATATATCAGAGGTGAAAATCTTTTAGACTTTTATAAAACTTTTGACTTATTTATGGAAGGCACCAGCAAATAAATTCAATTAGCATGCACTCGTTATTTGTTACCTAAGTCTAACAAACTATGAAGACACACATAGTAAATACATATTTAAGCTTATAGACAAAACTTCTTTCCTATAGAAAAATAAATATTATTAACGAGAAAGGAAAGCTCATGAGAAAAAAAGTATGTAGAAAAGTTGTTCCATTTTAGAAGTTGTTATCAATCTGCTTTAATATATTACAAGATGGATAGGCCTATAATGACCAGGCATTCGACCACACATCCAGATCCACTAACCAGTAAACATTGCATGTCATGTCAAGATATGCATCACTGACTTTCAGAGATAATATTAACTGGGGAGAAATTTACGTCGAAGAGACAGGACTTAGAGGCAGAATTCATAATTCAATTTGTTAACTTAAGTAATCATGATTACCAAAAAAAAAAAACTGCCCTAAATTGTTCTAGTAATTGTCCATGTAAATGGTAAGCAACAAATAAATGTAAACTTACATGCATAACGAATCAGCAAGGTATTCCATGTGCACTGACTCAAGATCCATCATATCTTTAACCTACATAAATGGCAGGAATATCCAAAACATTCATATAATAATTGAATTACAAAGTCATACAGAGTCATGCAGATAATATCTAGCTTATTATAAACCACAAAGCTATGAAATTGACAATTGAGTGAGGTCGAAGAAAAAAATATGATCATCCAGGTCTACTTAGTTCATCTTTCTATAACCCTTCATATACAGTGGTAATTTTTGTATTGCTATAACTTTTTAAAACTATAATGGAAATGCTGCTGAGATATCTCTAAATATTTGTATAAGTTCCTACTAAGCATCTAAAAAACATCCCACATAATAAACAACTACTTCCAAATTTCCTCTTATGTTCTGCAAAGGCATAAACTTTTTAAAACATTAAGTCATTAACCAAAGCTGCAGCTGCTTGACAGCCCTGAGCCCTCTGGTAGTAATATCGCTGTGATACAGCAAACACAAAAATCAAAGAAATATAAGGTCAAAGGACATAGAAATAATGAAAAATGGCATGATTTTGATTTCTGGACTTAATATTTCCTTCATTCCATAAGCTACTTGTTAGAGATAAAAATCATTCCTCGGCGGTTGGGTTATTTGATTCTTCACACTACTAATTACGGGGTGGATGTTGTAGTCTCAGAATGTTTTCAGTTTGGAAAATTTTATTAGAAAGACTCAAGGGAAAATACAACTAGAAGGAGGGTAAGATATCCTCATAAATAGAAAGAGAAGGAGGGGGGGTGGGGAAGAGGAAAAGGAGATAAAAAATGTAAAAGCACAGCCCAATCTCTCTATAGAGTTCTGAAAAGGCGACTCCCTTGAAGCAACTATTAGCAGAAAACCACTAAGAGGCCAAAGACACATTCCTATCCAATAAAAGATTGAGAGGCAGTAAGATCCCCTTAAAAAATGCAAGGATTCTTCTCAAACCAGATGAACCAAAGGATAGCATAGACTGCACCAAAGTAGTAGGAAGCTAAAACCTTTAATCTAACCAGCAGAAACCGTACCTAAGTAGTAGGAAGCTAAAAGCCTTGATCCTGACAGGATTAGAACTAGATTTCTACTGTTTTTAAATTTGTATTTATAAGGATGTAATGCTTTCTTTCAATTATTGATAAATTTCATTAAGAACTGCAGATTAGGAATGGGATGTGTGATTCAAATGCAACCAAAAGCGTGATGTGCAGGATGTCTTCATCTTTTTTCTCTTGTTCTCTTGTCTAATATCAAGTTCTATCACAATAAAATTAGAAATACGGAGTCTCCCAATAAGGGCACAGCCCACATACATGTATGTGGGGAAGTTACCCAAAAGATAGCAAGCAAAAGTCAAATCTTCATTTCCACTAAGCAACTACAGTTAATTAATGACATGCAATACATAAGCAGTTACGATACAAATGATTTTGCACTGAAAGTAAACACTTAACTCATAAAGTAGGGTAAACATAACAACGTCCACTTTGAAGAAAAAAGATGCAGAATAACAACTAAATAAATAATTATTCCAATTGTAAGTGTTAGAATATATTTAAAATATCTTAAAAATATCTTAGAAGATCTTTAGAATATATTTTTGGAATCATTTCGTCCTCTCATTTTGGAAGCAATATTAGGAGTTGTTTCCAAATTTATTAAACTTCCTTCATTATTTACTTATTTAATTAGGGTTAGTAGTCTTATTGTATTAGTGGGCTTGGGCTTGTACTAGTAATACTACACTAGTACTTGACCTAATTGTTTTGTAACACATTATTACACACCATATCAATTTAATAGAATATTATTCAGAGTCTTTATTTTCTCTTTTTCTCCCTTTCCCTACTTAAACACTATAATTTCAACAAAAAGCATTGGCTTCAAACCTGATGCTGAAGGGAATGAAGAAACCTGCACCATGACACATGTGATAACTGTGACTCTACATACTGCTGCAAAGTAGATACAAAATGGCTGATCTGGTGCCTGTCATAGAAAGTGGAACAAAGGATGTTTAGAAG
Source organism: Ormosia semicastrata (assembly GCA_029884595.1). Classification (NCBI taxonomy): domain Eukaryota; kingdom Viridiplantae; phylum Streptophyta; class Magnoliopsida; order Fabales; family Fabaceae; genus Ormosia; species Ormosia semicastrata. The sequence continues at coordinate 27,311,005 of JAQQTO010000037.1, read as the reverse complement.
TACAAACATGCATATAAAAGAAATTCATTTTCAATATTTGAAATTTATTAAGGGAACTATTAAAGTAATGCTCATTAAGTTTTCCATTATAGTTAAATGGAAAAAAAAATTGCAAACTGCTGAATCTAAGGATTTTTCAGATCAAATAACAGTTGTCAAAGTCATTGATACCATTCCCCACCCGGAACACATGGTCGAAACCTCCAAAGTCAATGATATCAAATATACACAATCTGTCCCAGACGTTAAAAAAACAAACAGAACTTTTGGTATATACCTCATCTTCATCAATAAATTAAGATGCCCTGCCTCACGCTGGTGTAGTTCGGAATTTAGATCCTTATTGGTCGTATGCACCAAATCCTGTTCCCCAAAATTGAAAGAAAATAAGTACCATTAAAGCCCTTAGATTCCCATGAAAATCCAGAATGTAATTGCATCTTTGAGGAGCAGAAGAAAAATGGGATATCAGACTATTTACTTCAGGAAATTGCAGACTCTTTAAGATTTTTGCAAAAATAATTAAACTCGTCTGGCAGGAATGGCCAAATGGCGGAGAGGGCCGCTCAAATAACATAATTAAACTCGTCTGGCAGGAATGGCCAAATGGCGGAGAGGGCCGCTCAAATAACAACAACAACCAAGTCTTTTCCCACTAGGTGGGGTTGGCTACATGGATTAAACGATGCCATTGTGTCCTATCATAAACTAAGTCTTCAGAAATGTTATTCAAATCTAAATCTTTTCCCACTAGGAGAGGGCCGCTCAAACATGCTAACAAAATTTAACTGTCATGAAGTACAAAGAAACATGCAAAGCACTCTGCTGGTAAAAGAGAACAACAAAAGAATAGATTTTTTTGGGGAAATTATAAAAAAGTAATTCTTGATAAAAATATTTCCAGTTTAGAAAAAATTAACCACTCAAGCATTATTCATCAACCACTCTTTGAACATCACTAACCAATAAAGTGGTCAATTGTTCCTATTCCTAAATTGGAAATATTTCTACCAAGAATTCCTTTTGCTACAGCCCCCAGTTTTTGATAAATAAAGAAGAGATTAATTGCAACAGAACACATTCAATCAGAATATGACATAACGTTCAGATAAGTGGGTGTTTATCACACTGCAAAAAGAAGTGCTAAGAAGTGGTTAAAATTACTAAAAGCTCATGCATAGAAATTATTATCACATCGGTGTTCCTATCATCCAACCATATTATATTGTTTTATTAATTAATTCATCAAAGGTAGAACCTTGGTGTGTGTTATTTCTAAACTTCTACTTTAAACGTGTCAGCCCGTCCATTATGTAATTCATAGAGAGAAACTCACAAAGATATATTTAGAAGATATAAGATACACAAATGCAGGTGCGTAATAATAAACAACAGGAAATGAAAAAAGGGAAACAACTTCAAGAAATCACACCTTTAATGAGCACCATACTTCAGTCAATGAAAAAATGGCAAGCTTCACTTGTATTAAAAAGCTGAATATATCAGCATATATTTTCAAGGCAGCAGGTGTCAAAACAATACTGAGTGGCCAATCCACACGGTAACCCAGTCCTAAGAAATCAAAAGAACGGACCCCTGCCATTATTTACAAATTCATTATCAGATACAAAATTTCACATTCCACCACCCCCATGGAGAGGAGAATGTCAAAAAAAGTGAAATACTGAGTCAAGGCAGCAGGTGTCAATCAATACAGCCGCCATCCACGGCAATCGGTAACCCAGTCCTAAGAAATCAAAAGAACGGACCCCTGCCATTATTTACAAATTCATTATCAGATACAAAATTTCACATTCCACCACCCCCATGGAGAGGAGAATCAAGGGCGGAAAAAACTAATCAAACTTGAAAGGAAACTGAAAAGCATAAATAAATAAAAATCACAATAATAATAAAAATAAAAAACAAGAGACACTAATCAAAATTGTTGTTAGTAATTTATTATTATTATTATGGTGGTTGTTATTTATACAAGAAGTGAGTGTAGTAATAACCTAGAAGAGGCACCCACAAGTAAACAGAAAATCAAGTTTTATTTAATTATACGATGGCCTAACAGTTTTTTGAATTTTTTAAAATTTAAAAACCAAATGAAAACTGACTTAAAATCTGTAATATGTGAAAAAAGAAAGGTCCTTAAAAGTAGGAAGTGGGCATATAGTTGGCCTTTGTAGTTAATTTGAAATAATGACTTTCTCCTTTCTTTTCAATTGTAGTGAAAACAAAATACTGGGCCTTTAGGAAAAGTAAAAATTGGATACCAACTGGGGGAATCCCCTTTCTATAGTAGTATGGATGTACCAATAGCAGATGTGGAAAGAGGCAATTTCCCATGTCCTTTCATGTACACAAACAACCTATCCTTATTAGGGTCTTGTTCACAAGAAGACTTCTGAATCAACTTCAATTGAATTATCACCTCTCTCTCTTCTTTGCACTTTGCTTGTCCGTGGGATTGATGAAATGCAGTCGCTTCACTGATGGTACTGGGATCTTGCTCGAAGACTTCTGAATTGACAACTCAAGTAGACCTTGAATTTCTGGAAGTCTCTCATTTGCTTCTGTAACAGACCACTTCTGTGATTTCAAGTAAACCAAAGAATGAGTAAAGGTGCTGCATTATAGACTATAGTCAGAACTCACAGCTATGAAATATTATGCAAGTCATTGTGAATCAGAATTTAGGAATACATGATGCCAAAGAGATAAGATAAACAAATCTGCCCAATCTGCTAACTCCATAAAATGATACCGCCGCAGTGCCAAAAGATGCTCTTGCAACTCAAATGCTTCCTCAAGCACATTGATGGTTAGCTTGCTGACATACTTGTATCTGACATCTTTAAGGACAAGAAACACTAGTACAGAATACTTTCCAAAAGCAATATATTGGGTATCTCAACTCATTTCAATTCTGGAATTTTTCATTAAAGATAAAAATGAAGAAAGATACAAAAAATCACATAGAATCCTGGAAGCTACCATCTGCGAAATTATTAATAAAATTCAGCTAAGTTTCCATGTGTCAATTAAAGGGATCCAACAAACTTGCATCTCAAAATCTAAGAACTACCATCAGAGACTTCCAAATTAATTCATGATGTGCTCAAATCATGTACCCCAATCTTCCATCACCATCTGCAATTACAACAAGTGACAGTATAATATTTATTCCACATTGTTTCATCTGTCAACTTTCACACATAAAACTCTTAACATGGCCATTAAATTAGTATTATCCACCTCAACATATCAGTAGCCCATTTTCTACTGCATAACTTCAAATAACTTGCACCTTGGCAGGCACAATAATACTTGAAGCACATTAATTAGTATGGAGCATAAATTTTGAATGGCTTCAATTGATTCATTTAGCCTGCCCCACCTAATTGGATATCGTCTGGATGTTATTGTCGTAGAAATATTGAAGTACCATTATCAAGCATTATCACATTTTAAAATATTCAAATCAATTAGTAAGATTTAAATTTCCTTTATTGATTTTAGTTTCTTGATGAAATAATTTTGCAACCCATTCCAACAGTTCCCATCGCCAGAACAGCCTAAATCCCTTATAACACATCCTTGCCTTCCAGTAGTTTGGCACATATCAACTTCATTAGTAAAGATGCTAATTGGGGCTACATTAACCCATTTACAGAAAATGATAAAACTGACAAATAGTCAGATAAATGGACAGGATTGAAAGGACCAGATGTTAGAATTCATTACTGAATTGGGAATTCATGACAAATTGATACTAGTTTAATCTAAGTATCATGCAGAGAAATAGAAGCAATAGAGGAATGAAATACAAAACACTAAACAGAAACTAATCAATCAGTTTACCAGAATAAACATAAAGATAAGGATACTGAAGCATGATTTCCTCCAGTAAGCATTTGTCAATTATAATATCAAGTGGTATCTCAAATGTTAACAAACTCTGCTTGTGAGTAGCATCACACTTGACAGTTTTCCTGAAACTACCCAGCAATCTTTCCCAGCTTCTCCCACCAGATACAATTGTTAAACCATCTTGTTTATGGTCCTTCAAGTCCAATGAAGCATCAAAACAATATTTGGGAACATCAACCAACCCATCCTCTCTACCATGGCCAATTTTGCCACATTGATTATTCTTATTACCATAAGTAGATGCACTACTATCCAGTGGAAATGAAGATGCACTTCTACATCTAGAGTTGGAGGGTAACTTGTCCATATAAACCTTACAAGGGTCCTCCACAATAGAAAAGTTGAAGTAAGGCAAATGTTTTTCTTGATCTGCTCTGCATTTTTCTCCATTCCTACCCATCAGGTGAAGCAATGCATTTCTTGTCAACATTGGGTTCATACTAAGGGGATTAATGCTAGGAAGATTACACGGATGGCCAATTCTTTGTGGTTGAAAAGTATACAAATTTGAAGTAAGTGTGTTATTATCAGGTTGATCCTCACTCTTGGCTTCCCCACTCAAAGTATCATTAATGGCAATAACATCATGGCATAACATGGAATATCTCAGGGATCCCAGTCGCTTTTCAGTTACCTTTTGCCCAACAGTTCCATGATCATTAAATGAGTTTTTCAATAAGTGGCCCATTGCCAAATAACTGTCAGTCAAACTCTCTTTATATTGAATACTGAATATGCACGAGCAGCTTGACTCCCCTGGATTTAGAGGATTAGACATGTGAGTTGATATCATTCCCTCATGGGAGGAGTTCACCAAATGATCAATGGCATCTGTCTTATCACAGATTCCATGCGAATCGCTCCCTGACTTTTCATGATGATAGGAATTTTGTATGGAACTATTTAAGGTAGTACTCTTCAAGAAGCTTAAAGCAGATAAATGATTTTGTTGCCCAACTATTGGACAAGGCCAGCCACTAAGCAGATCAGACTCCAATTGCTCCTCAGAGCTGCTTAAGGATGAACTTTCAGATGAACCATACATATCTTCCAGCAAAGAGAACTCATCTACTGTACTTGAGACATCAGAGCCCAAACTATCAACGCCCCTGAGAATTTCTATAAAACATCAATGAAGCAAATAACAAAGGGACACAAAGTTGTGAAGACAAAAAAACTAAGATGGCAAGCAGCAAATGAGAGGAAATATGTCACTCGGTGCATATGTCTACATGCTCACACATTCTTTGGGGGGGGGGGGGGGAAAGGGGAGTGAGAGATTACATATTTGAACTTCTTTTATCTGCTGTTGGATGAACAATGGATTTGTCTTCTGACAAGAGCTGACCTAGTTTCTCTAGAGTCCCTCCACCATTATCAAAAGAAGGTATTGAAGCGTGCATAGCTACCTGGAAAAGCAAAATCTTCATGCATGAAAAGGAAAAAAAACAGAAAGAAATAAGCACCTGCTCACAATGAGAAAAGTAGTCGTCTTTCTGGTCTCCATCTCACTTTTTTGTCCCAGTGGACCCTATTTTATACTTCCTATACTGCTTTTTCCTTTAGTGGCCCTTCCAAAAACTTATTGTTGATCAAAATAAATATAAGAAAAGATCATTGATGGGAATGGGATTATAATGAGACAATTTTACTCCATACAAGGTTGTTGCATCATAAATTTTATCTAAAATAAAGAAATGGAGATCTGTTCTTGAACGTAGAGCAGTAACCTGAAGGGCTGCACCTAAAACCAAAGCATGAATCTGGGAATCATTCACAACTGGAAAAAGTTCCCAAAAAAAGAGAGGGGGGGGGGAGAACTAGCATAATGGCCTGTGGCAATGGCATCTACTCGCACTTCAATTTTTTTTTGTGAGGATTCCTTATCCTCTTTCTTTGTACTCTCTTCTTCTCATCTAATAATATTTCTTTTGTTATAAAAAAAAAAAAGTAACAAGTAATATAACAATTACATGAAATGATACTTCTATTTCAGCTCTAGACTACAAAACATAAAGATGGCAAGAATCAAGGTTTCAAGAAGGAAATACACAGCAAATGACAGTACAAAGTAAAAATATAAATATAATTTCAAACATATCTGCAATGCAAAAATACTGTTTGATGAAGAATTAACCATATTATTCCCTAAATCATAGCATTAAAAATAAAATAAAAAATTTACCACATCTGGTCCAAATAGCATGGTTTTAAAACCCAGAGTGGACCGGCCGGTTGGACCAGATTAACCGGGAACCGGTCCACCAGCTGGTCCAATTAACCCTTCATAACCGGTGTTTCAAGAACCAGCATTGAACCGTGTGAACCAGTCTCAAACCGGCCAAACTGTGTGAACCGGCCACGGTTTGGCTGGTTGAACCAGCTGAAAATCAGAGGCAAAATGTTAAAATTTCCACCCCAGGATTCAAACCTGGTCTTTGTCTATAACAAGCACGCCCCTTACCACTAAGCTGAAGCTTGCCTTTGATTATATTATTGCAATTATTATATTTATTCCATTGCTGATGTTATGGAAATAAATTCAAAAGTTTATAAAATGGGATTTGAACCCAAGATGAGTGGATGAATTAAATGCACATTACCACTTAGTCACTTATGCCATTTTATTATTGAGTTGCAAAATTTTTTTATTATTATTTTATTATATTCAAACATATTTAGCTTAATTTTATTTGTGAAAATATATTTAGTGTAGCACAAATTCAAGTATATTTATACAATGTAAGATTTATTTATTGTGTTTCTTTAATGTGTATTTGTCATGAATTACTTTCTTTATAATTTAGATATATTTTAATTTTTTTAATAATTTTACTTATATACTTAACATATATATGTTATATTTTTTTATATATATTCCCATATATTTATTAAATATTTAAATATTTACAAAACCTTGGTTCGATCCCGGTTCAACCCCAGTTGGACCTCAAACCCTTAAACATCTCTCATTACCGGTTCAAGGATTGGTAAACATTGCCAAATAGTCAATAAATTTGGTTAAGATACTTTGTGTAATTGCACATCTATATTAGAAGCAGAAAGTTTTAAGGATAATTTATACGAAACAAGCAGGGAAAGATCTTAGCAGAAGTGTGATTTTTAAGCAATAATTTGATGCATTTGGTCAAAAAATAATGCAATAATTTTTTTTCGTTATGTATGGTGTTCAACCAATATTTGTTTTAAGTGGGTTTCCTTGCAGGTTTTGAAAGAAATTGGAGGCATTTTCTATATTACTTCTTGCATTCTTGGTTTTTCATTGGTAATTGTAAGAAAACATCTTAAATATGTGCCTAGTAACCCCTTTTTTTTTTCTCACCAATAAATTATTTTGTTATTGCAAAATAACTGAAAATAAATAGAAGTAAAAAGTGCACGTGTACAAGGAACCAAAACTATGGAGTATGATTACCTGTTGATATCTAACTTCTAAGCTGCTCAAAAGGCTTTCAATCTTTTCATTCATCCTTTTATAATAACTTTCTCTTGCAAGCACCATAGGTTCTATAATATCTCTGCTGAAAGTCAATGGAGAAGAATAAGATGGACTACTGCTTGAAAAGCCACTCCAGCAGGGAAGAAAGTCATCAGAACTATGGTCTCCAGCAGCAACATGAATGCACAGTTCAAGCAATTTCAACAGCACTTGAAGCTGCTGACCAGCCCTAACAAGTGGAACCAAGAAATCTTTAAGAAATCCAGGAACAGAAACTCCATCTCGCACCTGAGGTTAGGAAGTCCCCACCATGAGAATCAATATAACAAGGTAATACAAAGTTATGATACCTATGAAAACTGCCAGTGGGTCCTACATCTCAAGATCACAGAGGAAAGAATTACCTTGATACTTGCCAATGGGAAGTCAACAGAATTGCCAGCTTTAACATGTGACTTGGGAGGTAAACACTCCATATTTTCAACAATAAACTCCTTATATGGGTCATAGATTTCTGCTTTGAAAATCCATGATCTAATGAACCCACAATATGGTTCACATGATCGAAGAAAGAGAAACTTAAGCAGAGTACAATGAGCAGGATCAGCAACCTAAATTTCAGAAAGCTGTATAGATTACAACAAATTTCAAAAAAGAAAAAGCATGTAAAGAGGCAATATCTATTTATTTACAAAAGAACTGATATAATATAATGCAATTGTTCCATTGCAACAAGTATGTAAAATATCCAGGAGGGAAGAACCCCCCCCTCCCCCCTTTTCCATTTGAAAAGGAAGCATTCAGTGAACCATAGGCTGAAGAATAATAAGTGCTGACCTATGGGCCACTCCCCTTAAGTGCTAAAATTGAGTCTTTCCAAGAATTTCACCAAAAAAAAAATGATAAACTAAACCAAAAGGTTGAAGAATGACACTCAAGAAGGAAAAAAGATACTCAAAAGGCACAAGGTCGTTTTATATCTCTAACACATATCATACGACAAATCGCACGATTTAAGTATCTTGGGTCTATCATACAAAGTGACGAAGAGATTGAAGGAAATGTAAATCATAGGATTCAAACTAGGTGAATGAAAGAAGCATATTTGTGATAGGGAGGTATCTCTCAAGCTTAAAGAAAAATTTTACTGAATAGTCATAAGACCAGCAATGTTTTATAGTACCAAATGTTGGGCACTAAAGTGCCAACAAGAGCATAAGCTAAGTGTTACAGAGATGAGAATGTTGCGGAGGACGAGTGCCGAGTGGACACATAAGAAAAGATAAAATCAAGAATGAATGTAATCGACAGAAAGTTGGAGTAGTACCTACTGAGGAAAAGATGATAGAATCTCGCTTAAGATGGTTTGGCTACGCGAGGAGAAGACCAATACAAGCTCTAGTAAAAGAAGTTGATCAAATGGATGGTAGCCCGATAAGCAGACGTAGAGGAAGACCAAGGAAAACCCTAAGAAAAATCTAAAAAGACCTTAATCTAAATGGCCTTTCTGGACATGATGGTATCTTCTGATCCATGATTCCATGTAGCCGACTCTGCCTAGAGGGAAAAGGTTGTTGTTGTTGTAATAACATATGGTAAAAGTCAGCATTGAGGATAAGAAAAAAAAAATTGTTTATTGCTGTGGTCATTAGTAACACAAACTTTTTATGAGGTTACTCTATTCATATATTATGCTAGCCTCACAAAATTATCACAATTTATAAGATCCAATTTTCATGAAAATAGAAAATTTTAGAGTTTTCATGAAAAACTAATAATCATGAGAAAGGGGACAAAGCTTCGAATTCCTGCCAGTCAGTAAAACATGCAAGACAACCATTAAATTTTTATAACTTATATTATGTCTATTAAAAGTTATTCAGAAAAGCATTCAAAGAATAAAATGATAGAGAACGAGATAGGTTCACATTCAAATAAGCTGACCTGTAATTGTGCATACAAAAATGTTAATAAATCCCCCCCTCTGTAGAAGTTACAAAACTCAGAAGTAGCTTCAGTAATGAGATCCTCAAAAGAAGTATCTGAAAAGCAAAGAGCCCACTTTTGTAGGTTACATATGCTTGCAAGGGCTTCAACCTGAGTCCTTAGTTCCTTTGTATGCAGGTAAAACTCAAGCAGTGTAATTTCAGAATGCACTACACTCTTCAAACATCCAGACACAGGCAAATCAACATCTTTTGACGAACGCCTTAGAACTACAGATGCATCAATTGTGTCCAGTCCACAGATGTACCCTTCCAAGACCTTTCCCACAGCAACAGCAAAGGCTTGATTAACAAGACTATAGGGAGGGAACTCTTCCTCTTGATTTGGACAAACGTCAGAATTATCATGACTCATTCCAAAACTGCCCTCCACATTCATATTCATATTTGTAAAATAATGGACAAATTCATGGAGAAGAAAAACTAGAGAGCCGGTGCAACCTATGGATTTAAGTATATTTCCCAAAGAATGAGTGCTGGAAGCTCGATTCCAGAGACTGGAAATGTGGTGGAAGGTCCTGTCAGCTGGATCAGAACAAAAGATGGCAGAGAGCTTTTGGATACTAATAAGGGATGATTTTACACCTTGCATAGCATTCATCACCAACCTCACCAAACTTGATTCCTGAGGCCAAAAATTGAAATAAACACACAGTCACTTATCAAACAAGAGAAAAATGAACAGAAGGTGTTAGTTCAAAGTAACATCAATCAATCATAATTTGTTGATACACAAAGTAACTCAAATAGCAGACAGCAGACATTGACAAAGTAGTAGAACAAGTAATTTGAAAATGATTAGGTTTATGAAGTTGCTAAAATGCAAGGTTTGGTAGGGAATGAACTTACAGAGAGAGAGGAGAGGGGTTGATTTGAATTTGAACAAGAGGAGGAAGAGGAAGAAGAGCGTAGTCCGCTTTCACAAGGTATGGATTCCCACGTGTTTGGGGGAACCCATGGATCTTGCACCTTCAAATTCTCCAACAATGACGCAAATTTCACATCCACACCCATTCCCATTCGGCATTCGAATTCGATCATCTACTTCTCACTCTCACTCACTCTGTCGTTCAACTTTTGTTTCTCATTTTAAAATGAAATGATAGATCCCGACAACAATGCTCTACGCCTCTACCAAAAAACAAGACTATGGCTTCACTGCTTCACTAGGTTCACATTTGGTTACTGTTTATATTTAATGACTAAAATACTTTTTTTTTTAACAAAAAAAACCTCCTTTACATCTGATTAATTCATTAATTTAAACTAAACTAATTAAGTTAATTCAGTTAGTTCGGATAAAATTCAAATTAATTAAAATTTACTTGATTCAATTCTTAAATTTAAAATTTCAAAACCGAACAAAATTATTTTTTTCTTAAACTCATGAACTCGTTTCAATTTTTACCAAATCAGTTCTAAATTCTTTTAATTTTTCCCCAAATCAAACCCTCACCCCTCACCCTCGTCGCTCGCCCATCACCGCTCGCCACCTCACCCGGTCCCTACTCGGCTCGTCTTCGACGCTGCTCGCCGCCGCTCGATAAGTCTTTAACTCTTTCTTCACCGCAAACTCCCCTCACTCTCTGCTAGCCTTTTTTCTGTGTTCTACGCCCCCCTCTAATAAGAACCCCCATGGATTTTATAAGAACTAGAGTTGTAAACATATTCATATGTTATCGGACTTATGGTTATTTGTCTTTCAAAATCATTATCTTTCTAACATTTTCTCAAATTATATATTAATTTTTTTTCACATGAACATAGATTCTTTCTTTAACCCTTCAAAAATACACTAACTTTGGATTTACTGGATAACATTACTTGTAATTTGTAGAAAACTTATGGTTATAGAAAAGCTATTGGTATGTTATTGTAGAACTTTTATATATATACAGAGTAGCATAATTAAATGAATTTATGAAGCCTTTGTTGAATAATCTCATCTCTTTTTCTTTGTTCGGTTTTATTACAGTAGTTCTTTATATTTATAATATGATATCAGAACTGAATGATCTTAGAGAGACTTCTAAACATGATAATTAATTTCTAAATTCAATCAATTTAATTCAAACCATATCTAATTTTCAATGATTCCAAACTTATGGGATTTGTATGACTTGAAGTTTGTTCATGTGTTTGGGTCCTACACCTAACCTTTGATAAAAATTGATAATAATAATAATAATGATTATGCAGACACTTATTTATTTAGAATTCAAACAGTAGTAATAATATAAATAAAAAAGAGGAATAGCTTCTAATAAAATTCTCAAATGGGTCATCACTGTCATCTTCTTATTTTTATTTTGCTCTCTTTCTCATTAAGATGTGAATCGTGGACTTGGTTTTCATGGTCTAAAGAGATTCCATCTAATGAGAGCTCTTTAAAACAAAGAAGAAAAACAGAGAACAAAAGAAAAGTGATTTGTAATTTGTAAAGTCATTCTCCATGCTCTTGATATGTTTTTCCTATTTGATACTTAGGAAATTTTCTTTTCTCACTATGTTGGCATTTTAGGTTTTATATAAACAAGAAATCTCAAAGAGTAATGATCGTGTGACTTAAGTTGAAATTGAATGTTCACTGCCTGATAGAAGAGCAAAGATTAGTTTATGTTCTAATATTATTTGAAATTTTAGATATATTATGTATACTTTTTTGTATTGTATGTATAATTGTTTAGCTAATTTTTATATTAAAAAAAGTAATGGTCAACTCAATCACCCGAACCAAACTAATCCGTAAATAATCAATTCGGTTAGGTTTAGATTTGACTATCAAAAAATAAGAAAATCAACTCAAATCGAACCAATTGATTTTAATTGATTCAAAATTATTTTCTCCCAATAACCGAACAAAATCACTCAATTACAGCTCATTCCTTTAAGATAGATTGACGTGTAATTTATCCACTCTTATATTACAAAAAGACTAATAGAGTACATTTTTTTAGGGTGAGGTACTTTTTTATTTTTAAAGTAAGATATTTTTTATGGTATTTATTTTCTTCAATTGATATATGTTATTTTTTTCATTTTTTAAGTTTTATTTCTCTCAAATTTTTTTATTTCTTCTTCTTATTAATTATAAATCAAATTTTCTAAATAAAATCTCAAATTTGCCTAATTAATTCCTTTATATCTGTTTAATCAAATTTTAAATTTCCATGAATAAATCTTAAATTTAAATATTTTTTAATTTAGTTTTAAAAAATAAATAAAATATTATTTATCTTTTCAAATTTTAAACATTATTCTTAATTTAAAATTTTAAAATTCTATCTAAATTAAAAGAAAATCCCGTGATCTCTTTCAATTTAAATATTATGCACCTTTTTAAATTTTAAACATTATTCTTAATTTCAAATTTTAAAATTTATCTAAATTAATATAAAATTTAGTAATTTTGAAAAACATCAAAAAAATCAAAAAAATTTTTCAATTAAATATGTAAAAAATATGTCTTCAGTGATTCGCTTCATAAAATGTCATTTACATAATTACTTTAAATTATAACATGATGCAAAATTACACACATCGATTTATTTATTAATATTTTTATTTAATTTTATGTATTTATATTTAATCTTATTTTTTTTTACAAGCAATTGCTTTTGTAATTTTGAGCTAAATGTAATGATTAGGTAAAAGTCTCCCAAAGTAATCTCAATTAATTTTATTTAAGCTTTAAATAATTATCTTTTCTCTATGGCATTTATCCTTTTGTGTTGATTTTCAGGTGTCATCTAAGAAGTTTTGGAGTAAAGTTGAGACTTATCTTAAAGGTTGAATTGTTGAATAGATTTATCTCATCCTTATATTCCAAAGGCAAAAGACAATGAAAAACTTATAAATCTAATTGGATAAAGACTCCTATAAAAAAAGTGAGATTTATATAGATATAAAAAGAGTTTACACTACATACAAATAGACATACATATTCTCTCATTCTCACGTTGAATTGGAACAAGGAAGACAATAAGAGCATCACAAAGATCAAATAGCAACATCAAGTTTCAACCTTTTTCTATCCATTGATTTTCTTATGATGTTTTTGGGAATGATGGTTTGCTTTACTACCACGAGAGCCTAAGTTTTCTATTTCTAGTATTAGGAAAGTAACTCACTTTTAATATGCAATTGAATCCATTTTGTTCTCTTGATTAATGTAAGTACTATTTCTTGATTCAATTTTAGTGTTCTTAATATTTACTTTATGAAGGCCCCATTAATGCATAGATTCAATATATTTGGATGAAGAATCGAGAAATAAAATCTAAATATCGAAACCACTAATAATGAACCAAAGAGATTGGACCTGGAGATAGGCTAAAAACCTATGAAGCATGGATACAAATACGGGACATGGATACAACACGATATGAATACATTGATACGACAAAAATTTAATAAATTATTGAAAGATATATAGACAAAAAATATCTAAAAATATCGAAGTATCCAATACGATACGATATGTATCAAATATTTAGGGTGCGACCATTTTAAAGTATCGGTGCTACATAACTAAAATCTTTTGAGGAATCATGAATTATCAAAAAACTTAATAGATTTTAATTAACTAGTACATGTAAGAGCATGTATTATTTTTAATTCTAACACGTTCACTTGGATTCTAAAGAGGAATTTGAATTACATTAAGATAATTCACCTTCAAGAACAATACAAACTTTAATCAAAGGAGGGTAGTGAAGGTTATTATCGATAGGTATAATGAAACCCCCGTTCTAGATGTTTAATTAATTAAATTTTCTCATTGCAAAGTTTGTGCTTGTTTAATTGCTACTTTATCCTTGAAATAAATCACACCTCACTTAAAATTTAAATGGATTTCTAACATTTTGTGTGCCTATAATAATAATAATAATAATAATAATAATAATAATAATAATAATAATAAATATATAAAAAGAAAGTACATGTTTTAAAATTTTGACATGTGTCTTCTCTATCATCAAGTAATGTATTACTTGCTCGACATGTGACGAGTAGCTAATATTCTATCATATATCATCTTATGTAATCATTTTTTGTCACATGTGATCTGATGTAGTAACATGAAACGTGTAAAAAAATGTTACATGATCAAAAATAAAAAATAAATAAAATTTAAAATTACAAATCAATAACAAAAAAAAAAAAAAAAACATATTAGGTGTGAAGCAACTTTGTAAACCATAAGCTGAGCAAAGCATTGAAGCGGTGGCACATCATAAGCATATCGAAGTGGTGGCAAGCATATTTGACTTCATGTTTGTATGCTACATAAAGGACCTTAAAGCGAAGGCCAAGTTAGAGAAGAAAACCAAGTTCCTTCCTCTTTGTTACGGAGATCTAACCATCCCATATGATGTGTTGCGACATCATAGAAAAGAAGTTAAGCGCATAGTGAGCCATTTTTAAGTACTCATTTGACCTAAAAAATATGCTCTTGGCCAGCGAGAACATCTGCACTTCAATCTCACATTACAGTGGTGTTGGCAGTGGAGCGGCTGCCACTACGTTTATATGATGACTATATGGTTGCGACAGAAGAAGGGGTGTGGTGGTTGGGGACTGCAACAGAGGAGAGGATGTGCTGATTTAATGGATAAATTGGTTGATGGAGCTTTAGGTTGATCTAATATGGACCTCTTAAAAAGAGGTCCATGGACTATAGCTTTTGAGTCATTGATTTATTGTTAAAATAAATTAATGACTCAGATAAAAAAAATAGATTTTAACTAGTAACACTTAAATTCAAACAAAAATTTAGTCAAATTATTTTTTTTACGAATAACTGTATATACAAGTAACTTACAGATTTCAACTGATAATTTTTTTATACACCTAGATTTACATATAGATACTGTCAAATTAAAAAAAGGAGGTAGTTCACTGATTGACCCAAACTTGTTACGTCCATATTAGCATCCTCCCTCTATTGAAGGGAGTGGATTCTTGAGCCATGCCATAAACCTTTATTTATGATGTGAGCAAAATTAGTACTTCTATTTGTAGGAAAATTCTAATATGGACCTCGAAAAAAGAGGTCCATGGATAGACTATGATTTTTGAGTTATTGATTTATTATTAAAATAAATTAATGACTCAGATTAAAAGATAAATTTTAACTAGCAATACTCATATTCTTATAGAAATTTAGTCATATCACTCTTTTTTTCATACGAATAATTGTACATACAAGAAACTTATAGATTTCAACTAATAATTTTTATATACATTTAGATCTGTATATAAATACTGTCAAATAAAAAAAAATAGATAGTTCATTCATGGACCCAAACTTATTGGGTCCATGATAGACTCCTCCATATTTGCATATTCATTTTTGCATCTATTCTATGTGCATAACAGTATTGTACGCAATTGAATTATAAGTGTTGCCGAGAAATTTCAAACATGGACCACCCAAAAGGTGGTCCATGGATGGACTATGGTCTTTTTGGTCATTGATTTATTATTAAAATAAATCAATAACTGAGATTAAAAGGTTAGATTTTTACAGATTTTAACTAGTAACACTCATATTTACACATAAATTTAGTCAGATTACTTTTTTTTTAAAGAATAACTGTACATACAAAAAATTTATAGATTTCAACTAGTAATTTTTTTATACACCTAAATCTATATATAAATATTGTTAAATTAAAAAAGAAAGTGGTTCATCTATGGAATCAAACGTTTTGAGTCCATGATAAAAGCCTCCATGTTGCCGATGATGACTTAGACCAAGTTGTTCTATTAGGTACAAACTTTTGAAAGAAGAAAGGACACCCATATTAGTAAAATAGTAATTAAATGTTACTATGATTCATGGAGGCTTCTATCATGGACCCAACATGTTTGGACCCATGGATGAACCACTTCTTTTTTAATTTGATAGTATTTATATATAGATTTGGGATATATAAAAAAATTATGTACAGTTAAAATCTATAAGTTTTTTTTATGTACAGTTATTCATATGAAAAAAATGATTAGGCTAAATTTCTGTGTGAATCTGAATGTTGTTAGTTAAAATATGTCTTTTAATCTAAATCATTGATTTATTTTAACAATAAATTAATGACTCAAAAGTCATGGTCCATCCATGGACCTCTTTTGAGGTCCATATTAGAATTTTCCATGATTCATATACATTATGACATTGTCCCAAGCCTGGATTTTTGGCAGCTTGAAAGTAAATTCCCAGGGATTACTGTTTATTATTTATTTGTCTTCAGTGTTGATAACTGAAATTTTTAGATGGAAATCTCTTATTGTAAGCATATAAATCAACCTTTTTATATGTGTAAAGTTGTTATAATAAAAATATGTGTATTTTTAATATGATCCACACAACTTTATAAATGGTTAAAAATTGTAGTTCAAATGGTAGAAAGACTATTTAATATTAATATTAATATGTTTTCAATACTTAATATTAATATTAATATGATTTTACATGAAAACATATTAATATTTGTATCTATGGGGATGGAATCTATACAAAAAATTATATTAATATTTATATTTACAGGAGTGAAAGGTTTAAAAGAATGCTTAATAATTTAATTGAAATGTAATTTATTAGAAGGAAATTAAATTATTTAATCATATATTTTTGTATAATTAATTTAATTGAGATATTATATATATATATAATACTTCTAATTTTAAATAATTTTATTGCATATATCTTATTTACTAAAACTACTTTAATTTATAAAATTATATTTACATTTATTACTTGGATCTTAGTTTATCCCGTACATCATATGGGTACAAAACCTAATTAATGTTGTAATGTTGATTTAACTTTAATTGAAAAATACATTATTGATCAATTAAATCAAGACTATGTACCAAAAAAAATTAAATCAAAGACTGAGAAGGATGTTTGCCAAGCATGCTTGTAAGTTGTAACTTGTAAGGTTAGACATGGTTGAATGGCAAAGAGAAATACAAGTGTTTCTCTTTTTTACTATTGCTTTGATTGATTATAATTTTTTACGATGAACTGTGAAATTCCACAAAGATAAAAGGTAAATAAGCACGCCTTTATTATGTAATAGACCGCTTGTGGATTAAAAATTTGGCATCTTTAGCTTTCACTGCGAATATTGGTATCACAAAATTGATTGACAAAGGGAGCAAAACCGAAAGCAGAGAAAACAGAGCAGTCCTCAATAAACAAACGGACGCATTTTATTTAATTGGGCATAAAGCTTAATAAACAGATTCATTCTATATATTTGTTTATCTGCTTTAATGGTGTTGGATCAACCAACCTTTGCTAATGTAATTGTAATTTTAATCCATCTTTACAAGTACAACTACCCTTTTCTTTCCAGAACTCTTAACATTTCCTGAGTCTCCTTCATGCTATTGCTCCCAATGAAGCTTCGTTCATACGAGTGGTGTCTGAGCTTATGACGGTCACAATTGACATGGCCTTGACCCATTACCATTGCCATTGCCATCTTCACCCCCATGTGTGATACTAGGCTGTACACAATCACGGCCGCATACAACAGTGGAGCAGCCTGCTCTGCCGCAAAACCCTCTGCTCTGGTATTTATTTTTCACCACAAACCAACCTGTTACCTCAACCCAAACCACGTCAAAATTGCATTCGCAGATGGAGTTTTCAAGTTCTAGATTGAGATTATTACTTACTAGGCAAGAACTAAAACTTGAACTTGATTATCAAGGAAGTTTTTTAATAGCTACTCAACGTTAATTTGTTTTAATGTGGACGTGCATACAATAGAGTCGAAGGGGTAGGGCATCACCCATATGATAATAACATGGACTATAGCAACCAGTAGTAACTGTTGAATTGGCGCTGATGATTCTCATTTCGAGACAATTTCATCGGTTTTAAATCCCTGTGAATCTACTGATCTTAATTCAATGGCCATGTAGTTTCTCGAGCTCAGCACAGCATAGAATCAGCACCCAAAATTGTTTCCAGTCAATGCTTAATGGGTTAGGAAAAATGCAATGCTGATTGAGTTCTTGAAGTATGGCACGCCACGAGGTATTGTCGTGAGAGCACAAGCTCTAACAATAACAAACATCCGGTGAATTCTCAAGAAACCTGAGTGGCAACCTATATTACAAACACCAATACCTCAACTTATTTGTAGCTGATGACTTTTGTGCATCAAATACGTAGAACAGCTCAAACGAAAGAAATTACCTTGATGGAATCAAGTGAAACAGAAAAGCTGTAACATTTTAACCATAACTCAAGAATTCATGATATCCCAACTTCTTTGCATGTATGGAGGCAAAGTTGCGACCAACTCAAGGCTTTCCACTTGTGAAAGATCATAGCTGGAAGCTGATTGCACATTTTGCAGTGCTTGAGATATATTGGGCAAGACTATTTGCTTGCAATGAAGATGTAAACGAGGACACTTCTCAGAGATGCTCCCATTGTTCAAATTAAGGCCAAAGGGGAGTGTTTCTTCCTTGAGAAGCTCCTCACTTGAGTCCTCCAAATTAGACAAATCAAACTGTCCCCACTTCCTGTGAGCTTGCCATCCATACTTGTAGTCCCCAACAATTGGTGTACCTAACACCTCAGCACAGTGGACTCGAAGCTGTGGCACAGTACACGCAAGTAGAACAGAAATTATGGTGAGTCATATAATTGATAACTAAACATTTTAAGTTGACACCAAGATCAGCCGCCAGTCATGATTCTTCCCTTTCTTTTTACCTGGTGTTTTCTACCTGTTAAAGGGGACAGTTCCAACCATGTGTAACCTGCACTATTAGTGGTGGCATAAGTAGGGGTTTCTCAACCAAGAAGACCTGAAGAGATAATTTTTGCAGGGAAACTTGAGATATAAAAAAAAGGTTTGGGGGGGGGGGGGGGAACGCATCACAAATTTTCTATATATTTTAGGCTCAAGTATTGGCAAACAGAAATCGTCTAGCTGGTACAATTACGCATGCTTTTAGGAAGAATGTAAAATTCTATTTCCCAAACATGAAATTAAACCAAAGTCCTGCTTGATATGCAGCTATCAGCTGTTTACTGTCTCTGTGCTTGCATTCTGGCAAAGCAACTTGTTCCAGTATCATGTGAAAATGTTGAACAAAATTATTTAATAACACATTTTGTAAACTAACCTAGTTTAGAAGGTACCAAACTTAGTACAAAGAAGCACGCATTTTTGACATTGCAATAATTCCATAAGGAGTGATGTTAACTATTGCTTCTTAATTTCTTATAACTAATGACATTTAATGATACCTCCATCTCATTAACAATAAGGGTGAATGTGAGTGGTTGAAACTAAGGTACTAAGTTCAAAATGTCACACACCAATGCAAAAGGGGAAAAAAAGAAGATGAAATTTCATTTTTATCATTCTCAAATGAGATTTGCTGACTCCAGAGTTGTGTTGTGTAAGAAAACAAGTTAACCTACCGCTTACAGGTATGATCACTCATGCCAACCTCTAAAGAAGGTAAATTTGATCTTAGAATTTAAAGTAAGCTTCATTACCAACCATTTGATGATGATCCAATCACTCGGAACTCTGTAATCGCATGCTGTGATGACAGTAATGTAGAATTGTCAACGATGGTTATTCGATCAGATTTCCCATTGTCAACCACCACCTGAAACCAAATAAAGGATTACATCATTTTGTTACTAACATGAATTGAGGAGCTTTCTATAGTTCATCAAATCAGTGATCAGTTACTTTAATACAGGAAGCTAATTTAGGTTATGGGATATTATATATTGTAGCCATAAGGCCTAATCTTTCGTGTGATGCCAGGAAATTGGTGTTATTCCATGTGCATGGGACCACATCTTATGGAAACTAATAAGTTTGTTTTAAACTTGTTTCATTGGTTCACAAGTCATGTAAAGCATTAGAGAAAACACAATGTCTAAAAAGGGACTTATAAGAAGATCAGCTACCAATTAGAATATCAAAGGACTAAGAGTAATTCTTTATACATAACAGTTCCCACCATCTGAGAAATAGAATTGTTCAAACCTTTTTCTTATAGCAAAGGATCTGATAAATTTAGAGATTAATGACAGCATACACAGTTAGATGTTTCAAATGTTAGATGGTTTAGTTTTAACAAGCTACAAATGGGGACGAAGCTAAGATCCTGTGCAAAACTTTGTCATATATGCAGACACTATATACAAGTAATCACTATTTTATAAGTTTGACACGTCTGAGTATATAACAAAGGTATTTGTGGGGATGGATACAGCACATGCAAAGTCTGCGGCAAATCTACCAGGAGTTAGGAGGATTAGCCAACTGAAAGCTTCTGATAAACAGTTAACAAGTGTAAATAAGGATACAACCTTACCCAGTGAAGCAGTAACCAACCCCCTTGGACGTCTTGGACATCCAATGACGAGTGCCCAGTACCTTCTTTGTAGGATTCTCTTTTCTGTGCCAATCTATTTAAGATCAAATGGCATCAGGTCAGGAAAAAATGAAACAGACATAGCAACTTGAGATTGTAACGATAACAGACCAATGCTCAGAAGGTTATATCAGGCATGTCAGCACGTGTAAAGCATTTGATGAAAAAGAACAATTATCACTCACATCATCTGATGCCCTAGAAGTTTTCTCCCGGAAGATGGAATGCAGAACTCTAGCACTTGTTTGTGTCCTTCCCATCACCAGAATGCCAGAACAGTCTCTGTCTAGTCTATGCACCTAATATACAATCTTGTTCAAGTATCAATCTAATAACTATTTCATACTTCATTTATCCAAGCAACCATCAATCATATTGGCAAAGAACTAAAAGACAAGGTAAAACAATCCCCCTAATTTCATAGATGTTTAAGCTCTGTAATGATGATGACAGTTGCAATGATCTTCAACAGAGGAATAATAAATAATTAGCGTTTACCATTCTTTTTTACAAAGATACTACTTTCCAGAATCTTGGCAACCCTCTTCAGTATAAGAACCATTAAAGTGTCATCCAATAAAAAAAAAAGACTCCTTTTCTTCCTTTGTTTAATTTGATACATTGTTTGAAATTGCCAGCATCTCCTTTAGAAGTACCTCCAAAAGGGCATTAAAAAAGAAAACTTTGCAATTGAACCCTGATGCATGAAACAATATATTGCTTCATAGAGGAAAAAAGTTTCACTGTGGGTTCTTATATTATTGCCATTATTACACAACCAATGCAAAACTTGAGCAAATTGAGTACATGATATCTTGAATCCCCCTTCCTCCCTAGAGATCTAGACATAAACAGCTAGAGATGGATAGTGATGTTAAAATCATTAGCAAAAGAACAATAGATTGACTCAATGCGATTTTCCTGTGATGAAATGCAGTTCTCCTTCACCAAATACTCTATTCAACTTTAGTTTTATTTTGTAATCATCATTTTTCATTGAATCAAAGCAATTGAAGGAAGCTTATCACTGGTAACAGCTTCAGGAAGGGAAAAAAAATTTGCATTTGTACATAGCTTTGAAAGAGACTAAGACATAACAAACTGAATCAAAGACAACTATATCAGAAACTCAGTAATAAGCTCACCAGACGAGGGGGTTCTGAGTATTCATAATTTAAACATGCTGCAGCTAATACATCTAAACTCCGTTTGATATTAATGCCACCCTATTCATTCACAAGTAAGGATTAATCACTGAAGAACAATATAACCCCCCCCCCCAAAAAAAAAACAATGGGATAGATAGATACCTGCACTGGCATTCCTGGAGGTTTGTTGAGGACAACAATGGCAGGATCCTAGTTTTGATAAGTACATGGAAATTTAGAGCACACAAGATAGGTTGAGATACCGAAAAAACAAGAGTTAAAATTGAAAACCTTATACATGACAAGACTATGGATAAAGTTGATTTGTTTGGCAGCGAGATGAGACTCTTGTTTCTGTCTAGGAATGTGTTTAACAGATTGAGGAAGAAAGATCCGATCTCCTGAGTTCAAGGTATCCTTAGGTGCCACCTTGAATAAATGATATCAAGAGTTTGAGTTTGTAGAGCACATGATATGATTATTATTATCATAGGAAAAGGAGAGAAATTGATTGATATCATATAATAATAATAATAATTGGCTACTTACCCTTTTGAGCTGATCTGGTATGGACGAAGGAGAGAGTCTTCGAACCTGTCTTAGACGAAAAAGCTTGTGGACAAGGGTTCTGGGTAGGTGGGGGCAGCACTGAAGAACCCATTTGAGGGCAGTGGTGGAAGTGGAGGAGGAGAGTTGGTTTTGGCTGCCCAGGGCCAGGGTGAGGGTGGAAACGTTGAGAGTGAAGGGAGGCAGAGTAACCCATTTGCCTTTGCCTTTGCCTTTGCCATCATCATCATCCTTGCTCTGCCTTGTGACGGAGAAGTGACGACTCCTCCATGACAATGACCATGACCTCTTCAAGCCTCGGACAACAACGGGTTTCGCCGCCATGTTATTTTGTTCATGTAGCTCAACTCAACTCAACTCTACTACGATGGAGACAGTAGATAACTGAGAAGGGTTTAGTGCCCGTGACCAACGGCAAGTTACAACTTACAAGGAGAATACTGAATGTGCTGACAAGGACAAGGGCTTTGTTTCAATTTCATGGCCCAAATTATAAGACTCAGACTGTGGCCTCTACAAAGAACAAATGCTCTAAGATGGGCCCAAACCAAATGCTGTAAAGTTTCAACTCTTTTCCTCTCTAATCTCTACATTCACATTACATTACGCAGCACGGTTTTTGTTTTTGTTTTTGTTTTTTTGTTTTTAAGTACACATTACGCAGCAGAGTTATTAGTTGTGTGTCTATATAAAGGCTCTTTTTAAATAAAGTGCAGAACAAACTTTTAAACTAATGCATTTATGAAAAAAGATAACAAATATTAATAACAAACAGAAATAAATTAGATCACTTTTTTTCCCTGTGCAATTAATAATAGGATCTGAAAATTTTTCAGGCAACAAATAATAATTTTTGGTAAATAATAAGATGCACAAATCAAAAAAATAAAATCAATAGGCACCAGATTTTTAACGTGGGAAAACCCCTAATGTGAGGGAAAAACTCATGAGACCTAATCCAGTAAAAAAAACCTCCACTAATAAATTAATGGGTACACCACAAGTTCTCTTGAAATCACTAGGGATCAACAGAAAATTAATATTCACCAATAAAGTGGATAACAACACAATAAACCCACCAATGGGTATCTAGCCAGGCAACAGAGAAAACCCAAAATAGAGAGATATTAAAACTAAAATAAAGCTCACACTACCAGGATCAACATATCAAGAATTCAGGAGGAATGGAGCACAATTATACTCCCAAACATCTGATAGAAGAGCACAACTTTCTCCCCTTATTTTCTTCTCGCCGCACACGCTGTTGTCGTCTTCTCTGTTTCTTCAAATTCTCTCCCTCGGCGTCTACCAAAAACCACCAGAGGCACACAATAATAATATCCAACTAAGTGGGCTTTTTGGCCTATAACCCCTTCTTCCTTTTTTTTATAATTAAAGTTAAGGTGGGCCCACTTTTGGTGACCCACCTGACAATTCTCCCCTCACCAATCAAGTGGGACCATAGTCAACCAAACTCGCTTTCTCTTTGCAAGTGGCAAATTTTCCCAGGGTAAAGTCTTTGTCATATCATATCCGAACCATTCTCACAAGATAGATTTTCTCTAATGATAATTGCTTCATCTCCAGCACATCCCGTATCCAGTGATACCGAACCTCAATATGCTTAGACCTTGAATGAAAGGTCGAGTTCTTGCTGAGATGGATTGCACTTTGACTATCACAGTATAAAACATATTTTTCTTGTGAAAGACCCAACTCTTGTAGGAATTTTTGCATCCACAAGAGTTCTTTAGCAGCTTCTGTAATGACAATATATTCTGCCTCTGTAGAGGATAGAGCAACACATTTCTGTAATCTGGATTGTCATGACACTGCTCCCCCTGCAAAAGTCATCATATAACCAGAAGTAGACTTCCTGGAATCCACATCACCACCATGTCCATATGTGTAACCATTCAACACAGGCTCACCACTCCCAAAACATAAAAAGACTCCAGAAGTACCTCTGAGATACCTGAGTATCCACTTCACAGCTTGTCAGTGCTCTTTACCAGGATTAGAGAGGAAGCGACTAACAATGCCAACAGCATGAGCAATATCCGGCCTTATACATACCATCGCATACATCAAACTACCAACCGCAGATGCGTACGGAATCTTCTACATTTCTTCTTTATCTTTCTCACTTGTAGGACATTGCGCAAGGCTTAACTTGAAGTGACCTGCAAGTGGAGTACTAACAGATTTGGAATTGCCCATATTAAATCTCTCCAATACTTTCTCAATATACCTTTGTTGTGATAACCACAATTTACCATTCTTCCTGTCACGAACAATTTTCATGCCAAGGATTTGCCTTGCAGGGCCCAAATCCTTCATTGCAAAGGACTTGTTCAACTCTCTTTTCAGATTTTGAATCTCTTTAATGTCATGGCCAACAATCAGCATGTCATCCACGTAAAGCAAGAGAATAATAAAATTTTCATTAGGAAATTTCTTCACAAACACACAGTGATCAGAAGAAGTTTTACTATACCCGTGATCCATCATGAAGGAATCAAATTTCTTATACCACTTGTCTTGGAGCTTGTTTGAGCCCATACAAGCTCTTTTTTAATCTGCAGAACAAGCTTCTCTTTGCCTTTGACGCAAAACCTTCAGTTGCTCCATGTAAATTTCTTCCTCCAGGTCACCATAGAAAAGTCATTTTCACATCAAGTTGCTCAACCTCTAAATTCAAATTAGCTGCTAAGCCAAGCACAACTTGTATTGAAGACATCTTGACCACAGGTGAAAATATTTCTTCAAAATCAACTCCTTTCTTCTGACTGAAGCCTTTCACAACCAACCTTGTCTTGTACCTTGGCTGTGAGCAATTCTCCTCTAATTTTAGCTTGAACACCCATATATTCCTAAGTGCTCTCTTGCCCTGGGGCAGCTTCACTAACTCAAATGTATGGTTCTCATTTAAGGATTTCATCTCCTCTTGCATGGCTTTATACCACTTATCATTCTCCTTATGTGACATAGCTTCTTCATAGCTCTCTGGTTCTCCCCCATCAGTCAACAACACATACTCATGTGGAGGATATCTCTGTGAAGGATAATGCTCTCTTGCAGATCTTCTCACCTGAGGCTCTAAAGGTGGTTCTTGTGGAATTGGCTCAATTGGTTCATTGACTTGAGGCTCAGACACATCAACTGTGTTCTCCACATCAGCATTTACATCTCCCCTGTTATCAATGACCCTGGTAGGAGGTTCTGACTCAACATCAATGTACCCATGAACAACCTGTTTTGGCTTATCTTTCTTATCAATATCTTCAATAGTCTGGTCTTCAAGAAAGACAACATCTCGGATTCTGATAACTTTCTTATCAATCGGATCCCAAAACCTGTAACCAAAATCATCACGACCATAACCCAAGAAAATACACTGTTTAGACTTACCATCAAGCTTGGATCTCTCATCTCTAGGGATATGAACAAATGCCTTGCAGCCAAACACCCTCAAATGACTATAGGAAACATCTTTCCCTCTCCACACCCTCTCAGGAACATCACCATCAAGAGGAACAGAGGGAGAAAGGTTAATCAAGTCCACTGCAGTTCTTAGTGCTTCATCCCAAAAGGCTTTAGGCAATTTAGCATGAGAGAGCATGCATCTGATTCTGTCGTTGATTGTGCAGTTCATTCTCTCTGTAACCCCATTGTGCTGAGGGGTCTTTGGAACTTTCTTCTCAAGCTTGATCCCATGGTCCTTACAGTAGTGCTCAAATGGACCCCTGTATTCACCACCATTATCCGCTCTAACACACTTCAACAATTTGCCTGTTTCTCTTTCAACACTTGCATGGAAGTGTTTGAACACATCAAGTACCTGGTCTTTGGATTTCAAAACAAAAGCTCACACTTTTCTAGAATGGTCATCAATAAAAGTAACAAAATAAGAGTAACCACTAAGGGTTTTAGCATCCATAGTGCAAACATCAGTGTGAACTAAATCCAAGATATGAGGTCTCCTATGTGGAGGATAAGTGCGGAAGGAAACTTTATGTTACTCACCAATAAGACAATGAGAGCAAGTTTTAAGAGATGAACCTCTAACAAGAAGCAACTTTTGCCTTGCAAGAGTGTCAAGGCCCTTCTCACTCAAGTGACCCATGCGTTTATGCCATAGCTCTGTAGAGCAATCCTCAATTGCATTCACTTGAGGTGTAGACAACTTGGTGATGTCCAATAAAGAGTATTCCGCTTCACTCCCTTTGCTACCACCAAAGTCCCTTTGGTACATTTCCATTTGCCATCACCAAAGGAATTATGATAGCCATCTTCATCAAGTACCTGTACTAAGATCAAGCTGAGGCGCATGTCAGGAATATGTCTGACGTTCTTCAAGTGCAACTTGCATCCGACATTAGTCCCCAATCAAATTTCTCCAATGCCAGTAACCTTGCTTACCCCTTGATTTCCCATCTTTACTTGCCCAAAATCTCCGGTAGTGTAGGATGTAAAGTACTCACGGTGTGGTGTAACATGAAAGGAGGCAGCAGAATCAACAACCCATTCGTACTCCTGGCATGTGAGATTAACAGAGTCATCATCATAAACAATGACAACTTCACCATTAGATACAACTGCAGCAGTGTCTTTGTCTTTGTCTTCTCTTTTATTATTGCCTCTAGTCCTTGATTTTTCCCGCTTAAGGAACCTGCATTCTTTAATCATGTGTCCCATTTTATTGCAATGGAAGCACTTGATGTCTTTTCTGTTCTTTGACCTTCCTCTTGACTTGCTGCGGTCTTCAGATCTCTGAAAATTTCTATGTTGGCTTCTTCCCCGTGACTCCACAACCAAAGCTTCATTCTGAGTCGAAGAGCTAGCCATACCATGTCCCTTCCTCCTAGTTTCTTCATTCAAGAGACTATCTTTCACCATATTGAAAGTCAACTTTCCATTAGGAGCAGAGTTACTCAGAGATACCACCAGTGTTTCCCAACTGTCTGGTAATGAGCTAAGCAGCAACAGTGCAAGCAGTTCATCATCTAACACAACCTCCATAGTATTCAACTGATTCACAACATTCTGAAAACTACTCATATGCTCAGCCACCGAGGACCCATCCCTGTATTTCAAGTTTACTAACTTCCGAATCAAGAATGCCTTGTTCTGTGCATTTTTAGACTCAAACAAGTTGCTCAATTTCTTCCACAAGCTGTGGGCACTAGTCTCACTAGATACATGGTGATAAATGCTTTGGTCTATCCATTGCCTGATCATGCCAATAGTCTTCCTGTTTATTCTCTTCCATTCTTCGTCAGATTTATTTGCTGGTTTAGTACCATCACCCTCAATGAGATCATATAGGTCTTTGCAAAATAGCAGGTCTTCCATTCGGGATTTCTATATTGAGTAATTGGTAGAATCCAATTTAATCATAGTACCAGTAACATCGCCTTCTCCCATTTTAAGAGCACAAACCAGAGCCCCAACCAAGGAACTCTCTGATACCAGTTGTTGGGAAAAGATAACAAATATTAACAATAAGCAGAAGCAAACTGGATTACTTTTTCCCCCTGTGCAATTAACAATAGGCTCTCTGGAAATTTTTCAGGCAACAAATAATAATTTTTAGCAAATAATAGGATGCACAGATCAGAAAAATAAAATCAATAGACACCAGATTTTTAACATGGGAAAACCCCTAATGCGAGGGAAAAACCCACGGGACCTAATCCAGTAAAAAAAACCTCCACTAATAAATTAATGGGTACACCACAAGTTCTCTTGGAACTACCAGGGATTAACAGAAAATTAATCTTCACCAATAAGGTGAATAACAACACAATAAACCCACTAATGAGTATCTATCTAGGCAACAGAGAGAACCCAAAATAGAGAGATATTAAAACCAAAATAAAGCTCACACTACCAGGATCAACATATCAAGAATTCAGGAGGAATGGAGCACAATTATACTCCCAAACATTTGATAAAAGAGCACAACTTTCTCCCCTTATTTTCTTCTCACCGCACACGCTGTTGTCGTCTTCCCTATTTCTTCAAATTCTCTCCCTCGACATCTACCAAAAATCACCAGAGGCACACAATAATAATATCCAAGTAAATGGACCTTTTGGTCTATAACCCCTTCTTCCTTTTTTTTTTAATTAAAGTCAAGGTAGGCCCACTTTTGGTGGCCCACCTGACATGCATGTTCTTGCATTCATATTATAGTGGACATTCTCAATATATTTTAGGAAGAAAAAAAAAAACACTCCGCTCATACATTACAAGGCATTAATTGGCTTTGTCGAAATTTTATCGCGGAAGTGAAACTGAAACATTTAAATGAGTATTAGAAAAAGAAAGAAAATAGCATAAGCATACAATCAGCTATATATCTCCTCAGTTACTACAGGTGAACGATATATGAACGCCAGAAACAGAAAGGCCGGGCGGGAAGCACTTGATATTATATTATTGGTACAAGCAAAAGCAAAAGCAAAATGGCAAGGATGGGGTGCTAATTTAAAATAATTAATGTCCTATGCCGGGGCTTGGACCAGAGTCTCTAAGTTGTAGTAGAATTCGGGCATCCTCCGTCCTGGAACTGGAATATTTATGACTTTTCCCACCAGGACTTGGCCCCGAATGCTTCAGCTTCATTGTCCACACACACGTTCTTCCAATGGACTTCGGATAATTTATAACCTCAAGTGGCCGAGCTGCAACCGCAGAAAACAGCTGAAGATTAATGCATAAAACTAAAACAAGAGCACTAAAACAGCAACACTTCACTTTTCTATCCATCCCATCTAGAGTAGAGAGGATCACTGATCACAACTGCACATTATTTGGAATTGAAACCATCAAATGTATGTATATATATATATATATATATATTAATTAATGGTGCTTGATACTAACTCTGAAACTACAAAAATTCATTTTATAGTTTGTATTGGGAGAAAAGGAGGGCAAGTGGGCACTTTAGAATAGGAAATTCATTGGAGAATGGAGAAAAAGCATCATAGTGTCTTTCGGGGTTTGGACAAGTTGCAAGGTAATGCCGAAAACGATACGCACGCTTTGATAAATGAGATATATAAAGTTAGAAACTCGTACTGTGACCTTGACCTCGGGCAACATAGTTGATATGATAGTCAATTTAAGATAGTTACACATAAGCTACTTAGCCTTGATTCATGCACGTGTATTTTCCTGATTTCTAGCTTAGTTTGGCCAGTGAGGCCTACAGAAGGGAGGGTTTTGAGCATACTTGTCTAAGCCTCTCAACATCAATTATGAATTTGGTTGACCAATCTACAGAGCAAATCAAATGAACCAGCTAGCTGACATTGTGTTGCTCAACTTTCAATGCGAGTTCCTCTCGTAAAATTTTCAATCCAAGGTTACATTTCCTTCTGGTTCACGTTACAAAAACAAAAATAAAGTCTTGATAAATCTTTCCTACCTTTCTCAATCTATACGACACCCAAGAATTGAAAGACTACTAACTGAACCTCATATCTGTATTAACATCTCTTAGTTATATCTCGTACTTGCTGCAAAAACTAGCTTCCAAAATTCCCCGATATTTTGCTTCCACCTTGACTTGAAGAAATAAATAAGGGGAAATAATATATTGTTTATTAATCTTTTTTCTCTTAAAGAAATGGGAAAAGCCAGGTGGGAAATGTTTAAGGTATACTACGATAAATGGAATCTACTGTGATGGTGTTTGAATCATATGTAAATAATACTTCATCAAAATCACCTATATATATTTATGTTAGTGTGTGTATCCAATGAAGTGTAGCTTTTTTCTTTCCTAATCTAAACTAGTCTAACATATTTTAATAGTTTAATCTTTAATTAGATTCGAGTAGCCCTTTGTTTATTGAAGCCTAAGATATGTATATATAATTTTACCTTAATGTGTTTTGTGATTATGGGTGTTCACGGGATGAGTTGTATGAGTTTTATGACATTTTCATATTCAATTTGTTCATTAAATTAACGAGATGAGTTGAGTTAGACGACGGGAATTTCTTTCATTCGTCTCGACCCATTTAAAAATGAGTTAAGTTAAATCAAATTTATGAATCTAATATACATTAAAATTTTTTTTTGTTAAAACAAATGTTAAAAATACAAAATCTAAAATTCATAACGCATAATGTCTTAATTAAAAAAAGAGAAAAAAATAAAGAGTCACCTTAAACTTTTATCATTTTTACAAATCACTATCATAAATTTAAATTTTTTAAATTAATCTCTAATAAATCCTTCAATTAATCATCTATTAAATCATTAACAGAAATATCATTTGACATTATCCTACTCATCAAAATTCATTAAATCTAGACCATTAATTTTTTTATTTATTAAAATCTCATTTTTTTTTTTTACATTTAAAATGGAATACATGGGTGGGTTGGAGTCAAAGCAAGCTACTGCTAATTGGCGCTACTTGCAGATCCCAATCATTTTCCATGGAAGGATGATATACCTGACACCTCAAGTAAGTCTCACAAGTAGCAGTACCTAACAACCAAAGTCTGCCAGCACCACCCTCACCAAACTTACCCACCAATCTCCCTATCTCCGCAACCGCAGTCCGCCCAGCCTCCGCAAGCGCCAGTTGCTGCACCTGCACGTTGTTACCCAAACCACCAACTCCAACAGGATGCTCAACCAACCATTTCAAGTCACCCAAATTCACAAAAACACTTACAGAACCCGAATTCCCCACCCGGACCCCCAACTCCTTCAGCTTCGCGGGTATCTGTTCTCTATCCGAAGGAAGCTCCTTCTCCAAATGAATCACTTAAGCATTGCCAAAAGCCCCTTCTCCCAACTACTTGCTCTCAATCTTCCTCAGCGCCTCTTTGATTGCTGCCTCAGGCTCCGACTCACCCACCAATATCGGGTTCCTCTTCTTCCTCCTCAGCAATATATCAACAACTCGTTTCACTTCCTCACCCTTTTGCTGCTGCCCTCCACTCCCCTGCTACAGCCTCAGATTCAAATATAAACTCCAACACAGTGGCGTCGTGGCCAGCCGGAATCCCAATCTAATTGAATTCGAATTAGAAGACGTTGAATTTAGGGAATGTTCGATCGTGGCTCTAACGATTGGGCTAGAAAAACTAGCTTCCTTCACCACCCTACTAACACTGGGGTCATCGAGAATCGATATGATGAGCTGTTCAAGCTCCACCTTCACGATGAGCAGAGGCTGCTGCTACTGTGAAGGTGGTGACAGAAGAATAAAGGCTTCTCTCAATTAATGCGCTCTTTGTGTGTTTCCTGTGACTCTGTTTTTTATTTAATTTGTAAAGAATAAAATATAATTAAAAAATGAAATTTTAACTAATAAAAAAATTAACGGTCGAAATTTAATGAGTTTGGATGAATGAGATAATGTCTGGTGGCATCTCCGTTAATGATCTAACAAAAGGTTAACGGAAGAATTTATTAAGTCATTAGTTAAAGTTTAAGAATTAATTAGAAAGATTTTTAAATTTATAGTGGTGATTTGCAAGGAGTGAAAGTTTAGGGTAATATTATACTATTTTTTTATTAAAAAATAATATTTATTTCAAATAAATTAAAAAAGTGATATAACACGCCTTACACAAACTTAATAAATCTCAAATAAATTAAATAAACATAATAAGTCTTAATAAATTAATATAAGTTTGAAATAAATTAAAGTAAGTCAACATATCCTAAAAGTTAAAAATAAATTACATTAACTAATTAAAATTAATATCATCATATATAACATATAGATTGACATAATCATTTAATTTATTATCAATTTTCTCAATATACTCTTTGTCATCGAAGCAATCTATTGAATTTTCATTACAATAGTCCATTAGATACTTCATGAGTTCTTCATCTTTATTTTCTTGGTCACATTCTCAATGAGACCATAATATCAACATCTAAACTCAATTGACAATACAAAAAAATTAAAGAAAAATAACTTGAAATGTCAGTATAACTAAATGACTTTTAAAAAATGTGCGTTGAGTTTGTATGGATTGATACTTTTCAAACCCGCAATCTGACCTGTATCTTATGGATTAGAAAGTTTTTCAGCTTGATCCAATTCGTGAACTCAATCCAACACACATTTTGTAGATTGAATTGGGTCAAAACAAGTGAGTTTGTGGTTCACCCAATCCACCGGACGCCCCTAATTGTCATTATATTTGATTTCTAATGTTATTAATTTCATCAATAAACCTTGTCTTATTCATTCCAAATTATACTCTTGACATAATTCAACACAGCTTCATTTTCTATCTTCGTTTGGTATCTTGGTTCTTATACTCTATTTATTGGGACTTATGGCTTAGAACAAGTTTTCTTTGTAACAAAATCATTGTAGTCACCTAATCTCTTTCGAGTATATAGTTGTATGAATTAGACTGTTTGATCGAAAAATTCGCGACCCAATCTTTGGATTGGTTTGGTCCTTGGTCACAATGAGGTTTTTTAAGCGATTTGTTCAAATTTAGTTAACCCATTGACCCGCCCGGACAATTTGACCTAAGTTTTTCATTTTTTTTGGTGTATAATTCAAGCTTTAAAAAGATAATTTGTAGAATTTAAAGATGATACTTAAAAGATACTTGTAATAAACTATATTTTGTTATTAGACCACATGTTTCTATTAAGTAAAGTTTTTTATTTTTTAATTTATATTATTATTTAACATGTTTGATTTTAGAAAATTAGAATTGAATAATTATTATTGCTAGTTTTGTTACATCAATAGTACTTTTTTATATGATGTATTTTTTTAAATAGTATTTTTTATATAAAGTACTTTTTATATAGTATTTTTTATATAAAATATTTTTTCATATAGTATTTTAATAAAAAAATTATTCTTTATCCAAATTTTTTGGTTCAACCACTTAATCCACGGTCGGACCGCTAACCCAACCTTCAAACCGAGTTAACCTCTAATCCAAGTTATACAACTGTCTTTTGGGTCTACTTTGGTTGATTTGTTGATTTTTGTGTAACTTTTAAGTTTCAAACTTTTTCTTTCATTCCTCATTTTACTTAACAACAAAAATATAAGGATTTTTATGGTACCCATCTTTTTTTCAAGATTTAGTACTGTTCTGGATCGGATTATGGGTCTATGGATCTAGAACAATTCAGCCTACCAGAATAGAATTCAGATATTAATGTGCACTCTTAGAGCATGTTTGGGAAAGGTGGATTCTTTCCCAAACAACTATTTTTGGATGATTAAGCTGTTTTGTGAAATAATTATTATGTTTGGGTAAAATGATTATTTTGTAAAAAAGTTTTTACACGAAATTCAATGCAAAATAAAAGTTTTTTTCAGCAAATAATCACAAGCTAAAAATTGAAGCTTATGATTTTAGCTTATAGATTATTTCTTACATTTTGATATATAATTACTATTTTGTCCTCAATCAAATAAATTTTTTAATCATTCTATACCTATTTTAGTAATTTAATGCATAAAAGCGATTTTTTTATATCATCCAAACGAATCATATTAGCTTAAAATCGTTTTACAGCTAATACATCCAAACATAAAAATAAATCGATTATAATCAATTATAATAATCGATTATCAGTCTAATCTATAATTTTCAACTTTCCAAAACAAGTCCTTAATTACCTACTTATTAAGCATAAATCATTTAGAATCCCTTTAAGAGATATGAATGCTAATCATATTTGACATAAATAGGACATTACCTATAGGAAGTAACAGACTCCCTGATTTTAGGTAACAACTTTCAATTTAGATTGAATGCTTGTACTTATACGCCCTAATACGCTCGTACTTATATTCTGTAAGGTCTAGAATGTATGAATCTAATTTTCAATTATATACATTATCCTTCTTGCACACAATTAACTTAAGTGTTAAAGTATCTTTTATAGGTACTCACTCTCTCACATCATTATTGTCACCGTTGTACCACTGAGAAATCCACTATCACTTACTTTTTTGAATAATCCTTTGAATCTAATTCTAAGTACTGTAATGAATTATCAAATATTTTATTAATTATTAATTATTTTTAAATATTTATTATGAATTTAACATTTAATAAATATTTGACAAGTCACCGAATATTAAGCCCGGTACCATAGAAATTCCCCCAAAAATATCAGTTTCAATTTTACTGTTGAAAGTCAAATAATGGTTTGTTACTTACTCAAAACTTTAGTGGTGGATGAATCTTGGAAGCGATTAAGTAGGACCGTATCGAAAATCATAAGTTCCGTGAGTCGCTTTCAGGATTTTCACAGTTCCGTTGATGTGATACTTCTGTTTAGTTTCATGAAAAGAATTTGGCAAGGTTTGAGAAGTTAAGAAGGAATGGCCATTTACCTGATTCAGTATCTACCAGAATTTCTCAAATTTAAAATGAGGATCAAATGACACCCAACTGAACTCTGATATTGATGTTTGTATAAGTGGTAATGATGACACTGATTAGCAAAGAACGGATTGAATCAGTATATGAAAATATCTTTATCAAATTTCAACTTCAAACAATTACTTCCCCACCCATGCTAAAAGCCCTGGAAAGATAATAAACATTGTAAACTGTAATTGCCTACAACTCTCATTTTCCTTCTAAGGTTTAGTAACTTGGGCTTACTGAACTGAGGGAACTGTATCTAGATTTAATTATCACAAGTCATGTACAGAGTTAGGCAACTCTGCAGTTCCAAGTCCTGTTTATTGTCGACGCACTTACACACATGCAGATATTCCAAACCCATTAAGATGAGATGCAGGGTTTATTTGAGAGGATCAGTTAACTTTGTGCTGCCAAACATTTGATAGCCCAATAAGAGACGTGACCTTGTTTTTTCATTTTTCACTAGCAGGTTAATCTCCCATTTAAACAATGAGATTATATAAAAGTCCAAAATAAAATAAAATAAAAAGACATGCTTCATTACCCTTCCTTATTGTGTTCTTATATTTATATAATTTTCTTATCATCTTGGCTAGTTCTAACATAAAGGTCACCCATATTAGAGTTCCAATTCATTGAAATCTTATTTCAGAAGAAGTGTCTAGTTTCTTTCTCTATATCTGGTTGAAATTGCATATCTCACGTATACATGTAGTCTACGTACAGTAAGGTGGAACTAACTACAGTTGTCAAAATTTGTCGCCTTTTAAATAGAGGGAAAAAAATGAATCAATTTGGCCACTTCTTGGGTTTTTTTTTTCTCGTGATACTAAATTTTGACTGTTAGAAATATAAAGCCAAGTAGCAGGTGGAATGTACTTCAACAACAAGAAGTGGCCACATCTTTTGGTGGGTTGATCATTACCATTTCATTACGAAAATGCTCCACCGTCTGAATCTCCCAAAAGATTCGATTGCAAAACTTCTTATATGAGCAGGAAAAAATAACTTTGCTTCACAACTTCACACCTATCCACCATTTCTTATTTTCTCTTTTTGGCTTCTCCTTTCTCATATTTTGGTGCTTGCTTGGAATGTTTGAAGTTCTGGCTCAGTATGAGAACCATGTGTCTCTAAGTTTCAACTTTCAACCTTGAACTTTTATTCTACAAATATCCTTTAGTCACATGACACTGACAATCGTTAAATTCTTTGTAGTTGGTGGTACAGTATGGAACAGAATTATAGAGAAAGAGATTGCAGCAGAAAAATCTTCTTGGCTGGAAATTAGAATTAATCCCTATGGACTGAACTGTTCAGCAATTGGCAAATATACGTTTTTTTTTTCCTTGGCGAAACACCAATTTGGAAATGATTTGACTTCTTGTTGGATGTGAAGTTCCTCATTAAATTTGTTCTCCATTCTGTTTCCAGGGAGCTGATTTGATCATAATGTTAAACTAAAATAAATCCCAAAGCATGCAAAAGTAGATAATCCAACTCACCAGAATTGAAGTAAATAATTTTGCAGGAAAAAAATTCACAGCATCTGTATGAGTGTATCTCTTGACAAAATAATAAAAGGAAAACAGATATGGAGAGATTTCCAATTGGAATTACGCCGTCAAAGGCGAGAAATTCTCAAGTCCACAGAGAGTAATACATTATTCTACTAAAAATATAACAAGTGATATCTTATAATCATAAAAGTCGTCAGATTAAAATTAAAATATTATTAAAATAAATTTAAACAATTACAAAATTACTGTCATAGTATATAAGAATTTTTCGTTTGCATACAGATCACCTGGACTGATTGCTTCTTGCCATGTGGTCCATTGGGTTATTTGCATGAAGCAATTGAATTGGAACAATTTCTAGTCACCCTTTTACCTTGATGTGGCTGTCGCTGTCTTTCGTGTCGTTCCACAATGGTCGCTTTAAAACCATCATTCTAAATCAGTAACTCCAATAGGGGCTTGTTTGCATGTTAAGGAGAAATATAAGGTACCCCATTACTGACAAAGTTTGAAGTTAACTTCCTCAAGGAATCTGGCTCATAAGGAGGACTCTTATAATTGCAAATTTGTAATTTCATCACATCTGCCAAACACCAAAGCTAATGGATTAAAACTAGCATTTTAATGCTTATCCATTATCCTTAACGTCCACATCACACAAAATTCAATTGGCTGGTTTAATCGCTCAGGACCCAGAATTGGCCTTTCGGGGTTTAGGTTCAAAGCCATTTCATGACTTCGGTTTGAAAAAAATTTCTATACTAAAATTCTTTCCACAACGCACCTAAAAGTTTAAATTATAAGTGAAAGTATATGAATTAGTTTTTATTATGTCTCTAACATGAAAAATATTTATGTAGGCTTTGTTTATATAAATGTGAAGACTAAATTAATTAACACTTGAATAATTGTATATATCATTGTATCACACAATTATTTTATATTAAAAATGACAATATGTCACTTGTTGATTTGTTTAGTCTACACAATTTGTGTAGACTTGGCTACACAAGTATTTATCCTCTAACATGCCCTTTTACACAATAGTCCTTTGGACTTGAAACGTAGATAATGTATGTGTTTATATTTACCATGTGCTTAAATTCAAATTTTTTATTAATAAGAATAGGAGCAGCAATGATTGAACTCTAAACTACTTGATCATAAAATTTCTAATATCATGTTATAAATAAACTCTTTAAAAAACTTAAGTTGTTAAGTGAAGGCAGATAAATGATTTTTATTATATCTCTAACAACATCAAATGAAATCTTTTAATTTATGCAAATAGATATTGCTTTAATGGGAAAAACAAAGTATTCTCTGTTGCTCAAGATGTCATTTTTAACGAGAAAATGCTTTTTACACATCTTTCTCTCACACATATCTCGACTTTTTTTACAAAAATAATGCAATTTGAAAATTAACTTTTCGGAATGGTATAAGTCAAAAGTTAATTCCTGAAATGATGTAAAGTAAATAGTAAAATATAATAAGTCGTATATGTAAAATACAACTTACACTTAAATAATTTTTTATTATTTTTCATAATAAGTCATGGATCAGAGACACGCTTACCCAACAATAATTTTTTTATTATATTTAGGTAAGTCGTACTTTTCATCCACAACTTACCTTACAATTTTTTTTAATAAAATTTTGGGTAAGTCGTGGATTGGAACAACAACTTGCCTTTTTTTTTTTAAACAAAAAAGCAAGTGAATTCATGGCTTGTATTAGGACTTAGAGGCAGAATTATCTCTTATAACTACAGTTACATTATTTGGATCATATAATGCTGTTGAATAAATATTTACTCCAATAGCAGGGTTAGCTATTATAGAACTTAGAGTTATATAAGAATCATTATATTCATAAATATCACTAATATCATCAACAAATGAACTACAAAGAGGGTCATATGATGATATCATCTATCAATTTAAGTAAAAAAAAACTTCATATCAATAAACATAAAAAGTTGTAATAATAAAAAATATAACTAACATTCTTAATAAATACATCTAGTAGAGAGAATTAAACAAGAATGAACCAAGTTTTATACAAAGTAGCAGCGATAGAGAGAACTTGAAAAAAGCTGAAATATGAAACAACACCGGAAGGAGAGAGTGGAGTTTATAGACATAAACCAAGATTTAATGCAAGTTGTGGGTGCCAATCACGATTTCATATGACATTTTAAAAAAAAGTCTTACATAAATTCAAAAAATAAATAATTAAAAGAGTAGGTCGTACATGGGAAGTACGACTTACTCAAAATATAATAATAAAAGAGACACAGGTAAGTCGTACTTCCTAGCTATGACTCTTATACACCACTATTCCACTTATCCTATTTTGAAAATTAAGTTTTGATCTACACGTATATGAAAATTTGACTTTCAAAATACATCATTATGGTAAAAAAATTCACATATCTCACATATGTATATGTGATAAAATTAGAGTATAAGTGTAAAAAAAAGGTAAGCTCAATTATAATTAAATAGTGAAAATTGTATAATTATAAAATAATATGTGTGTAAATATATAAAAATATCATTATTCTTTTTAATTGTACAAACCTATTTTCTTTATAAATAATGCTTATCACTTTGAAAGCACATCTTTTACATAAAATATATATGACAGAATTAGAATATAAGAGTAAAAAAAAAAACAAAATAAGCCATTATAATTAAATGGTAAAAATTTTACAAAGTGATATTTGTAAGTATTTATATAGGAATTGTTGTTCCTTTATTTAGTGCTATCACTTTCAAATTTTCATTTTTCGATCTAAGAACCTGCCTTGTGGTTTTCCCTGGTAACTCACTGATGGAATTATCAAGTCCCCTGGTCATATCAGGC
Source organism: Ormosia semicastrata (assembly GCA_029884595.1). Taxonomy (NCBI): domain Eukaryota; kingdom Viridiplantae; phylum Streptophyta; class Magnoliopsida; order Fabales; family Fabaceae; genus Ormosia; species Ormosia semicastrata. Next base: position 27,271,657 of record JAQQTO010000037.1, on the reverse strand, counting down.
CCACTTTCTCTTGCAAACCAATGCACAACCTTCTCCTGCAAACACTATAAATAGGACCTCCATGATGCCACTTCAGTAATACAAATCAAAACTAAGATACGCTTCTGAGACTGAGAGCCACCTATTAAGCCTTGATCTGCATTCAATATGGATACAAGACTTAAGTCTATCACCTTTCTCACTCTTATACTTTTTCTTACTTCCTTGTCTGCCTCTTTGTGTTCTGTATCAGAACAGAAGCCCGGCAAAGGTGGTATTATTAAAGAGGTAAATGGGATCTTCAGGAAATTGAAGAGCTCTGGCCCAAGCCCCGGTGGTGGGCACAGGCTTGAAAATCTTCAAAACCTTGGACTTGGTGGGATGAAAGACTCAGGTCCAAGCCCTTGTTGTGGTCACAAGCTTAAAAAGCTTCAAAAGCTTGGAAACATAAAGGACTCTGGTCCAAGCCCCCATGGAGGCCACGGACTCAAAACGCTTCAAGATCTTGGAGTGATTAAGCACTCTGGTCCTAGTCCTGGTGAAGGACACAAGTACTTTACCAACAAGCACTGATAACTATATATGGAGTTCCCATTCTTCTTAAAGTGGATTGGAGATTTCATGTCTCATTCTTTAGCTATTATGCATTAAATTACTGATGTCATTGTCGTTTTAACTTTGTAAGATAGTTAAGAATATTATCGTAAAGAGAGATAATAAACATAGTGCATATGAATTATGAAATTAGGCTTTTAATTCTGCTGTACTTGTTACCTACTCAGTGCATGTAATGTCACTAAACTTACTATTAATTGAAGATCATGGTGAAATAAATACTTAGTGGGGGCTGCATTATAACATGTGTTTGTTTTAATGTATACACTTAAAAACCTTTGTCGTTTATTTTCTTTTATGTGTTTCTGCTGCCATAACAGATTTTAAGATCATGGTGAAAATACACGTGGAGGCTGATTGTTACATTTGTCCCTTTTAGTTCATTTTTTTCTCTGCTTGAGAAGATCAGTAAGAGGATGAGCCCTCCTGAGAAGCTAAGCGAGGGAAAAAAGTTATGCTAGGCCGAAATATATAATAATTTGTTTTGTATCTTTTAAAACAAGGGGTGAGGTGAAGTACTCAGTTATTAGTTTTGTATAGAATATACAAAATTAATCCCTAATTCAATATCAAAATTCAAAACTGGCTCTAAAAAATTATTGTATTGTTACATTTGTTTGATATATATGTGCATTTGTCTCAAATGAAATTATATTGGGTAGACAATGGGAGAAACTTATATAATGAAAAAACATAGTATGTCAGAATTTAGGTGAGCAAATTTCACATAAAATTAGAGAAATTTCAAAATGACTGTAAACACGTCTTACAAGGAAAGAATGCGACAACAGATATTCTATTGGCCCATTCCTGATGGGCACATCGCGATAACCCAATAATGGGATGGCTGAACTTGTACCCTTTTTCTCACAAAATCCTCCTGGACGACGTGGCAATAGTTGTTGTTAGGTTTTGACTTTTACGTCCGAAAAACAAAAGTTTTAACTTTTAATTTTTTTTCTCAGAAAAAAATATATGACCCTATATCTATTTTTTTCAACTGATCAGTAAACATGTTAAGAATTTCTTATTTGATCAAGAATTTAAATAAAAGTAATAAAAAAAACAAAAGTGAAATTTTATAATGCGTATAAAAGTATCAATTTTAAGTTACTTCTTTCTAAGACATAGTTTAAAACTCAACCTAGGTTTAGACTTCATAATATGTTATATACTAACATTTTGTACTGTATGAGATAATATTAAAAAAATTATTATACACAACAAAAAATTAAATTAAATTAATTTTATATTTTTTATTATTTATAAAATTATTTTTGTATATTATTTCTTATATTGTAAACCAACAAATGCTAATATACATATAAAAAAATTAAAAATTAAAAGTAACTTAATGTAATTTTTTAGTAATAAATTACATTAACTAATTTTATTATATTTTCATGTTAAATTTTCATCCCGTACAATAAAGATATTAAAACATTGTACAAAAAATCATTTTAAAAAGTAAACAACAAATTTTGTTATAAATATATACTTTCTTCCACTAATTTAATTTGGTTCATTTTAATTTGACTTTTTCTCCGAAAGCTTTTTTAGCATGCTTCATTCTACACTGGTTCTTTAACTCTTTTGATATTGTGCTCTTAGAAAGATGACTTAACATATCCTGTCATAACATCTATGACATCTTCTGTGTAGAAATACAGGAAGATGAGAAAATATTTTGTATATTTTTTGAGTATCAATGTATATTAAGGTGTTCCTATTTATTTGGTAGGAAAGAATAAAATAAAATCGGAATCAATCTTATACATAAAGTCTAATTAATCCTAATTTGATTATAAGATAATAACAAATAAATAACAAATCATTTACAATCGTAACAAATTAATAACAAATCAATCACTATCGTAACAAATCATTTACAATTGTAACAAATCAATAACAAATCAATCATTATCGTAACATTCCCCCTCAAACTCAAGTAGGTGCAACAATAACCAACTTGAGTTTGGACAGTAAAGTGCGGAATCAACTAAGAGAATGAGGTTTAGTGAACAAATCAGCTGGCTGATCAAGAGTGCCAATCGAGATAATATGAAGATCACCATATAGAAGATGTTGACGAATGAAGTGATAATCACTCTCAATATATTTGGTGCGCTCTCGGAAAATGTCGTTGTGTGCAATTTGGATGGCACTACGGTTGTCACAATGAAGATCAGTGGAGGAAGACTGAGGTATCTCTAAATCAGCAAGAAGCCAACGGAGCCACAATATTTCATAAGTAGTATCAAGAAGGGCACGATATTCTACTTCAGTGTTGGAGCGAGCTGTCAGAGTTTGTTTCTTACTTAGCCAAGAAATAAGAGAATCTCCAAGAAAAATGCAAAAGCTAGTAGTGGAGCGACGGTCACTTGGATCACTGGCCCAATCAGCATCAGAGTAAGCTCGAAGAGTTAAAGGGGATGCAATGAAATAATGAAGACCATAAAATAAGGTACCCTTGATATACCGAATAATGCGGAGGACAGCAGCAGGGCAGGCATGAACTGACTAACCAGATGAACAATATAGGAGATATTTGGTTGAGTAACTGCAAGATAGATCAGGCTACCTACTAGCTGATGATAGAGATTGACATCATCCAATAAAGTATCATCCTGAGGAGTAAACCAAACGTTGGGTTCAAGGGGAGTGTATTCGATTTTGCAATCAGTGAGACCTGCTCGAGAGACAAGATCAGAAACATACTTAGCCTGTGAGAGAAATAAGTCATCGTTGGAAGATAGAACTTTAAGCCTCAGAAACTAACTTAAAGGTCCAAGATCTTTTATCTCAAAATGTTGACATAAGAGCTGTTTGAGCTTAGTAATGCCAGTAGAATCATTGCTAGTAATAATCATATCATCAACATAAAGAAGCAAGATAACAGTACCATTTTTTTATTTTTTGAGTAAAAAGAGCAGAATCATGAGCATTGGAATAGAACCCCAACTAACTGATAGTGCTATGAAATTTTGCAAACCAGGCCCGAGGTGCTTGTTTGAGACCATAAAGAACCTTACGAAGACGATAAACCTTGTTGGTCGGACAAGTGTATCTCGGAGGAGGACGCATATAAACCTCTTCTTCTAACTCACCATTAAGGAAGACATTTTTAACATTCATTTGTGTAAATGGCCATTGTCGAGTGACTGCAATGGCAATAAGAGTTCAAACAGAGGTGATGCATGCAGCAGGGGCAAAAGTTTCTTCATAATCAATACCATACTTCTGAGTGAACCCTTTTGCCACTAGACGAGCTTCATACCGCTCGATAGAGCCATCATAAAGATTCTTGATTTTATAAACACACTTGCATCCTACAAGAGACTTACCAGAAGGAGGATCAACAAGGTCCCAGGTGTGAGTATTCTCCAATGCCTGTAATTCCTCTTGCATAGCTTGCTGCTAATGAGAGTTGGTAGAGGCTTCCTTATAGGACTGTGGTTCATGAAGGTGAAGCATAGTAGAAAACAATGGTAATCACGAAGATAGGTAGGTGGAGTTCTTACCCTATGAGGACGCTCAGTGGTGGGAGGTACAGGATCAATGGTCAGAACAACATCATCGGAAACAGACGGAACATCGAAAGAGGCTGGGAGCTCACTGGAGGTACCTGCATCTGTGTCACTAGGGAAGTAATCAACATCGGAGTTAGTAAAAAAAGGAGTAGAAGTAGACGAAATTGACGTAAACTTGGATAATGAAAAGAGCATTATATGTTCCCAGAAGACAACATGACGGGAGATACGGATATGTTGAGATATCGGATCCCAACAATGGTAACCTTTGTGCTCTATGCCATACCCAAGAAAACAACAAAGACGGGCACGAGGCTTAAGTTTAGTATATTCATGAGGTTGGAGGAGGACAAAACAAGCAGAACCAACACCTTAAGTGAGTTATAATCTGGTGTAGTGTGATAAAGACGCTCAAAAGGAGAGACATTACCAAGGACGGAGGAAGGGAGACGATTAATAACATGGACAGAGATATGAAGAACTTCACCCTGTGCACGTTCGGACAAGAGGTGAGAAAGTGTAACACCCCAAATTCGACTATATGAATAGTAATAGCGAAATTACACTGTTTTGTATTTTTTGTGTGGTATAAAAATAATTTGACTGCTCGAGATCATATTTGATCATTTTGTGTGATTGCTCCTGGCCAGGAAAATAATAATTTTCGGTAGGAAATTGATCCGCCTCATTTGGAGACGGGGATCTTACTAAACCCGAATCTGAGTGACTCAGAAAAGAATCTTTTAATTTTTAGAATATATCTATAAAAAAAATAATAATAATATTGTACTGATAAATATCTGTGATTGCATTTATAGCAGTCGTTGCTATGAATGTTGGACCCGATAAGTTTTAACTAATAGAAAAAAGTGTTTAGAATATTTCTTGTAATTAAAATTAAAGTGAACCAATAGGATATAGTCAAAATAAATGGTTGGACTTTTCTAACCAATGAGAATTGGTCAAGGAAAGAAGCTTAGACTTCTTGTGGACCATTAGATTTGAAGCTTGATTTAGAAGCTTTGATCCACACCATTGATTCAATCAATGGTGTAAAACAAAGCTTACCAAAACTATCAAGTAATATTCACCATAGATAAGATTAATGCATAAGATTGAGTCAACAATAATAGCTTGACTTTTACTTAGGAAACTAATTAACCTTAATTTAGTTGTCCTAATTACCTAATTAAGAAATTAAGTAAACTAACTTAATTAGGGATTAGTTAAAACTTAATCCTTAATTTAATATCCTAATTCTAATTAGAGGTGATGATGCATGCTAAATATGTATTAGATGCATGCTAAATATGTTAAATTAAATTAGTTATATACTTGAAGAATTAAGTAAGAATGGTTAGAAAATTAAACCCAATCAAATAGCTAATCAACTAACTAGTAATGAGGCTTGAACTAATGATGAATTAAGGACTTAAACTCACCTAAACCACCATGGACCAGCAAGAGAATTGAGGCCCAACAAAGAAGAATTTGGACGGCCCAAAGAAGACCTAAGCTCCACGGTCCCAAATAGATTTGGAGCAACGAAAACTTGGCCCAAGCGGAAGAATAAACGGTCCGAAGCGGCCGAATCGACGTCCGGCAAGATGCGGACTCAGACAAATTTGTGAAGCCTCTATGTGATATTTGAATATCACAATGTCATGCAAAGTCAAGTGTGCAACCAATGAGAAGAGAGTGTCCTTGTGCAATTAATGAATGGCTACTTAAGCAAGCAAAAGTTCACTCACGGTCATTAAAAAAAAAAAAGACACGAAGCGACATGTAGCACCGGATGGAGTGGATAACTATGCAAATAAACCTCTCCAAATGTCACAAATTATCACACACTGGTGTTGTCTTCATGCAATTAAAAATGAGATAATCACTCAAGTAATTCCTCCAAATGTTACAAGTTACTACACGGCCAAGAGCCTTCCCAAAACGTCCTCACCCTTCACTTTTCTACTTCTCAAACATAAGCCTATTTCTCTCAAACACCAAGGAAAACTCACGCACCTTCTCTCCCATTTCTTTTCTTCACCACCGGTCACCACCTCCAAATCACACACCTTTCTTTTCCATCTTCTTCTCTCAATCGGTCACCACCAAAAACTCATACCATCCATCCTTTTAAAACATTCATCTCTTAGTTTGTTTTGACTCAAAGTCTACTCTAACCATTCCTCCTTCACAAGTTTTGTCATAAACCTTTTCCTAAAGGGTAAGCTTGGATTAATGATTCAAAATCTGATTTTTTTGTTATTTTGTTAACCATGATTTCTCCATGGTTTTCAATCTTGATTATTGTATAATCCTTTACTAATTTTTCTTGAAAATTTTAGGGCTTGTTAGGAGGTTAACAAAGTTTCAAGGCAAGGGAGGAAAGCTTACAAAGCTTGTCTTCAAGAGGTAAGAGGGAGACTCAACCTTACCACCCATGTTCTGGTAGTATGAGGATGGTTTATTCGGTGAAAAATCCTTAAGGATTTATTCACCTATTGTTTGAGGTTCTTGGACTGTATTGATTGACCGTATTGAGATGTGCTTGATTGTGTTTCTATGTTTGGATTGTATTTGGTATGTGATTTGCTTGTGTTTCTATGTCCGTACGTGTAGTATCCGTGAGATCCGATTTTATTTCGATTCTTGCCTCGTATGCTATAATGCTTAAGGAACCGATAATATGTGTGTATGTGAAATATATCGAGCGAAACTTATCTCAGATGTATGTGAAATTTACACTAAATTTTATGAGGAAGGGGCTCAATTGGAAATGCTATGGAAATATGGGGTCATTATGTAAATATAAAATTTTGAGGGGTTATAGTGAAAATACTGTATTTTGAGGGACGAAAATGTAAATTATGTGTTTTGAGGGACGAAAGTATAATTAATCTGTTTTGAGGGACGAATATGTAATTATGTATTTTAAAGGACTATTTTGCAAATATGAGAAAAATACAGTAAATTTTAATATTAAAATGAGTAAAACAGTAATTCTAATTTAAAACGTATGAAAAATAGTTACGCGATTGGAAAACACTGAAAAATTACTACGTGATTTGAAAAGGTGACAGAATTGAGTCGCGAGTGAGAAAATACGAAAATATGATTACGCGATTAAATTACAATAACATTGCTGTTAAATTATTATATGAACCCTGCACATGGGATATCAATGGAAATTGTGAATAGTGCATAGTACATGCATTGAAAAGGTCCAAAGAACTGTGTAAGGCAAGTTGCCTAGGAGAGATTACACCTCCTGAGTGGGTGCGATAAGCATAGTGTAGGTCACTGATTGACCTTGGGGGCATTGGGGTGCGGGTTGCCTACAATGGACAAGGTAGCTCTTCTGTACCGTGGGTTAGACCGATGCAACACACCAATGATCCGGATCGAGACACTATCCCTAATCATGATTTGTTAAAGACTGTCGTGCATGTGCTAGATGTGCAGAAATTGAGCACGTGGTCTGAAGCATGTTGGTGCCGACAGATCTTTTCAGTCATTCTCTCCGACTTGAGTTGTAGCTCCATGGAGTAGGATATTGAGTCGAGACATTGCATTTACATTTGCATTCATAGATAAGATATCATTGTAATTCTTGCTTGTAGTAATTAATATATTGAATACTTGAGTATTGAAAATAGCATAATCGTAATTATTCTTTTATTTCTTGTGTAATGATGATATATAAGGTTAATGGCATAACTGTAATTATAGTATGACATCTGTATGATATTTTTGGATGTGGTTATCTTCATTGCTACTATACTGGTATTGGCATAGGTGATCTCACCTCTTGTATGTATATGTTGTATCATGTTTATATGTTGTTAAGATACGGACCCGGACGTAGAGCGAGAAGCAGAGAAAGGTCCAGATTCCGTTGAGAACTTCGAATTTTGATGGCTATGGAGATCCCTAGCTTTCGGGTTACATGAGACTGACATTTATTGGAGAAGACGAGGCATGGACCGAAGATTTAGAGAGAGAGAGTATTTATTATTTGGGAGATGTAAATATTAGATGAGTAGGCTACGGTCGGGAACCCTTACTTTTCTGTTACTATTTATGTACAAAAGTTTCCTATATCTATCAACCGGGAGCGTACTATCGCACCCCTAGAGTGAGTAGTGTCGTATCGTCCGCTCGGACATTTGCTCCCGGACTTTACGTCGGGTTGGAATTCCCCCACCCGGGGAATCGAGGAAGACCCATCCGAGGGTCCTGGCTCAAGGGCTCAACCGCCTAGTTGTACTTGAGCAAAGATGTCAATGTAAATAGTGTTTAAACTTTTTGGAGTGACTAGTTTGTAATATTTATAGTATGAGAGTGTTAAAGATTTGTATATGTATAACAAGAGACTTGGATATGTATAAATGATGTAAATTATTTGTAATGATGCTGTGATGTTTTATTTTCTGCTAAGTTTATTTTCTTGTAATTAAGAAATTTTGCAACTCGTATTTTTCCCTACAACTTACGTTATCTAATAAGGTTAATTTGGTAATTATGTAACATAAATGTGGCATCCTAAGGTGGGTGTTACAAGAAGCATGACACGAACTGAGTCAAGAATGTGGCAATGCTTTCTCTCAGCGCGACCATTCTATTGAGAGGTATATGGATATTAGAACTCAGACAAGATACTCTGTGTACCAAGAAAAGATAAAAGTTTAGAATCACGGTATTCTATGGCATTATCTTGGCGAAAAACTTTAATGACTTTAGAGAATTGTATTTGAATCATATTGGCAAAGTTAATGTAAAATTGAGGAAGTTTATGACGATTTTTCATCAAATAAATCCAAGTAAAACAAGAATAATCATCAATAAATAACACAAAATACTGAGAACCTCCCATAGTAGGTGTGGGAGCAGGGCTCCAGATATCAGAATGCACAAGATCAAATGGTGAAACAGAAATAGAAGTACTTTTATGAAAAGATAAAGCTGATTGTTTAGCAGTTTGACAAGCAGTACAATCAAGAGACTCATTAGTAACAGTTCCTAAAAGATCTTGAGATACAAGAGGACGCAACTTGCCAAGAGAACTATGAGCAAGACATTGATGCCAAATCTGAATGGAAGAGGTGGTGGAAGCAGCACAAATGTTGGACACTTGGGGAACATACAGTTAAATGAGCTCAAATAGCTTTCCAATCTTACGTCCAGTCCCTATAAGTTGTCTCGTCCGTGGGTCTTGCACACGACAGCCAGAGGAAGAAAAAGTAAGTTCATAACCAAGATCACATAATTGACCAACAGAGATAAGGTTAAAATTTAGTTTAGGAATGATATAGGTATCAGGTAAACTTAGATTGGACAGGGAGATAGAACCCTTATGACTTACATGCATAAGAGATCCATCAACAGTGTGGATAGAACGAGCAGTGTCATTTTTAGATAAGGATGAAAAGAAATGAGATGTAGAGGTCATGTGATTATAACAGGCAGAATCTAAATATCATGTAGGATTACCTGGTGTGGTGGAAAGGGCTGCAGGAGTATTACCATTATCGGAAGAAGAAAGAAGTTGTTTAAGGAGAGACTCAAGATTATTGATGGAGAAGGTAGACTGAGAAGATTCAAGATATTCATTGGCAGTAGCAGTGGAGGCAAAAACAGTTCAAGAAGAACTGGGACGATGTTGATTCATGTTCTGGTCTTGTGAGGGAGGACGAGTAAGACTTTGGGCACTAACCAAAAAATACCAAAAAATTCACCGAAAGAGAGACAGAGACCTAATCTCTGATACCATGTAGAAACACAGGAAGATGAGAAAATATTTTGTATATTTTCTGAGTATCAATGTACAATAAGGTGTTCCTATTTATTTAGTAAGAGAGAATAAAATAAAATCGGAATCAATCTTACACATAAAGTCTAATTAATCCTAATCTGATTATAAAATAATAACAAATAAATAATAAGTCATTTACAATCGTAAAAAATTAATAACAAATCAATCACTATCGTAACATTCTAATATCAATTATTGGCCTTCACATATTTGTTTAGCCGCCTCTATCATACCAAGTATCCTTTGGATTTGCTTCTATGGTTTACATGTAAACTTGCATCACCACGAAACCATAATATCAAATCATTCAAATATTCAATGCTAAAATTGTATCATGTAACTCATTGTCTAAAACTAAAGTTACAAATCATAATTTAACAAAGATTACAATCAAATGCATCTTAATATTATAGTGAAATAATAAATTTGAGAGGGTACATCTTAAATCATTATGTCACAATAGAAAGGTATACAACAATGAGGATCTAGCGTAGATATCTCAAAAGAATAAATACTACCATAACATCTAGTATCAACTAATTACCTCTAACATATTTGAATTCGAGTAATATTGCTAAGAAAAGTTTTGAAACATACATTATAAACGGGTACAAAGTCACCCACATACTAAGTTTATTTGCGTCTAAAAGTTTACAGTTCCAGTTAAAACATTCTCAAAATTGAATAATGTCAATTTATTTCCTTAATTCTTCTTAACATTCCAACCCTTATGTACTTGAATAAAGTCTTTGACTTTCATGCCTATGCTTACTTTATAATGTAGTAGATCTTTACCTTGAAAATGAGAAAAAATAGTTAAAGTTATAAGGAACGATATTTTATAATACTTAAGAGGTTAGACTTGTCAATTACTATGAGAAGTTTTTTTTAGAGGTGGCAAACGGGTCAACCCGTCCCACCCCGCCTTCAACTCGTCAAAATATGGGATGAGACAAATTGATCTGTTTTGAGAAATGAGTTAGAAGAGTTAACTCATCTCATTTTATGATGGATTGGCAAGTTGGTGAGTTGATTCGCCTAAAAGAGAAAATGAGAAAAAGTAAGCGGGTTGGCGGTCAACTTACTTAATCTACCTAAAAATAAAAAAAATACAAAAAAAAAATTCATAAAATTTTAAAAAATAGAAAAATTATAATTTATAAAGACTAATAAAATAAAATAAAATAAAATAAAATAAAATTAATATCATAACTATAAATATACTAAAAATACAAATAAAAAAATTTATTTATAACACTTTTAAAAAATAACTCAACCCAACAGGTCAATCCGCCTCCGTCTCGCATAACTCCGTGGATTATACAAGTTAAAAAATAAAAATAAATTAAAATCTCCTATCCAACCCGTCAAACAATAATGAATTAACGGATTAATCTAATAAATTAAACTCATTTTGCTGCCTCTAATTCTTTCTATTACCTTTGCTCAACATTATAGGCTAGTAGCAGAAAGCCTGTTAGAAAGCAATCAGTATGACAAATATACGATTATGAGAAGAATCATCAATTTACCTTGGGAAAAAAAATAGTAAAACCATTTGTTCACTCTAATTTTATTATGGTGTTCATCCTTTTTTTGTTTAAACAAAGTGGAACAAATAGTCAACAAAAGAGAACAATGCGATGAGAAAAAAAATAGGATTGCTATCTATAAACTATTACCACAAAATGAATGCTTTTCGAGTGGTGTATTTTTGTCTCTTAGGCAAGCAAAAAGATCGATAAAATTCTTGTGCCTTGCTTTTAGAATTGATAAGAGAAGAAAAATGGTTACTAATAAAAATAATAGTATAAAAAATCAGTAAAGATAACTCCTACTATGGAGTAAGACATCAAGCTCAAAAATCATAATAATATATCCTGAAAACTAATATATATAAAAAGATTTCTTTAAAAGTAGAGCTTGACAATAAAAGATACATGAGAAAATATTTCAATAAAAGAATTGAAAAAATACTACTAAATTGCAAATAATTTATAGAATAGACTTTCAAGTTGGTCCTTCAAACATTAGCATGTCACCATATTATTGAAGCTAAACAATTATTCCCACGCCTCAATACATGATTGCAAGAAAAACTTTGAAATTGTTTTGCTAGCAGCAAGCAATCTGAAATGATAAGGACAAGATACGTGGGGGCCTTGAAAAGGGCTTTGCAGCAACTGAATACATTCCATGCTATCCGATCCAGCAACCACATGGAATCGAAAATGGCCAGCTGAAGCCCTCTGCGGATTCATATCACTTATGCTACAACAATCAAGCTTTTGCTCCAGAGGCCAACAAGCCGCCGCCGTGATATTACCTTCCCCATCCTTGATAATTGTCTCAATTCCAACCTTTCCATCTTCTAACACCTAGGCAGAGCAGGTTGCCAACTTGTTTTTCTCGTGGTACGTCTCCTCTCTATGACTTGCAACACCTAGGCAGAGCAGGTTGCCAACTTGTTTTTCTCGTGGTACGTCTCCTCTCTATGACTTGCAACGTGTTAGGTGAACAATCATATGCAGGCTAGTACTTATGCAGACATTCAGAAGCGCAAGCCACAACTACCTCTGGTTCTTAGGACCCTAGCTGTAGAAGAATACACATGAGGTTTAAAATGCCTATTAATTACTCTTTAGTGGCCCTTTCCCATATTATACCAAACGTTAATTTGGATTTAAATTTAGAGTAGTGGCTAGGTAATCGTTGCATTAAATTTGTCAATCAAATAAATTAGCAATTGTCAATCAATTGCACGAATTTGTAAATAGGAATTATTAATTACTATACTTTTTTGTTATTTCTTTTTAATTTTTAATTTTAAAATATCATTAATTAGCATATGCCGTTAATTCAAGAAATTACACATTCAATGTCAAATTTTTATGTCAAAGATTTAATGTTATAAGTAATTAATAAAAATAAATAGAGGATAATTGTTGAACCTATATGTCAACACCAAATATAACTTGATTTCAATTAATTCCAAATTAATAATTGATAAAATATTGGATATTTTGACTTCTATTATAAATTTCAATTGCTAATTTCAATTAATTTGATTTCTGGGAATGTTCCAATCAATACCATATTCCTTATTGATAATTATAATTAATGCATTATAAATAGATTGTGAAGGTTTACTATTTTGTACCATAGGTGATTTTTATTATTTAATTTATGCAATAAAAAAAATTATTGAATTTATAAAAATCTTAATAATAATTTGTACCTTACTACCTTTCAAATTTGAATGTGTAGGAAACTTACTAATAGCGGAAATGTTTAGAAAAATGGAGGGATAATACAATGCCTATAAAATGCGACACATGACATATACTTCATAGCTTTAATTATATATTATATAAATAGATAAATATAAATATAAATATAGATTACATCTCCACATCTATTTCTGGTAAGTGGAAAATTGTAAAATAGCGAAGGCTAGCAAGGTGATCAACGCACTTGTTTCCCTCCCTATTAACATGAGTAATAATTACATAGAATGCAGTTATTTGTGTCCTATCCTTGTTTTAGAATGAATGTTATGTCCTTGTTTAAATGCATATTTGGAGGATTTTGTGCTTATATTTGTCATATTCTGATTCTAATAAGCCTTTCTGATGTGTTATTGTGTAAAACTGAGTTTTAATGATCATGGATTAAGTAGATTTATATATGTTACTGATTTGGTGTATTCTCTATGATAGGAGGGGCTCTTAACAAGGTCAAATATGAAGCAATTGAGCTTAAAGAGGAAGAGGAAGCCAAATCAGCAATTTAGTGGTCAACGCCGCGGCGCAAGGTGTTGCGCGCTGCGGCGGCCAAGTGCATTTCAGCCTGGCCATACTTAGACCCGAGGCAAGAGGGCCGTGGCGCTGATGAAGTGAGCGCCGCGGTGCGCGTAGACCGACCCATTGGGCGCCGCGGCGCGCATATGTGGAGGCCGCGGCGCTGAGGCGGCTGCTGAGCTTATAAATAGATTTTTATGCATTTTTCTAAAAGTTCTCTCAGTTTTTCTCTGTTCTGGCCGTTTTAGCCATTTCCATTTCTAGTTTCTCTCTTTTAGTTTAGTTTAAGTTAGTTTAGGTTAGTTTAGTTTGGCTAGATCTTCATTGATGGTGGATTGGAGGCTAGGAACAAGGATGGAGGAGGATTCAAGCTTCAGAGACAAATCAATGAACTTCTTTCTCTCTTTTTCCTTTCTCTCTTCTCTTCTTTATCTTTTATATAGCTAAGCTTTGTTTAGGAATACTTTGAATCCTTTTATTTATATTAATAATGTGTTCTTCTCTGAGTTTGTGTAGATGTTTGATTATGGTTCAATCATTATCTGTGTTTAATGCTTGTGGTTGGCTGATCACTGATTTTATCATGATTCTAATATTGCAAATGAACTAGACTTTGAGCTGTCATGTCAATATGGAATGCTTGTTTTGGTTGGCCTTAATTTCATGATGTTAGTATTGGCAAATGAACTAGACATAGGGATTTGTGAATATGGATATGGTATGGTTGATACATGTTCGGCGATGAGTTGATTCGTTAATAGGATAGAAATATACCTATTGGCCATGTATAGTGTGTGATTAAGAATAGATCGTTCATGAGTGGATGTTGTACTAGCTTTCAAGGAAACTTAGTGAGTTAGGCAAGTAGAAACCAGGGTTGATTGACTTAGACATAGGCTTTTGACTACATCAGATTCTCAAGATAACCTAATCAATGCATTTGTGTTAATGAGGAGGATTGCATGTTGTTGGTAGATATAGGGGTGAAGGAGGATTTCCTGAAACCTAACCGCTTTTATATTTATTGCTTTTGTAGATTAAGTTTAGTTAGTTTATTGTTTTCTTATTTTTATGTCATTGATTATAATGGATTAAGCTATTGGTTGGTACTTAGCTTTATAATCGAATATTCTCGTGAGAACGAACTTTTACTCTGTATTTGTATTACTTGAGCGATTCGTGCACTTGCGGTAGCAATCAATGAGTAATCAACACCATGTAACAAGTAACAAATGCAAAACAATTCTAATTTTTCTATCACTTTTTTAAACATTACTTTTTACACCATTTCTCGTACCATTAATTATACATTTTTTTCCTTTTTTACTTAATCATAACTCTTAAAAAAAATATAAATAATAATATACTCATAAAAGAGAATGTAAGACTAACATTTTCCAATGCAAAATGTCTTTAGCTAAGGAAGAGCAATTGTGGGTACGGGAGTAACCTTTCGGATGAGGTTGACAGCCACAAAGGGGGCCATTTCCACCACAATCTTACAAAACTTATATAGTTCGGCAAGCTGAAATTAACCATGGCAAAGGCCACATAGTTCAGCCTTGATTGTGGTCCTTTGCATCATTCCTTGTTAGACCACCACACGCCACAAGCTTGGTAATAGGTTTGACCAAACTATCAACATTTAGTTTGTATTAACTTGTAGGAGGGAAGGTCCAAGAGATGAATCGCTTAGTCTTCAAGTTTTGCTCTGAAAATATGTTGAATTTTTTTTTCAGTGTTAAAGTTTATTTTAATTTTTTCATGTAATTTCAGAAAGTTATGATTTTTTTATGAAAGGATTATAAATATTGAAAACTTTTATTTTTAATTTTATTTTCTTATAACATAAAGATATATATTAAATATTAAATTAATAAGCTTAAAAATATTTTAAGAAAAAATTGATAAAAAATAATTAAGTTATAAATAAATTAAATAAGCCAAACTTAAACTATAAGTTTTGTTCATTTAAACAAATGAATCAAGTTTGAACAACATACTTTTTTATGAGTAGTGTTATTTCCTATGAAAGAATATCTACCAATTTGACCACGAATTGATGTGACAGTTAGGGGTGGAAAGAGGTCAGGCCAGACCAGACTTTACCTTAAACAGGCTTGTCCTGTATTCTAAATATTAGACTTGAGCCTGGCTTGTAAGCCTGTAACAGGCCAATTTTTAAGGCCTGACCTGACCTTTTTAAAAATCTGATCTGGCCTGAAAGCCTATTTAAAAGCCTACTTGCAAAGTAGGCATTTAAATAGACTTTTAGGCCTACTTTTAAATAGGCCAACAGGCCTTTAAAAGGCTAACAAGCAAGTAGGCTTTTAAATAGGCTTTAAGCCTACTTTTAAATAGGCCAACAGGCCTTTAAATGGCTAACAGACTTAGCCTTGAAACAAGCCAACGTGCCTAAGTCTTTAAATAGGCCAACAAGTGTATGATTTTTAAAAATATTACATTAAAAATCTAATATTATAATTTAATAACATAAGTCTAACTAGCCTAATTATTCAACAATACAAAATTATAACAAATATAACTAGCCTCAGGCCTTATATTATCCAACAACATAACAATATAATTAGACAAATTTAAAAGGCCTTAGGCCTCAAATTATTAACATAAAAATAAGAACATTATGTCCATGTCACAAATCTAAAAGACCTCAGGCCTCAAATTAACCAATAATCAATGACTCCCTCATCCCATTTGAGAAAAGCTGCAAAATAAGCACATCTAAGCAAACATATTTTTAGCAGACTTATTCAAATCTAACTAATAAAGAGGAGGCATCTACCTTGTAGAAGAAAGGACTTTTAGCAGCCAAGATAGGAGAACTGATATGTAGTGCTTTAATTCTCACAACTGAAGAGCAATCCATACTCCAGTTTGACTCATTGCTATTTGCAGCTTCATCACCTATATTAATCATAACCCAACACAAAAAGTAAATCATTGAGCAGAATTGACAACTTCAGGCTTATGGAAAAGATATATTTGCTTCTTTCAAGCAAAACGAAAATGTTCTAGTTCTATCCATGTTCGTCCTTATTAAATATGTAACTTCTTTTACCAACTAATTTCTCTTTTCAATAAGATGCTTGCTTAAAGCATATCACAGTGACTGATCTTCTAAATGTAAAAATTTGATTGAGAAAATGTGGAGAAGCAGTTCTCAAACCCTTAGTAAATCAGGGAGTGGCTAAACAGCAACAAATGCTTCGAAAGAAAAGGGGGGGCAAGAGGGGAATAAATAATACAGTATCTCTTAAAAAATTACATTATTGAGAAACTAGGTTTAAGATTTTTTAGTTATTCAAATACCTGAAGGGGATTCTTCAACCATTGCATTTGCCTCTTCATCTTGATTCTCGCAGGGCACACAATCATCCATATCAGGTTGAAAATTATAAGAAAATTATTTTTAAAAAAACTCCCAGATCCAAATACTAAGAAAAGTTCAACACTTGAAAATTATAATTGGATGCGCAATTCAAACATATCTAATAATAAGAGTAAATTCAAATACGATAATCTATATCAAAAATTAAGAATTGAGAGAAGTAGATCGATAAGGAAAAGCGACGATAAAAGACAAAGAAATTGGGAATTGGATGAGGGAAGGTATGAGTGGTTACCTGTAAGGAGGAGCTGAGGCGCTAAGTTGCAGACGCCAGACGGAGAGGCAGAGGCGGAGGCGCAACCATGCAGAGTCTAGACAGAGAGGCAACTGCGCAGAGTCACCAACGGATTGGCAGAGGGGCAAACGCAGAATAATCTCGCAGATGGAGTGGATGGATTGGCTGAGGGGCAGACATAGAACAATCTCGCGGATGGATTAATGGCAGAGAAAGGCGCATAATAGTCTCCAAGTTTCTAACTTAGGTTTCTTTGAATTTTATTAAAATAATTTAATTAAATAATATTTTAATATATTATAATAAATTAATAACTATAATAATTATAATAATATAATATAAAATAAACAGTTGCAGGCTTGACAAGCCTAAAAGGCTTATTAGATGACCGAGACTTGACATTTTTAATTAAACGAGTTTTAAAAAAAAACCTTAGTCTGACTTGTTTACTAAACGCCAAGTCAGTCAAAGCCAAGCCTTTACAGTGAGCCAAACCATAGTCCCTGACGACAAATTTGACTTATTTTCACCCCTAATGATAGCAAATAAATGGAAAAAAAATGAGTAACAATTGGATACAAAAAAAAAAAAAAAAAAGCAAAAGATCATGCAAAGATATTTACTTCCTCTCACAACACGCTTCAAAAAAATTCACAAAACCACTTTCGTGATAATAAGCATTATTCTTTTTATATAAATCAAGTCTAAACTTTAAGTAAATACCTTGACTTAACTTATTTACACCCATAAGTAAAGGACTAAAATACTCTTAAAAATGTAGCATGAAGCCTGCCTGGCCCAGGGCCTTGTAATTTCCAATCCCAAGAGGCAAATTCAATTTCCTCCTCTGTAGCTGCTCTTTGGACGATCCTCTGGTCAGCCTCTAAGGGCAAATTATGGTGTAATTTTAGATTTATTTTTCTCATTCTTAAATATAAGTACCGTTTTTTCATTCAAATAAAATTATTTCTTTAAAAAAATTGATACAATCATAGTCAGTTACATTTTGAATCTTACTTTTTAAAACATAGCCAATTTATTTTAACTAGTATATATATAGTTTAAATAATTTCACCAAAAAATCTTGTTAACGTAATATGTAATAGAATTCATATTATGGTTCCAAATGAAAATCCCATACGATAAAACAGCAAAAGAGATATGAAAGTATAAAGAAAAGTAGAAAACTATAATTTTATTTGAGTTTGTACATTTTTATTCTACTTAAAACAAGAAAAAAAAACTTAAATTAATTTGAAATAGTGGGATTTTTTTTTTCTGTCTTAAAATAGTGGGATATTAGAGTCCTAAATGCAGAACGGTTTTCTCTCTATCTTTCTAGAGTTCATACCAAAGTTAATTTGATAATAATTTTTATTAATTCATACATTTATTTTAGTTTCAGATAACCTTAAGTTGCAAAACTACTGGTGAGTCGAGCATTTGTAATATCTTCAATTTATCTGTCTATTCAAAGAATCTGATGGTGCCAATTTTGAATTTTAAACCGATATGAACTACGATTTATGAGTGGAAGAAACATTACGATGGTTTCTTATTTTGCAAAGTGGATAAAATCATTAGATCAAACAAAAAAGGCTCATCTTTAACTTCATGCAAAACTAGCACGCTTTATTGATATGAACTTCAATGATACAAGGCAAATAATTGAGAAATTTTAGCCGTGTTTAGCGGTGGATTTGACTTAAACCAAATTTATAACAGACAATTCAGATTTGGGAAATTAATTTTTGCATACCATATGTTTACACCTTTTTTATTTTATTTTATTTTTAAAAAAAAGAAAGAAAGAAAATGTGTATTAAAAAGTATATTTCTCTTATTTTATAATGTAAAAATAAATAAATATGTAAAAATAATGTTCAGAAATTAATGCGCAAATAACATCGTCACCCATTGAGAGTCGAAACTGTGCTGAAAAGGTATTAGTATGGCTTTTACTGAGATAATTTTAATAATATAAAAGAATGTTTGCAAGGAAGGTATATTGCCAAATAATCTGAGTGGATGTCATTGATTATGAGTACTTAAGAGTTTCAAAAGCAGAGGAGTGTATCAGTGGCTAGGGACACTCGGAAATTGCATGCTAAAATTGCAAATGGAGGAGTGTTAGCAACTTGAGTAAGGTTTTGAAATATGTAGTGAAGCTGCATGGGGTTGGTCCAGAAGCAGATCAAAGGACAAAATGTGATTACTGCCATAAAAGGTACTAGACAAAATAAAATGGGTCTTCACATTTGAACAATGAAATTCATGCTCTTCCTTGAAAAGGAAAATGTATCTTTTTCCCTTGAAAGTTAAATTCATCTGCATACGTGTTCTAGTCACTCAAAGCCCAGTAGGGATGAAGAGAAGGAGATCTTGGAATTAGTCAAAGCTCCAAAAGAGTGAGCTTGGATTCGGAATGCCTAGTCAATGCGTCGGCTCCACCTGAACAGAGCTAGAATTAAAGCAAAAAGTAAGGAAAATGTAAAGGCAATATACTTGTTCCATCTATTGCCGTCCGCAAATTAAACAGGTCTATTATCATCATATTTGGATTTTACGAAATATAACGAAAAAAAAATAAAGGGGTAAATTTGGCATCAAAATAATCTTTTGCAGGAAATTGTCCTCAGCTCTAACATTGTTTAGAAAATTTTAATTAACTTGAGGTTTGAGAGCACCACACTTCATGTTGAAAATTTATATATAGACGGCTTCATGGAATATTTTTACCAATATTTAGTCTGAGAATTAAAAGAGATATATCAAGTATCTTGATCTACAGTACAAGTGATTCATGGAGTTTGTTTATAGACCAAACTGGTGTCTTTATGAAGTTATAATACGATGCAAAGGAGAATGACAGAGTTCATGTTACTGAAAAAGGTATACAGTGTATATACAGTTGAGAAGGCATTAGCCACCTGAGTGAGGGCTGACAAAAGTGTGGTTCATCCATGTGATTCATTGCACTCAGTTACTTCTAATGTAAACAATATCGCTGTCGTGCCAATGGTTTGATTGTTTCAAATTTCCAAATTCACTCTACCACATTAGTTAAATTTTGTTCAGTTTTCATAGCCACTTTGCAGAATATAGAAAGCAACTTTTTTGTTATTTTGGTAAACCTTACCTTAAATAAGACATTTTCTACTCAATATTCAACATCAGATCAGCTTTCTGTCGTCTTAGGTAACACAAGTTTGATAGTAAATTTAACTGAATTTCTAATGCTATCCCTTGTTATGTCAGACCTTGATCATCTCTTTGCACACTTATATATCTATGGATTAGTTCTTGCTACACTAGCAGATTGATCAGAGCAACAAGAAACAAAAGCCCGTTTGACTGGATTTCCTAAGCCTTAATCTTGTTTCTAGGAATAGGACAAATAATTTGCATTGCCCACCCAACAACTTTCCATGTGTTTGAGAACCTAATTAATTTTCTTGTGTTGATGAAGGCATTTAGCAAAGAGGTAGTGTAGGCGACTCGTTGTTTATTGGCATTGGCCACATTGTGTTATCAATGAATAGTTCACCTTGTATAGGTCAAGACTAACTCCCTCTTAACAACACTATAAATAGAAGTGCTCACCACGCTGTTCTCTTATCCAGTATTCATAATCATACATAATTAATTAGCAAAATCATATATAGCTCCGAACCTCAATATAACCAGGTTCATTTGCTTGTAGTTACCAATCATGGTTGGAAGACTCCAATCCTTTGCCTTCTTTCTTATTCTCCTTATTTTCTTCCGGATGAGCTTCCTACATGGGATGGCTCGGCCACTTAACTATTTAGATCTGCATAGAGATGTTAATCAAGTGCTGAAGAATACTGTTCTGGATTCATCACATAAGGTCGTCAGGAGTTCGATTGTGAAAGGTCATGGACGAAAGAATATTGTTATTATTCGAACACTAGAGGTTACCAACTCTGGTCCTAGCCCTGGACAAGGGCATAATCAAGGACCAGGTCGATACCGCCTTCTCCATCATTAAAGCTTCATAAGGAATTAATATCCAGAAAGGAAAAAAAAAAGCATCATAAGGAATAAGGAAAAAAGTTACTTTTATTTTTATTTTTTCGATTTGAAATATTTCGTAGTGGCTTCCTGTCTTGCTCTTTTTCGTTGTCTGTGTGTTTTATTTAGTGAATGTCTTTGTCATTGTCAAGGGTAATTTATGGGTTGAGACCCTAAGCTGTTTCCTGGCCCTTTTGAATATATCTGCAAGTATTATTTACATATTTTATTTTTACTCTTAATTATTTATTTTCACTTTTCTTTAACTAACTTTCTTTGTATATTTTCAAAATGTCCTTTATTAAATGCATAGTTGAGTCTAACACATTCATCAACATTAAGAACATTTAAAAATAATAATATCTAATCACCTTAAACTTTCACTCAATTACAAACGATAATATTAAACTTTCAAATCTTTTAATTTAGTTGTCAACTATTCTAATTTTTATAGTTAGCCCTTCGCCTAATCTCAATCAATTAACTAACGAAATACTATGTCACTTACAAACACATGAGTCATTAATTAACGTGACAAATAAATCATTAATGACTTATGTGTTTATACGTGACGTATGAGAAGTTTTTACTATATTATTCCACTCAAATTATAATGCGTGATATTTTTAATTGTACATACCATTGATAAAAAAATATATTATTATATTAAATATAAACGATTATAAATTTACCCTAGAATACTATTTTGAGAATATTTTACAATTTCTCATAATACAGTACTTTGTTAGTTAACTAACTTAGATTAATAAATTACGAAAAAATAATTGTAAAAATTAATGTATTTTAAAGACTAAATTAAAAGAGTTGAAAATTTAAAGTACTTGTTTGCAACCGAGTAAAAGTATATGGTGTTGCTTAATGTTATTTTTCGTTAAAAAATAATAAATAATTTATTAGATATGAGTTGCAATAAATAATTAAGAGTGGCTATAAACATTCCAAAGTTATATTTATGCTCTGCTAGTCTTCTGTTTATATACATTATCGTGCTGATGTACTTTTTTTTTTCTTTTTGGTTTTGGTCAAGTGCCATAACGAGGCTCTTTTCAGTTATTCCTTTGCCGTTGTTTGATTAACATCAGCGTCAGTTTATCAATGCCATGAAAACATTTTGTTATTTTATTTTATACCAGGTAAAAATAATATATATGTTTTTTTTGTTTTTTGTTTACATAAAATAATATATATGTTAGTAGCTCGTTAAGGGTGCAATTTGGATTGGAAAGGTAAATTTGGCAAAATATTTAGGGGAAGTTGTTATAGTATTATTGGAAATAGGAAAGATTTACATTTATTTTACACATATGATAGTTCTTGTACAGGCCACACACACATAGTTTTTTGTGCAGAAATTTGACCAAATTTTGTACAAGATTTAAAATATTTTTTTACTGAAGAATTAAAATAAAATTATAAAGTAAAATTTTGTCCAAAAAAATAAAGTAGTGTGGAGATATAAGAGTTGTATTTGAAATTTGTTTGAAAAGTCCAGATATAAAAGGTGTAATAAAGGAGAAATTATTGTGTATTATAAAAGTAGTATTTTGCTTGTATACAAAAGTGAGACATAAGACTATATAATTGAAACAAAAATGATGTTCTCACATCATTTTGAAAAGACTATTATATTGAAATATAAATATTTTTAAATCGTATTTAAACGGTTATAAATTTGTTTAAAAAAATATTATTAGTAATATTTTAGAATTTTCCGAAACAGTTGGACGTTGGAAAACTTACCGTGGCAAGTGGACAAACTTTGACCATGTGCGTTCTAATAAAATAGGAGATGTTCAAAAAAAATTTAAAAAATAAAATATGAATCTTTTGGCTCAGAAATTCTAACTTATTCTTAAAGTATTATTCTAAATAGTTTTATAAATATTAATATTTAATTTAATAATATTTTATTTTTAATCTAATAACATATATCACTATCAATGATATATATTATACTTTTATTAAAGTGATGTAAAGTTTTAAGATTTGAACTTCTTCACAATGAGGCAAAACAGGATCGAGGCAGAAACCATTTACGTATGGGCAAGTCAACATTCAGCACTCATTTATCGATGGAGAAAATTTTATTATTTTTTTATAAAAAATAATAATAATAACGTCATGTTGTATGTCTTTTTATAATAATAAAAAAACTAGATACACATTATTTAATTGAAAACTAAGTATAATCACATACGTATCTCACTTCTAAAGTAATGCGTATCTCACATTTGACTTGTGACAAAATTATATTAGAAATGTATAAAAATTAAATATAATCAAATATGATTAGATGATAAAAATTATGTAAATATAAAGTGATATGAATAAAAATATGAGTGACTATAATTACTCTTTTATAATTTAAATTTGACATTTTCAATCAGTGACAGAATTTTATTATCTGAAAAAAAATGTAAACTAAAAATGTAAACTTTTAAAATAAATTTATATGGTATATTATTATTTAAATATATATAAAGCTATAAACTATATTAACCCAAAAAAAAGTTAAAAACTATAATTGTTCTTTGTGTATTTTATGGTTAAAGTTATTGTACAGATTCTTAATCGAAATTTTATTGAATTAATAATATTAGAAGCATATCATTAACAACAGATAACATAACTGGTGAAAGCAGATTGTGTTAATTAAGTTAATTGAAGTGATTTTTGTTAGAGTCATTTGTTAATAAATTATCTGTAAATATTTGTTAAGTCTTTAGAGACCTATCCTAACTTTAAGATTAGTAGCTACCATTGATCCTAAATATTAAGTCACAAAAAGTATACATATATTAATAAGTATCTCATACATTACATGAATTTATTTAAATTTAGTCAAAATTTTAAATAAAATATAAACTAAACAACATAATTACAAGAGAATTTAAATTTAAAATTTAAAGAAAAAAATTAAGACTGATGACATATTTTTTTATAAGAGAGAATAGAATAAAAAATTACCTCATTCTCAAATAAATATATTCTAATTTAATATAAAATTTGTTTAACAAGTATCTTAAAAATATTTATTAATAAATAATAAATAAAATATTTAATACATTAATTTTTTTAAATAGTTTTTTTAATACTTTTGTTTTAAATTCTTTAGCAATTCCTTTAACAAAAACCTTTTAATATTGGATGGATGAATATATGGTACCGAAATTGTTAAGGGGGGCGGGAGGTAGATAGCGTCTGGTCACCAGATATTCTCGCCTCTCGGTGGGTGCAGCATACGTTGTACCTCCTCCTTAGACCAGAGTTGCAGTGTACGTGTCACTAGTCACTACATCACATGGACTGATGGACATGCCATGCAAAGAAAAGTCAAATTAAATCTGATTTTTTAAAATGTTTTAGGAAATTATTTTGCTATTCATATTTTGTCTTAAATACAAATTTCTGGATTCGCTGTTAAATATTTACTAGACATAACCAAAGAATAATGCTTGCCAGCCAGAAAAATTGCCTGAAACTTTTTGCTCGAATTAGGTGGATTTACACCTCATTATAATTTTTCACTCATCGAGCCATGGCTGATGGTGCATGGTCAGAGCAACCGCTTCCTGCACGTGACAACTACGCATCGCATGTGTGCGTGGAGAGATGCAATATGTGTGAAATTATTATGAATTGGAAAAATGATTTCTAACTTCATTGATCAGAATTGAAGAGTTTATACAAAAGCTAAAAAGGGAGTAATTAACTAACTAATTAAACAGAAAATTAACTTAAATATAAAACGGTTATAACTAAAAATAAATTCAGTTAATAAGTTTAAGTGGATTCTTCTAACATTTTCCCACAAGCTGAATCATGTAGATTGATCATGTTCAGCTTGGACATAAGAGAATGAAAAAGAGTATGATCTAAGGCTTTAGTATGAATGTCAGCAAGTTGAGCAGAAGAAGGAATTGGCACTAAGTGAACCACACTAGATTGAACCTTGTCCCGCACCAAATGACAATCCAATTCTATGTGTTTGGTGTGCTCATGGAAGGTGGGATTATTGGCAATGTGAATGGTAGAGAGGTTATCACAATAAAGAGAAATAGATAGCTGAGCAAGCTATTGTATATCATGTAGCAGGTATAAAAGCCATTGTACCTCATACACAGTAGAGGCTAGAGCACGATATTTTGCCTCTGAGGAGGATCGAGAGACAGTGCTTTATTTCTTAGATTTCCAGAAAATTAAGGAAGATCCAAAGAAGATGGAAAACCTAGTAACAGATTTTCTAGAATCAGGACATGAGCCCCAATCTGAATCACTGAAAGCTGTCAGTTTGAGATCTGAAATTGAAGAGAAAAATAATCTTTTGCCAGGACAACCTTTGATGTATCTAAGAATTCTAACTACAGCATGATAATGATCCTGCATTGGATTGGACATGAATTAACTCAGTTTGTGTACAACAAAACCAATATATGGACGTGTGGTAGTAAGATACAAAAGTCTACCTATGAGTCGTCTGTAGGACTTTGGATCAATATAAGGGTCCCTTGCAGCTGTTTGTAACTTTAAACCAGAAACCACAAGTGTGATGGCAGGTTTAGAGCCAAGTAATCCAGCATCATCAAGTAATTCTAGAACATATTTTCTCTGAGATAGAACAATATGTTAGCCATGGCAACCATCACCAAGAAGGGGGTGAATTGGGTGATTACAAATTTTAAAATAACTTTAACAAATTAAGCATTTTGAAGCACTCAATTAATAAATGCAGCGGAACATGCACAACAAAGGTACAAGTATTATAGATTACTCAACTACAACTTGAGATATAGGATAAATCAAGCAAATAAGCTAAATATCAAGTTCAACTCAAGCATATGTAATTAAAGTACAAATGTAAAGAGATAGAGTTGAGAAAAGCAAACACAATGATTTATCCTGGTTCAGCCACCAACCACTTGTGGCCTACGTCCAGTCCTCAAGTTTAACTTGAGATTTTCTTCACTATCTCCTAGACTTCACGGGTGCTAGGAAAACCTTTGTACAAACAATAACACTCTTCACACCTTGGGATACCCCACCCTTATGCTAGAGCCTCCAACTCTTTAAGCTTCACAGGTGCTTGATGACCTTTACAATTAAGAGCACTCACAACACCTTTGAGATACCTCACCCTTTGTGTTTGAGTCTCACTACAAGGGATACCCCACCCTCTTACAATGATTTCAAGGTGAAGAGAAAGAGTAGAAACTCTCACAATAGTTGATATACAATTTGAAGAACAAAGTATGGATGATAGAAAACTCTCTCAAGAGTGGATAATACAAATTGAAGAACAAAGGAATAGAAAAATTTTGCAATAAAAAGCTCAAAATATGATTTTAGTGATTCAATGATCAAATCAAGTGTTCAAGAGTTTCTCCAAGTGTAAATGCTTCAATCTACACTTATTTATAAAGCCCAAATGATAAAATAGCCGTTGGTAGTGTTTAGAAATAATTTTTTTTATGAAAACTAGCAGTTTATAGTCATTGGGAACGTTTCTGGGCACTTGGTAATCGATTACACACTTCTGGTAATCGATTACATGGCTTCTGCAAACGTTGTAATTGATTACAGGACTTGTGTAATCGATTACAACATTTCTAGTTTTGAAAATTAATTTTAAAATGTCATAACTTCTTCATTTCTTATCCGATTAAAGCGAATGACCACTCATTGAAAAGATCTTTGAGTTTATTTTCAAATGAAATAAGTTTCACAACAAAACTCAAAGTATTGTGAAAGTTATGATTAAAAAAGTAACTAAAGGTCAAGCTTTTTAAAACTCAAACTTGTCTGTTTTTGAAAACTGACTTCAAATGGTCATAACTTCTTCATTTCTTATCCGTTTAAAGCAAATGACTACTCATTAGAAAGATAGTTGAGTCTATTTTCATATGCAATAAGTTTCACAATAAAACTCAAAGTATTTTGAAAGTTAGGATCAAAATAGTAACTAAATGTCAGTTTTACAAAACACAAACTTGACTATTTTTCATAGATTTGAAATACCACAAAGACTAGCTTTTTAAAAATAGTTTGTTGGACATTTAAACATTTTAGAAATACTTATAAAGATGTTTAAAACTTATTTGAGTTTAGTGTGATTCTCATTTACCTTTACACAAGATCTAAGTCTTATAAGCTATTCTTGAAGAACCTTGGGACTTGATCTTTTGCCATCATCAATTCTTTGGCTTCTTGATATAATTCAAGTTTCCAAAAATTCTTCTCTTCAAAACTTGTAAATGTTGGAATATCTTTATCATTTTCATTCTTCTTGAGTTGAGCATAGTTGTGATCTTTTGCTTTCTTGTTGCAATGCTCACTCTTGGTACTTGGACTATCCTACAAAGTATTGCTCACTTAAATAAACATAGTTAGTCCAAATTCATAACTCAATATCTTCATATTCATGATTCATAAATGTATAACTCTAGTTAGTCTAACATGCATATAAGACTTTCATAGATACATCCAAATAAGATATTTATCAATTACTAATATGTTATGCTCTATGTAGGATGCAACAAAGAACATTTTTTTATACATTTTCATTTAAGTAGAATCAAATCTAATATTAATTCATTAAGACTCATATAAAGCATTATTAGATATATTATATGAAGAATGTTACATATATCTCATTGCATGATTATTAAGTGAAATATAACTAAATAAAGTACATAATCATGCATGATCCAATATATCTCTTTTAAGCACATATATGTAACATGATCAATATTCTTTTGTAATACATTTGTCATCTATTAAGCACATCTATCAAGTATAAGCATCATTTTTTTTTGTCTTGTATTTGTCATCATCAAAACTTAATATATTAAATTATTGAGGCAAACCTATTTCCACACAATACCAGTCTTAGATCTAGCAACTTCTAATCCAAGAAAAGACTTGAGAGGACCAAGATCTTTGATTTTGAATTGTGCATCCAGAAATTGTTTAACAGCAGAAATCTCAACCATATCCTTCCTAGTAAGATCCAAATCATCAACATAAACCAAGAGTAAAGTAATATTTGAATTGGAAGTCTTCACAAATAAAGAGTAGTCAGATTTTGACTAACAGTATCCCAAAGAAATCAAGGCAGAAGATAATTTGGAATTCCATTGCATGCTGGCTTGTTTGAGGCCATATAGTGACTTAACAAGTTTGCAAACTTGATTGGGTTTAGAATATTGAAAACCTGGTGGAACAGCTATGTAAACCTCTTCATTGAGTTCCCCATGTAAGAAAGTATTATTTACATCAAGTTGATGTAAATGGCAATTCTTGGCTGCAACTAAAGCCAGAACTAACTTCACAGTAGTGAGTTTTACTATAGGAGAAAAAGTTTCAAAAAATCCACTCCCTCTTGTTGAGTATACCCCTTTGCTACTACCTGAGCCTTATAACTTTCAATGCCACCATCTACTTTATATTTGGTTTTAAAAACCCATTTACAACTAATAAATTGTTTTCCAGGTGGTAAGTCAGTGATTATCCATGTTTTGTTTTGTTCTAGAGCATAAATTTATTGGTCCATAGCAGTTTTCCAGCAGTCATGTTTAATGGCTTGCTTGTAAGTTTTAGGCTCAGAAATAGATGATATAGAGAGAGAAAAGTGTTTATAGGAAGGTGACAACCGATGATAAGAAAGAAAATTAGAAATAGGATAAGGAATATCTGAGGATGAGTGAACAGCTGTAGCAGAATTGACTATATTGCAATGATAATCCCTTAAGTGATCTGGTGGATGTCTTGATCTGGTTGACTATCTTTGGAATGGTTCAGAAGGTTCTGGAATAGGAATATTTATGGAGTTTGGAGCAGAAGAGGGATAAAGAGAAGGAGGAGTTAAGTATAAATGATTAGGAGTAAGATTTGAAGATGAAAGTTGAGAAGGAAGAGAAAGTGGAAAAATATTAGTAGTGGAGAAGTGTGATTCAGCAGAAACAAAAGGAAAAATATTTTCATAGAAGATTACATTTCTTAAAAGGAAAACTTCTCTAGAAAGAAGATCAAACAACAGAAAACCTTTCACACCTTCTCTATGGCCAATATAGATGTATTTTCTAGCCCTATGGTCAAATTTGGACCGATTTACAATGAGGGTAGAAGAGTAGCATAATGATCCAAAAACCCTTAATGAGGAAAAATCAGGATGCTTATAGTATAGAATAGAAAATGGAGAATGATGTCCAAGCTTGACAGAAGGAATTAGATTCATGATATGAACAACATGTAAGATAGAGTAAGACTAAAAATGCTTAGGAAGATGAGATTGAAACATGAGAGATCTTGCTATGTTAAGAATGTGTTGATGTTTGCCTTCAACCACCCCATTTTGTTAGGGAGTTTCCACACAAGTAAGTTGATGAACAATGCCTTTGGATTAATAAAAATGAGGCATTGAAAATTCTAAAGGATCATCAGATCTAATAGCTTTGATTTTGATGCTAAACTGTGTATCAATTAAAAAAATGAAATTGATGATATGATTCTTAGTCTCAGACTTATGCTTCATTAAAATAACCCAAGTGAATCTAGATTTATCATCAACAATAGTTAGAAAATATCTATGACCATGTAAAGAAGGAATTGAGAAAGGTCCCCATATATCAACATGAATGAGATAAAAAAGATTAGCAGAAACAGAATTGCTCAAAGGAAATGGTAATCTTTTTTATTTAGAGAAATGACAAATGTCATATGCCTTATGAGATATAAAAAGAACACTAGAATTCTGTTTATGTATTGTATTGTAACATTGATAAGAAGGATGGCCTAAATGAAAATGCCACAAATCAAAATTTGAATTACAAGGAATAGAAGTTATTGACAAAGCAACATCATTAATAGAAGAAAGAAATGATGTATGAGGGGAACATGATGTTATCATCACATATAAGCCTCCTCTAGCTTCAGCTCTGCCAATCATCCTCGATGAAGTCAAGTCCTGTATGATATAGGATTGATGAGTAAAACAGAATTGGCAATGTAAAGAAGAGGTTAATTATGTAACTGAAATAAGATTGAAAGAAAAATGAGGAATGTAAAGAACATTGGTAAGAATAAGAGAAGTATTAAGAAAAATAGTACTAGAATATTATGCATATGTAATTGGACCATTTAGAAGACAAACTGTGATTGGTTTTATGGATTAATAAGAAATGAAAGAAGACAAGGAAGAAGTGATATGATCAGTTGCCCCATAATCAATTATTCAAGTTGCAAAAGTGTTACTTGAGGAAGCATTGGATGTTGTCACATTATGTATACTGACCAGATTTGAAGAATGAGATGTAGAAGTAGGATTTGATTGAGGAAAAAGTGCTAGAAGACCTTGAATCTATTCTTGAGTAAGACCAATAAGTGAGGAATTATTTTCTTAACCACCAGCTGGAGAAATTGCTGCATTAACAAGATTGACAGAACCATGAGATTTTTTAGAGACATATCTAGGTAGAAAACCATGCTTGAAAAAACAAGTATCCACTATATGATTGTTGCGGCCACAATGAGTGCACTATTTCTGAGAATTACTTCTGCCACCAGAAATTCTTCCTCCAAATCGTCCCCCAGAAAAACCACGACCTCGATTATTTGAAAAATGATTAGAAACAGTATTTGCTTGAAATGCTAGAACAGATGGGTTAGGCAAAACACTAACATTTAATTGTCTTTCTTGCTAGATAATCATCGAGAACACTTTATTCAATGGAGGTAAAGGATCAAGTAATAAAATCTGAGATCTTACTGTTGCAAAATACTCATTCAAACCTTGAAGAAGAAAAAGAACACAGTCATTGTCACGATATTGTTGAACAATCTTCAAGGCATCAGAAGAACAAAGAGTGATACATTGGCAGGAAGGAAAAGACTGAAAATTGTATAGTTCATCCCATAAAATTTTGAGCTTAGTAACAGAAACAGTAACAGAACTATCACCTTGTTTCAGAGAATAAATTTTTGTATACAATTGAGAAATACGAACAAAATCACCTTGTGAAAAATGATCTTTAAGATCGTTCTAAACATCTGAAGCTTGATCAATCCAAATGATACTAGTAGCTATGGTAGGAGACATAGAATGATTTAACTAGGACAAGACCAAAGTATTACACCTCTGCCATGTCGGAAAAAGAGAATTATCCTTTGATGGTTTCTTAATTGAGCCATCAATAAACTCAAATTTGTGCTTCATTTAGAGAGCCATTGTCATTCCCGAGCCCAAGAGTGGTAATTAAGACATTCAAGAATTGGAGAAACAAGAACCAATAAAGGATTTTCATTAGGATGAATATAGTAAGCATTCGTTGGATCTTGTGAAGCATTAGAATTGCAAGCCATGAAAGAAGTGAAGGAAGCTTCAACAATGATAGGGAAGAAAGAAGAAGAGCACAGCAAAAATTGTAAAAACTGATACCATGTAAAAATTGTTATGAATTGGAAAAATGATTTCTAACTTCATTAATCAGAAATGAAGAGTTTATACAAAGGCTGAAAAAGAAGTAATGATGTGTGTGAAACATCATGTTTTGTTCTTGTTTTGCATGCATTTTTTAGCATTTTAGGCATTTTAGTTTCCCTTTTTGGTTTGTTTTTCCCTTAGTTCGGATAACTGCGGTGCTTTTGGTGTTCTTATGCAGGAGTAATGTTGAATTGGCATTGGATTGAATGGAATGCTTGCATGTTTGAAGTTGGAGCTTAATGGATAGCAAAAAGGTGCAAAAAGACCATTCCAAAGGGATCCATGGCCTGCCCGTGGATTAAACCACGGCCATGGATCGAGCAGCAACTTGAAGAAGCAAAAGAGAAATTTCAGAGAATTCCATGGCTTGGCCGTGGAATGATCCACGGCCGTGGAATGATCCACGGCCTGGCCGTGGAATAATCCACGGCCTGGCCGTGGAATGATCCATGGCCATGGAATTCTGACAGCAAAATCCACGGCCTGGCTGTGGAATGATCCATGGCCGTGGATCGCAGTGCGCAGCAGTTTTTAAGTTTTTATTTTTATTTCTTTTGGGGACTTTTTAGCCAATTAAAATCCTAGGTTATAAATAGATGTTCTGAATACAATTTAGGAGTTCCAATTTGGTTTTGGAGGAGGCACATTGGAGGCTTTTGATCTTCATCTTTCTCCCTTCTTCTTCCATTGTTACGGGTTTGAATGTTCTTGAATATGTTTTCTGATTCTTTCTTCTCCATGTCTGAGTAGTTTCTTTTGTTTCTAGGATTGGGCAATGCCCTTTGATACTTTGATAATGATTAATTGACTTTGTTTCCCATTTTATTAATCTTGAATGTTCTTTGATTCAATCCTTATTGCTCTTATTCATGTGAATTCGCTGACCACTTATTTGCATCTCATAGACATTTAGGGACGTACTGAGAGGTGAACCTAGGTGTTAAAACTATAAGAATTGAACTTAAGGTCTAAATCACGAGAGTAGTTTTAGCCTTTCGAGGATTCAATGAATTACCACAAAGCGTAATGGGTTCAATTTAAATTCAATTACCACGAGAGTAGGAATTGGTTTAATTAGGCACGAATCTTGTATCTTGAGAAAGAACATTAACTAATTTAGGGTAATTCACCTTCAATTGAATTTCAGATTTAATAAAAGGGTTGTCAATTAGGATTTGTCTTGTATCATTGTGGTACCCCAATCTTGGAAGCTTTCTTGAATCTGAATACCTTTCTTGATAACTTACTATTTTTGTTTTAAATTCTGCACTTTGATTTTTATTTAATTGCTTTGTTACTACGTTCTTCTAAATCAACAATCATATTCTCTTTTGTTTAATTTAATTGAATTAATTAATTAATTGGTATTCATAGACACAGTCTCTGTGGATTCGATCTTTTTATTACTTGACGATGAAACCGTACACTTGCGGATTTCACGCATCAAGTTTTTGGCGTCGTTGCCCTGGACTGTGTTTTTCTTGAATATCAATTTAATTTTTAATTTAATTATTTTAAACTTTTTTTCTTTTTATCATATTTTTACGTTCTTGTTTTTTCTTTGACTCTCTGTAGGTAATTTCTCTTGTTTATGTAAAGTACTAGACATTCCGGAACTCTTATTGAAGTAGATCCTGAAATTGAAAGAACTTTACATAGAAGGAGAAGATAACAAAGGCAAAGAATAAGAGAAATATCTGAACCAACACTTGTCATGGCAGCAACTGAGGAAAATAAACCATTAAAAGAGTATGCAGCTCCTAATGCTCGGGGTTTACGATCTGGAATTGCTCGACTAGACATTGAAGCCAGGCACTTCACCATACCTCCTGCCTTACTTTCTATGATAAGGCAGAACCAGTTTGGAGGATTGCCGTCAGAGGATCCTAATGATCATGTGGATATGTTCTTGGAGTTCTGTGAGACCCTCAAGATCGAAGGCGCCTCTGTTAATGTTATTCGTCTCCACCTGTTTCCTCTATCATTGAGAGATAGAGCTAGAGTTTGACTGAAGTCTGTTCCCGCTGAGACGATAACTACTTGGGACCAATTGGAGCAAGCCTTCTTGGACAAATTCTTTCCACCTTCCAAGACTGCTCATCTAAGGACCCAAATCACAAGCTTTGTTCAGAAAGATGGTGAGTCATTGTCAGAAGCTTGGGATAGACATAAGGCTTTGCTGGAAGCCTGCCCACACCACGGGTTAGAGAAGTGGTTGATCGTCTACACCTTCTACAATGGTTTAGAATATTCTTCGAAGGTGTCTCTTGACTCCGCAGTTGGTGGAGCTTTGATGAATAGAAGGCTCATAGAAGCTTATGGGATAATTGAGAGTGTAGCTTCAACTCATCACCAATGGGCTAATGAAAGAGGCCACAATCTGAGAAAGCTCTCGGGAGGTAAGTTTGAGGTAGATGATGTTGATTTAATTATGTCAAAGTTTGATTCTTTGAATAAATGTTTTGATATGCTTGAGAAAGCTCATGTTAATGCCATAGGTGCCTCTAACAATTTTTGTGAGATTTGTGGAGCACAGGGACATATAGGTGCTGAATGCCAAGTTGGAATGGGATCCTCACATGGTGCACCGGTGGAGCAAGTGGAATCATGCCACAATTTTCATGACTTTAACCAAAAGGGGAGGAATGATCCGTATTCTCAAACTTACAACCCTAGTTGGAGGTCACATCCTAACTTCTCTTACCGGAATAATCAGTACCAAGCTGGGCAAGGTAATGCTAAACCCTCTTCTGGAATCCTACAGGTACAAAAATCTAGACTTGAGTCTCTTCTTGAAAATTTTGTTGAGAGTCAATCTAAGCAAAATTATGAGTTTAGGCACCATGGGTAAGTTGTGACTGAGGCAATTAAAAAGTTGTCAGCTAAGGTTGATAATTTAGCTATTCATAATAAGATGTTGGAAACTCAGATTACCCAACAAGCAAGCACTTCTCTTAGGCAGCAAGGTAAGTTTCCTGGTCAACCTGAAGTCAACCCAGGCAATGAACATTGTAAAGTTGTGAGTTTGAGGAGTGGAAAGAAATTAGAGGATTCCTTGGGTAAGGGGGAGAGTGAAAAAGATAAGGGAATTGAGGATAAAGAGACTAAGACACAACCCTTAGAAGAGGAGGACACTACTGAGAAGGTGTCTAAGTATGTACCCCCTGAACCTTACTAACCCTCGGTTCCCTTCCCTCAAAGATTGGCTAAGGCGAAGTTAAATAGGCAGTTTGGGAAGTTCCTAGAGGTCCTAAAAAAATTGTACATTAATGTACCCTTTACTGAGGCGTTAAAATAAATGCCTACCTATGCTAAGTTTCTTAATGACATCTTGTCTAATAAGAAGAAGCTAGAAGACTATGAGACAGTAGCTTTAACTGAGGAGTGTAGTGCTTTAATTCAAAATAAATTACCTCCTAAGTTAAAAGATCCAGGTAGCTTCTCTATTTCCTGTTTGATTGGCAACACTAATTTTGATAAAACTCTGTGTGATTTGGGGGTTAGTGTTAGTCTTATGCCTCTTTCTGTGTGTAAGAAGTTGGAGGTGAGTGAACTAAAACCCACAACTATCTCACTTCAATTGGCGGATCGGTCTGTCAAGTACTCCATCGGCATCTTGGAGGATGTTCCCATTAAGGTTGGTAAGTTTTACATGCCGGTGGATTTTGTTGTGCTTGACATGGAAGCTGATGCTACAATGCCGATCATACTTGGGCGTTCATTCCTTGCCACTGGAAGGGCGATCATTGATGTCTATGAAGGAAAATTGACTTTGCGATTGAATGATAAGGAAGTAGTTTTTGACGTTTTTAAATCTGAAAATAATTCTAATTCCTCAAATTCATGTAATCGCATAGATGCTATTAATGTTGTGGATAGTGTTGTGCTTTCAGGTATGCAGGAATCAGTGATTGATGCTATGTTAGAAAAGACCTTGCCTAAGGGTACTACAAAATTTAAGGAATCTAAGCCCTGCAAGAAAGGACCTAAGAAGCAGCATGACAAGTGTGTCGAGAAGCGTAGATTTAAACTCGGGGATAAAGTTTTTGTCAATAACTCGCTTCTACGTTTCTGTCCTAGTAAGTTATGGTCGAAATGGTTAGGACCATATGAGATTGTTCGAGTTTTATCCTACGGTGTGCTTGAGGTGAAGAAAGAAGGCCGTAAGCCTTTCATGATAAATGGCCAGAGAGTGAAACACTTTGAAGGAGTGGGGACTGAGTACTACTCCATTGACATCACCTGAACACAAAAACCAGACCAAAGTCGAGCTAATGACTTTAAACAAGCGCTTCTTGAGAGGCAACCCAAGTTTTCTTATTTTTCCTTTTTATTTCTTTTTTTTTCTTTTGATTTTATGTGTTAGATTGTTGGTTTGATCTTTGTTTCATCGATGTTGTCTAGGTTTGACCCTTTTCGAAGCTCAAATTAGAAGAAGAGTGAAGTCAGAAGGTTCCACACCCAACCCATGAAAAATTCCATGGCCATGAATTAAACACCAAAAGTTTTTCCACCACCGCAGTGAGTTCTTTTCTATTATCTCTTCTCTTGTTTTAGATTTTTACATTAGGGACAATGCAAGTTCTAAGCTTGGGGGGTATTTTTGTATTTTCATATTTTCATTTTCATTAGTTTCATGCATTTTCATGTCTTGTTTTGCATTGCATTTTCATGTTGCATTTTCATACCATCATATCTCTCGGCTTTTTGGTTGAACTTGTGCCCCTCTCTTTTGAGGATTTTGAGATAGTATTGATTTGGACCCCAATTTGTTGAATCTTGTGGTAGGCAACAGGCATTGTTTTAATTGATAGTAGAGGTGATCTTTTGATAGTTGATAATTAGCATATGTTCTCTGAATTTGTGCATCTCATTGATTTTTGAACCTCTAAATGTGAGTTTTGAGCCTGTATGAGATATATGCACTATATGGTTTCTGCTCCCATTCTTTGTGTTGAGTGATATTTCTCATTGATCTTGTGCTTTAGAACTTGATTTGAAACCATTTTGAGGCGAAATTTTTGTTTGCATGCTTAAATGTGATTAAAGCATCTTAGGTATTTTTCTAGCCTT
Organism: Ormosia semicastrata; assembly: GCA_029884595.1. Lineage (NCBI taxonomy): Eukaryota > Viridiplantae > Streptophyta > Magnoliopsida > Fabales > Fabaceae > Ormosia > Ormosia semicastrata. The sequence continues at coordinate 27,234,671 of JAQQTO010000037.1, read as the reverse complement.
CTGAAATTGTTACACTTTCATCCACTAGTTGTTCATTTTGAGCCTATTGCATAATTATTTTTCTTGATGCCCATGATGATACATTGTTAGTAATCATTTAGAATATTAAATGAAGTAAATTGGGTTTAAAAGTTGTGTAAAGTTGTATTAGGAATCATATGTATTTGAACTTTCTCTTTCTCAAATGAAAAAAATTTGATATAAAAAAGAGAAATGAAAAAAAAAATCATAAGATGAAAGCTTGAAAAAGAGGAGAAAGAAGAGAAGGAAAAGTAAGGAAGAAAATTCTTTGAAATGTGGAGTTATGTTTTAGATTGAAAAATTATCTTTGCTCCATTTATGTTCTATTAGATTTCTTGTGTTTATTGAAAATCTTAATGAGCCCTTTGTGTAAACCTTTCTTTCTCTACCTTACCTAACATTATTCCCATGGCCCCATTACAACCCTTGAAAGACCTTTTGATTCTTGCTTGCATACTGATTATTAGTGAAAATTTGGTTTCTTATCAAGCATATGAAAGTGTATTTTCTTTGAAGGATTTTGAGCGTATGGTTTTCACCCTTAAACACTTTGAGTGTGGTTAGTGGAGTGAACTTAATTCAATCAGTGAGGATGCATGATTTCTGAGAACTTAGCATCTAATTGGACTTGATTTTGATTACCTCTCAGATTCTTGGATTGCCTTAGCTTATTGCTTGGATAATTGTTTTCTTAGGTTCCTTATTCATTATTGTCTCTTGATCCTACTTCTTGGTTTGGTATTAGTTATTGCTTGGGGACAAGCAAATTCTTAAGCTTGGGGGGATTGATGTGTGTGAAACAACATCATGTTTTGTTCTTGTTTTGCATGCATTTTTGAGTATTTTAGGCATTTTAATTTTTCTTTTTGGTTTGTTTTTCCCTTAGTTCGGATAACTATGGTGTTTTTAGTGTTCTTATGTAGGATTAATATTGAATTAGCCTTGGATTGAATGGAATACTTGCATGTTTGAAGTTGGAGCTTAATGAATAGCAAAAAGGTGCAAAAAGACCATTCCAAAGGGATCCATGGCCTGCCCGTGGATTAATCCACGGCCATGGATCGAGCAGCAACTTGAAGAAGCAAAAGAGAAATTTCAGAGAATTCCACGGTCTGGCCGTGGAATGATCCACGGCCTGGCCATGGAATGATCCATGGCCATGGAATTCTGACAGCAAGATCCATGGCCTGGCCGTGAAATGATCCATGGCCGTGGATCGCAGTGTGCAGCAATTTTTAAGTTTTTATTTTTATTTCTTTTGGAGACTTTTTAGCCAATTAAAATCTTAGGTTATAAATAGATGTTTTGAATACAATTTAGGGGTTCTAATTTGGTTTTGGAGGAGGCACATTGGAGGCTCTTGATCTTCATCTTTCTCCATTCTTCTTCCATTGTTACGGGTTTGGATGTTCTTGAACATGTTTTCTGATTCTTTCTTCTCCATGTCTAAGTAGTTTCTTTTGTTTCTAGGATTGGGCAATGCCCTTTGATACTTTGATAATGATTAATTGACTTTGTTTCCCCTTTTATTAATCTTGAATGTTCTTTGATTTAATCCTTATTACTCTTATTCATGTGAATTCGCTGGCCACTTATTTGCATCTCATAGACATTTAGGGACGTACTGAGAGGTGAACCTAGGTGTTGGAACCATAAGAATTGAACTTAAGGTCTAAATCACGATAGTAGTTTTAGCCTTTCGAGGATTCAATGAATGACCACAAAGCGTAATGAGTTCAATTTAAATTCAATTACCACGAGAGTAGGAATTGGTTTAATTGGGCATGGATCTTGTATCTTGAGAAAGAACATTAACTAATTTAGGGTAATTCACCTTCAATTGAATTTCAGATTTAATAAAAGGGTTGTCAATTAGGATTTGTCTTGTATCATTGTGGTACCCCAATCTTGGAAGCTTTCTTGAATCTGAATACCTTTCTTGATAACTTGCTATTTTTGTTCTAAATTCTGCACTTTGATTTTTATTTAATTGCTTTGTTACTACGTTCTTCTTAATCAACAATCATATTCCCTTTTGTTTAATTGAATTGAATTAATTAATTAATTGGTATTCATAGACACAGTCCCTGTGAATTCGATCTTTTTATTACTTTACGACGAAACCGTACACTTGCGGATTTCACGCATCAAGTAACTAACTAACTAAACAGAAAACTAACTTAAATATAAAATGGTTACAACTGAAAACAAATTCAGTTAATAAGTTTAAGTGGATTCCTTTAACAATATATCTGTCGATCAAGCACGCCATCACTGGCTTAGCAACGGCTTTGCAAAAGGCCTACATTGGATCAGAGCTTCGATTTTTGGCATCTTTAAGGAGAATTGTCATTATAACCATTAACTCAATTAAATGGAGTTGAAAGTAACACATAGTAACAAATTAAATGGAGTTAGAATGAGTTCTTTCCTCCCATGATTAGAACCAAGTTTTGTTAAGACATAAAGAAGATAACGAGAAAACGCACCCTTCCAATGGCTTCAAACAGGAAAGCATTAAAAGAAACTATTGTGGGAATAAGTATAAGAAAATTAATGGCCTTGATACCACGTGTTTGATGGCTATAAGTTCAGCAACAACTGAATGAAAGAAAGGGAATAGGATGAGAATGAAAAAAATTCATCAATATAAGCACTAGCAACAAAGTTGCAAAAATTTATATGTGAAAATAAAATACCTGGGTTTGGAGGAGAAGAAGGGTGATAAAAAATAGCCCTTTGAAGAATTTTCCATCTCAAAAGGAGCCTTTCTCATTAGTTCTATTCTCCATTGCATATTTCATCTCTAAGAATTGAAAAGTTCCTATACCTAAACTTTGAAAAAGGGAAGATAAAAGAATAACACCATCTGTTACATTCATTCATTGAAGTAGATAATGAGAAGGCAGTATACAGAGTATTTCATGGTAGCTTCAACAGTTACACTAAAACATAAGATGACAATAAAGATTTTGAGCTTCGTAAGTTGAAAGAATACTGAGAGAAGAGGTGCGAAAATCTTGAAAAATTGCTGAGATGGTTGAATGTGAGAGTCCTCACTCTTAAGAAAATGTTGAAGTAGTTGATTCTAGAATGAGTGTTGCTGAAAGAAGAGCTAACTGAAAGCAAAGTGTCTAATGTGGCTTTAAAAAAACAATTCAAGTGTGTTGAAATGTCATTCACATAACTTTGGAGCTTACTTTTTTTTATTTATGATAGATAAATTTTCTTATTGATCTAATTTTGGAGCTTACTTTTATATATTTATGATAGATAGATTTCCTCATTGATCTAATCTTAAAATCTTTCAGTATTTCCTAATTAATTAAAATAATTTAGAGTTCTAAAATCATCAACCCTGAAATTACAATTTTCTTTTTATCTGAATCCTGAAATTGCACTTGAAATTTAGTTTGTCTACTATTATATATAGGTTAAAATAAAAGCACTTTGTCCTTTTAATAAATCAGTGCTATTGCACCTTTCACCCCCACATATATATTATAATATTATGTACATTTCACTCTAAATTATTAAGATAAGCCTTACTTAGTTTCTGTAATATGAATACTAAGAATAAAATAAATGACAATGTAATTTTCCTAGATATACCTCGATATTTGATTATGAATTTTGGAAGATAAAGATGTAGGAAGCTATTAGTATATAGACTGAATAGCAAATACAAGTGTAGCAGTAAGAAGAAGAAATATAGGGGGAAAAAGAATTCAGAGGAATAAGAAGACGATGACCTCACAATACATGCCTCCTTAAATCCTCACTCTACTAGCTTAAGTATACTGATCACACAAAGTCTCTCCACCTTGAGTTAGTTATTCTCTGCCTAACACTTCTCCTAATTCCCTTGATTCCCGAATCCAATGCTAATTATCCCTCATTCTCAACTAGCTCATTTCCTAGCTAGCTTCCAAGTTGTCTACTCCCTTCTACATAAGCTGACTCACCCTCCACTTTGTCATTTCTAACTATTGGTATCATTACATTACCACCCCCTTTAAAATCAACCTTGTCCTCAAGGTTGACGTTAGGATAATTAGCATGCATAGCAAAAATGTCTTCCCAAGTAGCTTCTAATTCGTCTAAATTTTCTCATTTAATCAATACTTGTGGAATATGGAGCTTATTCTTGACAATTGTTCTAGTCTGTAGTACTGTTACAAGTTGTAATATGGGACCTAACTCATATGTAGTCAGGGGTAAAGGAATGTATTGATCACTAGAGTTCCCTTTAAAAGGTTTCAGCTGTGAAACATGAAACACAAGATGGATTTTGGCTGAATCTGGTAGTTGCAGTTTATATACTACAGATCCTATCTTAGCAATGATTGGGAAAGGACCAAAGTACCTTATGCCTAGTTTCTGATTTTTTTCTCAAGGCTGCTAAATTTTGTCTGCAGGGTTACAATTTCACCAAAACTAAATCTCCAATTTCTAAGTTGACATCTTCACGAATCAAATTACTTTTCAATTGAGAGAGAATAGTGTCCCTATTCTGTAATTTCTCCTGCAGTGTTGGTGAATTAGTTGAGCTCCAATTATCTCTTGTTAAAGTAGGAGGATCTCTGCTATACAGTGCCTTAAATGGAGTCATGCCTAAACTCATATGAAATGATGTGTTGTACTAATATTCTGCCCATGAAAGAGCCTTGTACCAATTCTTAGGAGTGTGAAATGTGAAACACCTTAAATACATCTCTAGGCATTTGTTTAAAGCCTCGGACTGGCCATCAGACTGTGGGTGGTATGTTGAGCTCATGGCCAAGGTTGTACCTTGTAGCTGGAAAAGATGCTGCCAAAACTTACTTGTAAATACCTTGTCTTTATTAGAAACTATTGATTTAGGCATACCATGGAGTTTAACAATGTTATACATAAATGTTTCTGCCACCTGCTTACTTGTATAGTCTGATTTCAGTGTCATAAAGTGTCCATACTTAGATAATCCATCCACTACCACCAAAATAACAGTATAGTCAAATGAAAGTGGTAAACCAGCTATAAAGTCCATTGTAACATCTTCCCAAACCTGAGTAGGTATTGGTAAAGGTTGTAAGAGACCTGTAGGTAGAGTGGTGACTGCTTTTCCTTGCTGGAAAATCGAGCAGTTCTGGACAAATTCCCTAATATTATGCTTTATTTTAGGCTAATAAAACTGTGAAACAATTCTGGCTATTGTCTTTGCAACACCAGAATGCCCTCTAATAGGCGAAGTGTGATACTCAACCAAAATCTTCTGAATTAATGACTAGTTTGAAGCAATACTAGTCTCCCTTTCTAGTATAACAACCCTTCTCTGACAGTATAACTCTGATTTGGTTGAGTCTTGGTCTTACATAATTTTACTATTTCTCTAAGTTGTGCATCTTAAGCAAATTCCTATCATAGGTCTTGTAGGAATGAACTTTGAGGTTCTGACCAGGCTAATAACAGTGATTTGGATAAGGCATCAGTAGTTACATTCTCTTTTCCTAGTTTATATTTATCTTAAAATCATAACCAATGAATTTATGGAGCCAAGCTTGTTGTTCCGGTGTTTGCAGTGACTGATCTAGAAGGCTTCTTAGACTCTTTTGGTCAATTTTGATGATAAACCGATGCCACAATAAGTAGTGGTTGAATTTTGCTATAGCTTCTGTGATTGCCAATAACTCCTTTGTATATGCTGACTGTTTCTGCATTCTAGGTGACAACATTTTTGAAAAATAAGCTATAGGATGGCCAGATTGGCTTAAGACAGCCCCAACACCAGTCTTTGAAGAATCAGTTTCTAGTGTAAAAGGTTGTGAAAAATTAGGGAGAGCCAGTACTGGAGTAGATGTAATTTCCTGCTTGAGCTTATGAAAAGCTTCTTCACCTTTTATGTTCCAACCAAATCATTCTTTCTTGAGTAAGTTTGTGAATGATACTGTTATAGATGCATATGATTTGATACATCTTTTGTAGTATCCTGTCAACCCTAAAAATTCCATTAACTTCTTGATATCTGTTGGTTTGGGTCAGTCTAGTACTGCTTGAATTTTAATTTTTTTTCCATAGCAACCACATTTCCTGATACTATATACCCCAAATAATCCACCTTTGTCAGTCCAAAAAAGCATTTGGATAATTTGGCAAATAATATGTTGGCTTACAGAATTTAGAGTACTGATTCCAAATGTTGCAAGTGTGCAGACCATGTAGGACTATAGATTAAAATATCATCAAAGAAAACTAATACATATTTTCTCAGTAATCCCTGAAAAATCTGATTCATCAAGCATTGGAATGTTGTCGGGACATTGGATAGGCTAAAAGGCATGACCAACCATTCATAGTGGCCTTAGTGAGTTCTAAATGTTGTCTTGTGCCTATCCTCAGGATATACCGGTATTTGATGGTATCCTGACCTGAGATCCAATTTAGAAAAGTACATAGCCCCATAAAGTTCATCTAATAATTCATCCACAGTGGGCATAGGGAAGCTATACTTAATGGTAATTGCATTCAAAGCTCTATAATCAGTGTAAAATCTCCAGCTACCATTTTTTTTAACTAACAATATTGGAGAGGAGAAAAGACTATTACTTGGTTGAATTATACCTTCCTCAAGCATTTGGTCCGACTCGAATGGGTCGAACTGACTCGTTTTGATAGCTATACTGTTCATCTATGTCTTTGCCCTTTGTCCAGCTTCTTTCATTCTTTGTCTCTTTCTTTGTCTCTCTCTCTCTCTCTTTGTCATGTTCCATCTGCCATGATTGGAGGTAAATATCTTCTTCCCATTAGTCTTGACTCTAAGGGGGAGAACTCAAGGAGTAAGGTGTCATAGCAGCACAATCTTGGGCATGGCAAGCAAAACCCAAAAGAGAAAACATTGAGTTATCCGGAGAAGGGTATTGATTTTCTCAAAGATTCAGAGGTGGGTGTTGATGGGTTTCAATCAATACTCACAAAGGTTGGAAGTTCTAAGTTATAAGAGTTGACCCTCAGCTACCTATGTGATAACATAAAATTGGGTCTTGCTGAGAAAGAGGTTCCTAAAGTTTAATTAGTGAATAACTCAAAGAGAATAACAAATTTGGGTCTTGTCAAAAGTGGGTCTCCAACTCAAGGAAGATAACAAATTTTTCAGGCACCGTTTTGCTAAGGAAAACTTCTAACCTATTCACCCAGTATCTAGTAAAATATCTAAACCTTTCATCTAAATCCACCTCAATCCAATGACTTCAATATAAGGGACCATCGATGTACCTCCATCTTAAATGCAGTCGAGAGATACAGCCAAAATCCTAGCAGACTGATAAATGTAAGGCTGCGTTTGGTGTACCTGATAGTATAAGATAAGATATTATAAAATAATAGGATAATGTTTGATAGTATAAATAAGCTAATAAAATCTTATACTATCAAATATTTAGAACACATAATATAGGCAATTTGATAGTATATGTAACTATTTACTCTGACCATATTGGCCTTCACTTCCTCAGCACTATAGAACTCAAACCACCGTAACCACCGCACAACCTCCATAACCACCACCTCACTTCACTTTCATCATCAACCTCATTACCACCATCTTTAATAACCCATAACCACTCCACCATTTCCATTTTCACCCAAATAATCATGCAGCCCACCATATCTTCCTTCAACAGCACCATTAGGGATGGAAACAGACCAGACTAGGCCAGGCTTCATCCTAAACAGGCCAGACCTATATTGCAAATATCTGGCCTGAGCCTGGCTTGTTACCTGTCAAAGGCTTTTTTTTGGGCCTGGCCTGGCCTGAAACCTATTTAAAAGCCTGGTTTATATTAAGGCCTCTCAAATAGGCCTAAGCATTTAAATAGGCCTTGAAAGGCTATTGAAAAAAAAATATAATTTTATAAATAAATATAAACAAGCCAGCCTAATAGGCCTAACAGGCTTTGCTGAGAAGTCAGGTCTAGCCTAATAAATGAAATAGGCTTTTAAAAAGGCCTGAGCCTAGTTCATTTTCTAAATAGGTCAGGCTAGGCCAGGCCTAAAATAGGCCAGGCTACAGGCCCCTGACAGGCCGGCTGACCTATTTCCATCCCTAAGCACCATGGCCTATCCTCACCAACACCATCCCGCCACTAAAACCACCGTGAAACACCTTCACTTTCAACCCACCACCATTACAACCATTTCTTAACCTATAACCAACACCACAAACCACGACCTAACCCCATCGCTATTTTCACCATAACAACACCACGTAACTTCCATTCACCATCTTCATCACCTTGCTCCACTAACCACAATCTCCATGATCACTGCACCCACATGACCGTGAAGCTCCATACCTCCAAACCATTACCCAAACTGTAACCACTACCTAAACCCACCATATGCAAAGTCCCCATCTTCCGTCCCAAAATGCCACAGCCACCGTCGCTCAACATTGGGCCACCACCCTGCAAAATGCAAATCGGGACCAGCACCGCACGAACCTAGCTCCAATCCCTTCTCTTGAAGCCGTCCTCCACGCACCAAAACAGAGTTGCACCTTCATCTGTGAACCAGAACCACCACTAGATCCGTGAAGCAATAGCCGCACGACTCCGCAGCCAAACACGAGACAGCTCCATCGTAAACCAGGAAGGACCATCGTGCTGACGCGCCAGATCCTCAGCCACCTCGCACCACCACGATGCACCCCTGTTCCAAACCCGTCATCTAGATTTGTCGCAAAAATAGAGCCTTTCCTCATCTCTGGTGGTAGTGGGTTGAGGTTTCGGGTCAAATATGCACTTCGGATAGGTGGCACACAGAAGGCTCAGTTTATGGTGGCCGGAGTTCCGACGGCTAGTTGTGGCTTGGTGGTCCTAGGTGTTTGGGTTCTAGTAGGATACAGTGGTGTGAATCTCTGATGGGTAGGAGAGGGGGTTCTGGGTGTTTTGAGTGATAGAGATGAATATGAGGGATAAAGTTATAATAATTATCCTATCTGGTCTTATCATAGGGTAGGAGAGATGATAAATTATCCTGTAAGAATAGGATAAAAATAGTTATCTGAATTTGACTATCCTATCATGTGTCAGCACTAAACACATGCTAAGACCTGATAGTATAAACTTATACTATTAGGTCTTTTTTATATGATGCACCAAACGCATCCTAAGATTCTACTAGGACCATTCAAGTTCTTTAAAAACATAAAGACAAAAACTTTCTAAAAAAGTTGTGGCAACGATTATGGAAACATGTAAAATGCACCAATCATATGTGGGGAAGTGTGGAGAAATGATTAGATACTCTAAGGACACGTTTAATATGATGGATAGGATAAAACCTAATAGTATTAGACCTGATAGTATAAGATTTGATAGTATATGATTATATAAGACTTAATACGTAAATGTTGAAGATATCGAGATGTTTAGAATTATAATGAAAAAGTCTTTATAGAAACTTATACATCAAAATTCAATCAGGTCTAATCCCACCTCCCAATACTTGATTAAGTTATCTATCATTTTAATGTATGTTTGATGGATAAACTTATACAATACAGTATTTGTATCAAACAACTAATAAAGTCATAATATATTGTATTAATTTATCTTATCAAATCTAATACGACATGTCAAACAAGTCCTAAGAATGTTAATTAGGATTATCTCACTTCATTTAAAGATTGATATTTTAACATTAAATTTTTAATTAAAATTAAAACAAAAATAATAATTAACTATGTTACTTTTTTTATTATTAAAAAATTAAAAAAAAAACTTCACTTTCAAACTGATTTTTTTTTTCTTCTTCTTCTATCTGTGCCAATCTTTCTGGCCACCATTCCGACAAAATCGCCGCCACCGTGATCTTCCTTTAGGTCTGTTCCTTCTCCTTCATCCTTTCAATTTTCTATGCATCCCTTTCATCTTGTTAGATCTGTTTCCCACCGGATTATCTCCCTTGCAGCCGGCAGTCGCTAGCCTCCCGCCTCACGTCGCTATCCCCGTCCTCCGCTAAGTTTGCTTCTCAGATCTGCCGCTATCCCTGTCCTCTGTTGCCGGATCATCTCCCTGGCGATTTTTTTGCCATGGTTTATTGTTTGAATTGTGTGATAATGGTGATTCTTCATTTTTTTTCCTTGCATCTTGATCCTGTTATTTTTTTTCCTTTGTCATTTGTTGTTTATTCTGTTAAGTCTTTCATTTGCCATGGCTTTTCTTGTTGCTGTTGCACAGCATCTCACCGTCTCCACGGAACAATAAACGATGAAAAGTAACAGACAGGGACGTTGGGACTTTAATATTTTATTAATGGAAAAATTTTAGACTTGTTTATTATTTTATATTTTTTAAATAGAAAAGTTAACAATGGTTAACTGTAGGTGTGTAGATTGATTCGGATAACCGATCAACCCGATCAATCCAAACCGAACCAATTAAATTAGTTCGGTTTGGTTTAGATATATTGATTGGTTCAGGTAAAATCCAAACCAATTAAAACTTAATTGGTTCAATTCTTGGATTTAAAATTTCAAAATTGAACTAAATCGAACCAAACTAAATCATATATTTATATATTTTATTTTTAAAAAAAATTATGTTACAACATTTTTTGGCTACTACTTGTTTTTTTTAATTTTTTATAATACTTTCTCAGTTTCTAACCCCTAAAACGTTGTTTTCATTCAACAAAGAAGGTTAGAAAACTCCTATTCTAAAATATTCGGCTCCACTCACCGACATTGTAGTTCTTGCCAGGAATATGCTATCAGGTGTTATTCCAAAAACTTTTGGAGATGTGAGAGGCTTGAAAACTTTAGATCTTTCCTTCAACCAACTCTCTGAATCCATTACTATTGAACTTTAAAATCTACATGCCATTCAGTTTTTGAACCTCTTTTATAATGATTTAGAAGGAACCATTCCTAATGGTGGAGTTTTCCAAAATCTTTCTGTTGTCCATTTAGAAGGCAATAAAAAACTTTGCTTGTATTTTGCATGTGAGCCTCATGGCCATGGAAGAAGGTATGTCAGACATTACATCATCGTAGCCACAGTGGTAACACTGATACTATGTCTGACAATTTTCTTGCTACTATACATAAAGAACAGAAAAGTAAAAGTAACAACAACAACATTATCTAAACTTAGAAGGTTGGAAATGATGAATTGAATTTAAATGCTCTAATATTGACTTTAAAAACAATGAATTTCTGGCTCTAATATATGAGTACTTAAGTAATGGGAGCTTGCAAGATTGGATTAAGGGGAAGAGAAAGCATGCAAATGAAAATGAGTTGAACCTTATGGAGAAACTGAACATAGATATTGATGCTGCTTGTGCATTGGATTACCTGCACAATGATAGTGAAGTTCTTATTGTGCATTGTGATTTGAAGCCCAACAACATTCTCTTGAATGAAAATATGACTGCAAAAGTTGGAGACTTTGGATTCGCTAGGTTGTTGATTCAAAGTTCAACTAATCAAGTCTCCATTAGTTTCACTCGTGTCCTTAGGAGTTTAATTGGTTACCTATATACCTCCAGGTTAGCAGTCTCACAACTTTCTCTTAATTGAATAGTAGTAGTATACAACTTGCCAAGTTAAATCTCTCTTGAAGAATATTTTAACTTATTCAAATATAATTTCTTAATACAAATATCAATATGTTTCTTTGTTCCCTCTTTGTGAACCTTTTAATACACATTCTAAAATATGAAATAATTATTAGTGTTCAAATCAATAAGTTTGATTCTATGTCTATAAATTTTTTCATAGGCTTATTATGTATTTTTTTGTTATGAAAAGTTAATTATTTAGTTAATTTTTGTATTAAAAAAATGACCAATCCGATCACCCGAACCAAACCAATCCATAGATGTTCGGTTTGGTTTGGTTCGGATTTAACTATCAAAAAATATGAAAATCGAATCAAACCAAACCAATTGATTTTAATTAGTTCAGATTTGTTTTTCTTCAAAAACCAAATCAAACCACCTACTTACATCCCTAGTTAACTGAGTGGTGGACCACAAATGTTAAAATTTGAGGGGTGACCATATAATTCTACATAGTGCCGTATAGGAGTATCTAATAAATTTTCATAAGTGGGTGCATGAAATACACGAATCATTAAAAGTTATTGATTTGGTTATTTGGTATAAAATTAAATTAACGATTAATATTAATGATTTATAACTTGAAATATATGTAATATTTTATTTATTTATTTATTTTTATCATAAATAGTTATATATATAAAAAAATTATATATTTTAATTTATAATATTTATATACACTTAAATCTATATATAAGAAATTTAGATTATTTATTTTTTATCATAGATAATTGTATATACAATTTTTTTATAAATTTTAATTAATAATATTTATGCATATTTTTTAAATAATTAATTATAATTTTTTATAAATTTAATTGATAATATTTACACACATATCAACAGCAAAAATCTTAAATTTAAAAGATAATTATGACATAAGTAAAAGAAAAAAAGATAACTGGATAACTAATTATATTAACTATATTCACTTGGTGTATGCGTAAGTGGGTATACAATAAACACGTCCAATGACTATAGTTCTTGTAAAGTACTGATGTAAGATTTGAGAATCGAGAAGAGAGACTCTCATGATATACAAAAGAAGGGAGTGAGCCAAGGTAAGAGATAACGTAACGGTCAAGATGAAAATTGCAATTGAGAAAAAAAAAATGGGAGATTCGATCTATTGAAACGTTACTATAAATTCATGGGTCATTGAAACTTTGGAGAGATGATGTCTGGGTTGATGTTAAGAGGAAGAAGGGGAAGGGTATTCTTTTTATAATTTATGTTATTAAAAATGCTTTGTTTTAATAAAAGGGGGAGAATTATAATAGTTATTGTTAAATTGTGTAATATACTAAATTATGTATGTGATTGTGAAGTGGCATTGCAATTAATTATGTTAGGTACAAACACTTACGTACAAATTTACATTTAGGTAGTTTCAAGTATATTGCATCAGTACAGAATTTAACATTCTATCACGTTATACAGATGTGAAGAAGTGACATACATACGTGTTAAAGTACATTTTACCGTGTGTATATTCTTTCGGCCATAAGTTTTTTACATCACTTTTTTAGATCATTTTTTATGTTAATTTTTATATTATTAATTATATTATTTTTTATCATTTAATTATAATTATTAAAAAATAATATAAAAAATAATATATCAAGAAAAATAATATAAAAATATTATTTTTCATATTCTTTTACATATTAATTGATTTTCGATTTCTAATCACAAACTACTTGTTAAGTAAAGGTGTAAAAATAAACTTATCAGCAAGAATGAAGACAAATTTTAAGTTGAGTTAAATTAGGTCAAATTTATTGTGAATCGATTTTATGTGAGTTATGAGTTAAGTTAGGTCGGTTTATTGATTTATTTTTTTATATTTTTAATATTAAAAAATTTTATTTTTATTTTTTATCATTATATTTTTTGTATATTTTAAATATTAATAAATATTAAATAAAATTATTTTTATTATATAAATATTAATTTATATTAAAAATAAAAGTTTAATAAAAAATATTAATTAAATAATTAAAATCAAAAGTTTATAAGTAAACTCGATTCATTTTGATATTCTCACTAAAATTGTCAAAACAAGTCAATATGAATATTTCAAAAAAAAATATGAGTTCAGTTAAAAAAATTTAAATCCAAACCTAACTTTAATTATTTATTTTAAATTTAATTAGATATACTTATAAGGATACACATGTCATTCAAAATGTCAGGTTGCATCCTAAAACAGACGAGACTTTCCAGTGCACCGAATTCGCAATCTAACAATCTCTTTTCGATATACGTGCCATTCAAAATTTAAGATTATATGAATCTCTCGGCAGCACTATAAAATAAGCTACATTGTATTCCATCTTCTCCATATATCCGTGGCTTGTAAAAAATAGGTAGGTTTACGTGTAGGTGAGGTGAGACGGAGAGGGGAAAATGGGGTGTGAATCTCTTGTGCATGTCTTCCTGGTCTCCTTCCCCGGGCAAGGGCATGTGAATCCTCTTCTGAGGCTAGGCAAGCGCTTGGCCTCAAAGGGTTTGCTTGTGACGTTTTGCACACCGAAAAGCTGGGGGAAACAGATGAGAAAAGCCAGCAACATATCGGACGAGGCAGCACCGGTCGGGGAGGGATTCATCAGGTTTGAAATATTGGAAGATGGGTGGGGGGAAGAGGAGGAGGATGAGGCTAGACGGCTGGACATGGATCAATATCTGCCCCAACTGGAGCTAGTTGGGAAGGAAGTCCTCCCTCTCATGATCGCCCAACAACACCCACCCGTCTCCTGTCTCATCAACAACCCTTTCATTCCTTGGGTTTCCGACGTTGCTGAAACCCTTGGCCTCCCTTCCGCCATGCTTTGGGTTCAATCTTGTGCTTGCTTTTCTGCCTACTATCATTACTACCACAAATTAGTGCCTTTCCCATCTGAAGTTGACCCCCTAATTGATGTTCAGCTGCCGTGTATGCCTTTGTTGAGATACGACCAAGTCCCCAGCTTCTTGTATCCAACCACTCCCTACCCGTTCTTGAGAAGGGCAATCCTGGGACAGTACGGCAACTTGGAAAAGCCGTTTTGTATTCTAATGGATACCTTCCAGGAGCTGGAGCAGGACAGCCTTGAGTACATGTCCAAGATTTGCCCTATTAAGACTGTTGGGCCCTTGTTCAAGAACCCCAACAACACTAGCACTGTGCGGGGTGATATGTTGAAGCCTGATGACTGCATCATCGACTGGCTTAACTCAAAGCCACCCTCTTCTGTGGTCTACGTCTCCTTTGGTAGCGTGGTGTACCTGAAACAAGAGCAAGTGGACGAGATCGCTTATGGCCTTGTGGATTCTGGAGTCTCTTTCCTTTGGGTCATGAAGCCGCCTCATAAAGATTCTGGGCTTGAACCCCGTGTACTTCCAGATGGGTTCTTGGAGAAAGCTGGGAGTGGGAACAAAGGCAAAGTGGTGCAATGGAGTCCGCAGGAGCAAGTTCTAGCTCACCCATCAGTGTCTTGCTTTGTTACTCATTGTGGGTGGAACTCATCCATGGAGGCACTCACCTCTGGAATGCCGCTTGTGGCCTTCCCACAGTGGGGTGACCAAGTCACCAATGCCACGTACTTGGTGGATGTGTTCAAAGTGGCTGTTAGAATGTGCAGCGGTGAAGCTGCAAACCAATTGATCAAAAGGGATGAGGTTAAGCGGTGTTTGTTGGAGGCAACCGTCGGCCCCAAGGCGGCGCTGATCAAGCAGAATGTTTTGAAGTTGAAAGCGGCAGCAGAAGCAGCAGTTGCGGAAGGTGGCTCTTCTGACCGGAATATCCAAGCATTTGTGGATGAAGTAAGGAAGAGAAGCATACAAATTAGGAACAAGTCTGCCATTGCCAGTTCTGTCAGTCTCAACAACAACAACCCAGCAATATCCTTTAGTGTTAATGGGGTTGCAGATTCGCTTGTGGCCAAGCCTAGCGGTAAGGTGCAAGTGGCTTGAGCTTTCGTGTTAACTAGAACTAGAACTACAATAAAACGCGCGTGGGATGTATGGAATTATTAAAATAATAATATATAATAATTATGTTTTCATTATATGAAAATATATTTATAATTTTTATAAGTCATGCTTGATACAAATGCAAATTTTTTATATGTTTTTTAATTTTTTTAATATGATAATAATATCAAAATTTAAATTTAAATAATATTGATAACACAATTTAAAATTATCACGTGACAGAATTTTACAAATCAATTTTTTTATATATATTATTATTATATTAATTAATTGATTTGTGATGAAAACCAACTGAAAAATAACAAAATATAATTCCTGGGTTCCCAAAGAATATAAGAAACATATAACTGGATAGAAATTATTACTCACACATAAATACCATATATATTTGTCTCATATTTACTTATGTGACATAATTAAAGTTTACAAAAAATAAGATAAATTTAATTATAATTAAATGATAAAAGTTGTGAAAATATAAGATGATACAAATAAAAGTATGTGAATGTGAGAATAACATTACTCAACTGCGTATGACTTGTGACTTGTGAGTGTGTCCATCTTCCCTGGCCACTAATTATGTATGGTCGTAATATCAAACACACACTACGAAATGGAGGGAATTATGGCAGTTACATGTGGGAAAAAAAACGGTAGTTTATAACTGCCTTTTAAAAAAAAGAAAGAAAAATGACGGCTACAATATCCACCGTAGTCCAGTCTGCCATTATGGAAAAATGATGGTTTTAAACAAACCGCAATTACAACTGCCATTTAATTTATTGTATATTACGGTGATAGTATTGTGTCCTTTTAACCAACGTAATATATGATAATAACGGCGATTCAACTGCCGTTTTGTTTTTTGGAAAAATCTATATTTTTTGTATATATATATATAGTATACCTAATGTAATTTGAGTATATTAAGTTTATAATTTTTTATAAAGTTAATAAAATATTTACATATTATTAATTTTTATTAAAAATATTAACCTTATTAATATATTAATGAAGTGTTAATATTTTATTGATTTGACTCACCTAAATTGAGCATACTAAATTTAGACAAGAATCACTAGAACTGACTTTATTGTAAGAATTTCATATAAAAGAATATCTCATTTCTACAATGGGTCACACTATCCTACTCCTAAAGGGTTACGGTGCATACATTACAATTAATCACAGTTTGATTTAATCATTTATTCAACTAATTTAATCACTTTAAAAAAACAAATTAATCATTTATGTAACTAATTTAACCATTACTCATATCTAGAGATTTTTAAGTATTTTTGGAGTAAGATTTTTTTTTTTACTTTGTATTATTGAATTAGTGTCATATAAATTTATAGGTCATTATTGTCTCTTATTTAAATTATATTTTTAATTATATTTTAATAATATTATTAAAAATATAATTTAAGTGAAAGACAAGAATAATTCATAAATCTAACATAACATTCATTCTACGTTGAAAAACCTAAGAATTTTTCTACTCTAATCACATTACTTAGGCAGAGGATTTAGGAATATCTTGGGCATATGTTAGAATTCCCTTAAACAATACAATCCCAAGGGGATATCTAGCGCAGAATTGGATCATCTGCATTTTTAAAACAACTGCAGAGAATCACAACCTTAAAAAATGTTTTCTTTTATGTCAGAATATTGTAAATATAGCAAAATTCATGTGAATTATTAGATTAAGAACTGCAATTCTTGCAGCACGACTTTCTCCACAAGTTATGGCAACTGTCTGATTCTGTCACTCACAGAAGGAAAACACGTGAAGAATGAGGATGCACTCCCTTGACTGTAGGATGAACGGTTGAAGATTTTTCTTCATCACTTGCTGCCATTAATTGGGAATTTGATGTGTGAAAAATGAGTTCGATATATGATTTGATGAAATCTAATATTATTACACTAGCACATATAACAAACTTGATGTGAATGCTGTCACTTATCCGACGAAAGTTTAGGGTATCTAACCAATGACTTTCAATAAATAGTTATGATATTTTATTATTAATAGTGTATATATATATTTTTATATATTTTTTAATATTATTAATTATATTTATTTTTTATTTTTTTACTAAATTTGATATTTTAAAAAAATATTAATAATGTATTTATATCTAAAAAAGGTGTATAATCATTATTTTTTTAAAATTACAAACTGCAAGTTATGTGATAGGAGACAAAAACATTTTTTTCGTTGGGTAGGCGACAGAGATATTTACATTGTTTGAGACAAAAACTTATTTCACAAGAATTATTTTTTTATATTATAAAAGACCGGCCAATATATTAACGGAGATGCTTTGCACTAATATGTTGAGAAGTTGACAAACGCTAGAACATTTGCGGCTGGACAACAATTTCTAGAAGGAGGTTTTTTTTATAAGTTTTTCTCTTTTTTTTGTGTGTGTAACATATCTTTATTTTATTTAGAATTAGAAGAATATATACACACAAATAATCAAATATAAAGAAATTTAAAATTTAGTTATAAAATTCACTTTTAAATTTATAAAATAATTTTTATTAAAAATATATATAATTCAACAACTGCATATATTAGTTATATAATTTTGTGATGTCCTTTCCCAAATTTTCCATAACATTTATTTGGTTGTGATTTATGTTTGTAACAAAATAAAATAAAATCCCTGCCCTCTCAAAGTAACCACAAAACCTTTGGCCCCTGCATATATTATTGATTCATCCGTGTTTATACATACTCTCACTCTCACCATTACTACCACTATTTAATCATAGTGCTATCGTAAAACAGCAGTAGAGGAAATTAAAGAAAATGATGTCTGAAGCTGCCATTCACGTCCTGCTGGTATCGTTTCCAGCACAAGGACACATAAACACTCTGCTCAGACTAAGAAAGCACCTTGCAGCAAAGGGTTTGTTTGTCACCTTCTCTACCACAGAGAACTCTGGTAAAGACATGCGGGCTGCTAATAGTAACACCATCAACTAAACATTAGTCACTCCAGTCGGGGATGGTTTTCTCTTAGAGTTGTTCGAGCATGGTTTGGCAGACGATGATCTTATGAGGAAAAATCTAAAAGAGTACATAGCACAGCTTGAGGTTGTTGGGAAGCAAGCTGTTGGGCAAATGATAAAAAAGCATGCTGAGGCATGTTAGGCACAAATGAATGAAACTATGCAGAAACCTCAATCAGATGGAGTGAATGACTTCAACACTTTATTGAAAAACAAACTTGGCTTTTAGAGCCACATTACAAATGTAACAGAAAGATAAAACTGCAGCACACGAAGCATTATTTTAGCTACATGATTAACAGAACATGCTAATTTAAAATGAAACAGAATCCCTAAAAACTAGGACTTATTCAAACTGAAATTGACTAATTAAAGCTTTAACTGAAAAATCCTGACTTTAATCAACAAACTCCTTCATTTCCCTCCCTGAAACTAACTACAGAATGCAGTCAGTTTACATCTGTATCCTTACACATTCCCATCATCTTTTTGAGTTTCTGAAAAGCTTCTAACTTCAATGGCTTTATCATCAAATCAGCCACCTGGTCTTGTGATCCACACTGAATTAATTCAACTTCACCATCCTTTGAAAGATCTCTCAAGAAATGAAATCGCACATCAATGTGCTTGCTCCTCCCATGCATGACTGGATTTTTTGACAGCTTAATTGTTGAATTGTTGTCACACATAATGATACTGGGGCCTTCCTGAGAATGACTTAGTCTCTTCAACACTCTCCTCATCCATATAGCCTGGTAGGCACAAGCAGCAACTGTCACAAATTCTGCTTCAGTGGTTGATAGGGTAACTATTGGCTGCTTTTGGAAGACCATGAAACTGCTCCAAAACTCAAAAGAAATACATACCTTGATGTGCTTTTATGATCCTCTACATCTCTTGCATAATCATTATCTGTAAATGTAAGCAGCTCTTCATTTTTTCCTCCCTTCTTATACAGAATTCCATAGCTAGTAACGCCCTTCAAATATCTCAAGATCCTTTTGGCAGCCTGTAAATGAAGTTCAGTAGGTTTAGCCATGTACTTACTGATTAGACTGACACTGAACAATATGTCCGGGCGTGTTGCAGTAAGATACATTAAGTTTCCAACCAATCTCTTGAAATAAGTCTCATCAATTGTGACTCCATAATCATCTTTACTTATCTTGATCCCTGGTACAATTGGACTGCTAACTGACTTACTTTCAAGCATCCCAAAATGCCTCAACACCTCAGTGGTCTATTTTCTTTGACAGATGAAAATGCCATTAGATTTCTGTAGCTCATCCTCCCCAAGTCAGTTATGTCAAAGAATCTCATCATAGAATTCTTAAAGTTTATCATTATATCTTCATCATCACCAGTGTAAATTAAATCATCCACATAAATACTTACTATTAGCACTTTACCTTTATTGCTTCTCTTGGTGAATAAGGTCTGTTCATTTGGACATTTTTGGAAACCATCATTAATGAAGTGAGTTTAAATACGACTAAACCAAGCTCGTGGAGCTTGTTTTAGACCGTACAAAGCTTTATGCAGCTTATATACCTTATGCTCGCTTCCCTTTTTTTCATAACCCTTTGGCTGCTCCACATATACATCCTCACTGAGTTCACCGTGGAGAAATGCTGATTTAACATCCAGCTGGTAGATCTTCCTACTCCTTTGTGCTGCAAGTGCCAATATCATTCTCACTGTGTCCATTCGAGCCACCGGAGCAAATACTTTAGTGAAATCTCTCCTTGTTGTTGAGAATACCCTTTGACCACCAACCGAGCCTTATATTTGTCAACTTCTCCAAGCTCATTTAACTTTGTTTTAAAAATCCATTTGACTCTAATGGTTTTAGCTCCAGCTGGCAAATCAGTAAGGCTCCAAGTCTGATTTTTCTCAATGGAGTTAATTTCGGAGTCCATTGCTAATTTCCACTTCGTGCTCTTCACAGCTTCTTCATAATTGATGGGATCTGCAGAAGTAACTAAGGCTATATTGAGCTCAACTTCCTCCTCTGATAGACCTTCACCACTAACATAGTCCTCCATCCAAATGGGAACCCATGTGACCCTTCTTCCTCTTGAACTGGATTCTATTGTATTCACAGGATTAGATGTATTATTTCCTGCTACTTGATCTTCTTCACTAACCTCTACTTCTCTGCTGCCTTCAATAGCCGATTCATAATTTTCATCTATTTCTGCCTCAAGTTCTTCTCCTATGTTAATTTCATCATCACCCCATTCAAGATCTAACAATACTTGTTCTTCATAGCTTGCATCCCACTCCCATTGCTTATCTTCCTCAAAAATTACATCTCTGCTAGTCACCACTCTTTTAGACACTGCATCATACAACCTGTAGCCCTTTGATTCCTCACTGACTCCTAGAAGCACACACCCAAAACTCTTGTTCTCAAGTTTGGTCCTCCTAGCATCTGGTACATGGACATGTGCCATACAACCAAATACTCGAAAATGTCCCACTGAGGGCTTCACACCAGACCATGCTTCTTCGGGAGTAATATTCTTGGCAGTTACTGTGGGACTTCTGTTTAGAACATATATGGTCCACTTCACTACCTCAGGCCAGAAGTTTTTGGGAATCTTCTTTTCTGAAAGCATTGAACGAACCAAATTCATCATTGTCCAGTTCTTTCTCCCGGCCACCCCATTCTGTTATGGAGTGTAAGCATTGGTAAGCTGCTTTTTGATGCCACACTGTTTACAAAACTAATTGAACTCTTCTAAATTGAATTCAACCCCTCTATCAGTGCGTAAGCACTTGATATACATGCTTGTCTCCTTCTCAACAAGATTCTTAAAACATTTAAATGAATTTAAAGCTTCTGATTTTTCTACTAAGAAGTAAACCCATGCTTTTCTACTAAAGTCATCAATAAAGCATAAGGCATACCTCTTATTGCTATTTGATGCAAGAGTAATTAGGCCACATATGTCTGCATGTATGAGTTGCAGCTTATGAGTTGCTCTCCGTGCACTCTTCTTAGGAATTGGATCTCATTGTTGCTTCCCCTTCTAGTAGTCAGTACACGCCACTGTGGTAGGTGGAAGATGTGGAAGTCCACTCACCATATTCTTAGCCTGCAAGATTTTTAGACCTTTATGGCTTAAATGGCCATATATGATGCCATAAGTGAGAGAGATCTTGTGCACTCGTGTGAAAGTAGGCTACCTTCTTTTCTTGTGCATTAGCAGACAAAGTAAACATCCGATTTGTTGACATGGTGATTTGGATAATCAAACATTTGTTGGAGTAGTATATCTTGCATATTCCTTCATGAATGAGAATTACAAGTCCTTTTTCCTCCAGTTGTCCTATACTCAACAGATTATTCTTCAATTCTGGCACGTAGAAGACTTCTATGATGAAATGGTTAAAACCATTCACATGCAATTTGACATTTACTCTTCCTTTTACTATCATTCTGGTGTCATTCCCAAGCTTTACTTGCTGCCTGAGATTCTTATCTAATTCACTGAACATCATTGCATCTCCACACATGTGATTGGAACACCCTGAGTCCAGAAACCATACCTCCTCATATTTGGTATCATGTTTTTCAACACAGGCCATTAACAACATTTCCTCATGCTCCTTTAACTCGATATAATTTACCTCTTTTTCCCATGTAGGACACCCATACTGAAAATGGCCAAGCTTATGACATCGATAACATTCAACAGTGGCTTTGTTGAAAGCTTGATGCCCTCTTCCTCGACCTCTTCCTCTAAAATTGCCTCTGCCACACCCTCTTCCTCCATTCCTCTCATCCACAGTCACTTTTAAGGCCTGTTCTTCTCCATTGCTCCTATGAAACTTCTGTTCATGCACAATGAGTGAACTTTGTAATTCATCAATTGTGAGTGCATCAATATCCTTAGATTCTTCGATCGAGATAATACATAATTGAATTTTTCTGTCAAAGTTCTAAGGATCTTCTCTACAATAGTGACATCTTTCATTTGTTCTCCATTCACCCTTATCTTGTTTGCTACTGTCATCACCTGAGCAAAATATTCATTAATGCTCTCACCTATCTTCATTTCCAGAGTTTCGAATTCTCTTCTCAAGGCTTGAAGAACAGAGCGCTTCACCCTGGCACTCCCTTCAAATTTCTTCTTCATCGAGTTCCAAATCTTCTTGGAAGTGTCTTTTTCCAATATGGTTTCAAGAATGGTTCTGTCAGTTGATTGGAAAAGGTAGTTCTTCACCTTGAGATCCTTCAATTTCAGCTCCTCAAGCTTCTTTTGCTGCCCCTCTGTCATAGGTACTATTGCTTCTGGCTCCTCATACCCCGTCTCAACCAAACTCCAGTATTCCTTGGACCTTAAGAAGTTTTCCATAAGCATACTCCAATGGTCGTAGTGACCATCGAAGTGTGGAATAGCTGGTTGGATGAAAGAACCCTCACTTGACATCTCCCTTAAACTCTCTTGTATTTGCAAGTCAAACGAAAGGCTACAGCTTTCTTCTCTCTCAGGCCCAATACGGGCTTTGATGCCATTTTGTTAGGCACAAATGAATGAAACTATGCAAAAACCTCAAGCAGATGGAGTGAATGACTTCAACACTTTATTGAAAAACAAACTTGGCTTTTATAGCCACATTACAAATGTAACAGAAAGATAAAACTGCAGCACACGAAGCATTATTTTAGCTACATGATTAACAGAACATACTAATTTAAAATGAAACAGAATCCCTAAAAACTAGGACTTATTCAATCTAAAATTAACTAATTAAAACTTTAACTAAAAATCCTGACTTTAATCAACAAACTCCTTCAAGGCAAATCGGCCAATTTCTTGCGTCATAAACAATCCCTTTGTTCCGTGGGTTTGTGATGTAGCCACTGAGCACGGGATACCTTGTGTTCTGCTCTGGGTTCAATCTAGTGCTGTCTTTGTCACTTATTATCATTAACAGTGACCGAACTAGAAAATAGACAAAATGATTAAAGATAATATAAATATATAAGTAAATATTCATTAAATATTTATATTTATATATTAAAATACAATATTATAATATAATAATTTAATTTAAATTTATTATTAATATAAATTTTTATATTATCATCAAATATATATTATTATAATTTTAAATGAATTTAATTTTTAAAATAATTATATTAAATAAGTAGTTAGAATAAATTTTTATAAATTTTAAAATATATATAAAAATAATAAAATTACACATAATAATTTTTTAAAAAAAATACTGAGGCATAAGCCCTCAGAGCTACAATGTAGGTCCAGTCCCTGATCATTACTTCCACATATTGGTACCTTTCCCGTCACATACTGAGCCATACCTTGACGTTCAATTGCCTTGTATATTCCTAAATACAATAAAACTCCCGACTTTCTGCATCCTTTTCCCTATCCATTTCTCGGGACACTGATCTTGGAACAATTTAACAACTTGTCCAAACTATTCTGCATATTGATGGACACGTTTGAGGAGCTAGAGCATGATTACATTAGCTATCTGTCAAAGTTTTTCCTCATCAGGTCTGTTGGCCCTTTATGATCAAGAACCCAAAAGGA
This sequence comes from Ormosia semicastrata, assembly GCA_029884595.1. Taxonomy (NCBI): domain Eukaryota; kingdom Viridiplantae; phylum Streptophyta; class Magnoliopsida; order Fabales; family Fabaceae; genus Ormosia; species Ormosia semicastrata. The sequence continues at coordinate 27,210,474 of JAQQTO010000037.1, read as the reverse complement.
AAAGGCACAGCCACACCCAATATCCGTGGTGACATATGATATCATCGATTGGCTGAACTCAAGGCCCCCAGCATCCGTGGTGTACATCTCCTTCGGCAGTATTGTGCACCTGCCTCAACAACAGGTGGATGAAATTGCTTATGGCCTTGTGGACTCCCAAGTCTCATTTCTGTGGGTATTGAAACCACCTCAGAGACCTGGGCCTCCAGTCACACATGTTCTACCACATGGGTTCTTCCAGAGAACTAGTGGCAGAGGCAAAGTGGTGCAATGGAGTCCACAAGAACAGGTACTCGCCCATCCTTCAGTGGCATGCTTCCTCACACACTGTGGCTGGAACTCTTCAATGGAAGCACTCACTTCAGGAGTACCAATGTTGACATTTCCAGCATGGGGTGACCAAGACACAAACGCAAAGTTCTTAGTAGATGTTTTTCGGGTTGGGATTTGCTTCGGTTACAGCCAGGCCGAAAACAAAATGATAACCAGACACGAGGTCAACAAGTGCTTACTGGAAGCTACGGTGGGGCAAAGGCAGAGAAGTTGAAGCGTAATGCATTGGAGTGGAAGAAGGCTGCAGCCGCTGCAGGGCCCATGGTGGCTCCGGAACCTTTCATGCATTTGTGGAGGATATTACAACTCTGATATTCTTATTATTAATAGTGTATATATCTCTTTTTATACTTTATCTAATATCATTTATTATACTTATTTTTTATTATCATTTTCTCTCTCTTAATTATACACTCTTAAAAAATATATATATAATACCACACACTTCTAAAAAAATATAAGACCATCTTTTTCAAAGATATTAACAAGGGTATTTCTATAGACATAAAATATATCCCTCAGTAAGTAATTGTAGGTAATGATCAAATCTGTTGACTAAAAATAATGATAATATGAAAGTTAATAGAATTTTGGTGGTTATGAAATTTTTGACGTGGTAGTTATTATGATTTACAAAAGTTATGAAAGTTATTTTATAAATAATAAAAAATTATGATGTATTATATGTTATTAATGAGAATTATTTAATTGGAGTTATATAGTTATAAGATGATTTATTTTACGAGTTAAAAAAATTATTATTATTAATTAGGAAGAGTTACAGAATGTGTAAGGTCTCTTTCACTTTTATAAGTATTCTATATACTTTGTAGTTTATTGATAAGCAATTAAAAAATTAAAAAGTATCACTTCTATTATTCTTTCATACTAACAAAGTGGTATCAAAGAATTAATGAGATTTGAGTGATGACAAATATAATGGAATGGTTCCATTTCAATTCCCTTGTCTTACAAAAGACAACTATGAAACTTGGTCTTGTCACATGAAGGCATTACTTGGATCACAAGATGCTTGGGAGATTGTAGAGAGTGGCTACATTAAGCCACAAAACGAGGCCACTTTATCTCAAAATGAGAAGGCAACATTGACAAAATCAAAGAAAAAGGACCAATAATCCTTGTCCCTCATCCATCAAGGTTTAGATGATTTGATGTTCGAGAATGTGAGCAATGTATCCACCACGAAAGAAGCTTGGGGAATTTTACAAAAGCCTCTCCAATGTGCAGACAAGGTGAAGAAGCAGGTGCGTTTTCAAATTTTACGACGTGAGTTTGAAGTTTTGCACATAATGGAATCCGAAACTTTTTTAGATTACAGCTCAAATGTATTGGCCAATATTAATCAAATGAAAAGGAATGGTGAAAACATTGAAGATGATCGTGTGAAAGATAAGATCTTCCGCTCTTTGACTCCAAAGTTTGATTATGTGAGTTGTGTTTTTTAGAATTCAAATGATTTAGACACCTTGACCATTGATGAGTTGCTTGGGGCTATACTAGGCGAAGAAGAAAAATTGTTAAAACGGTAAAATGAGGCTTTGGAGCAAGCCCTCAAAGTCAAGGTTTTATTGCAAGATGATGGAGGAGAAAAGAGTCAAAGAGGACATGGATGTGGACGATGAAGATGACGTGGTCGTGGCCAAGGTGGAAGAGAAAGAGGCAATTGTGACAATTCCAACAATCAAGAGACAAGCCATCATTCAACTAGGGGCCGTGGAAGAGTAGTAACTAGAGGAAAAGGCAACTATCCTAGAACAAATGAGAGGAGGTATGACAAGTCTAATATTGAATGTTTCAATTGTCATAAATTTGGGCATTATGCATTGAAATATTGTTATGGTACTAATGGCGTTGAAGAAAAAGCCAACCTTATTGACGAAGAAGGTGTTGAAGAGACAACCTTATTGTTAGCACTCAAAGATGATGAAAATGTGTTGTCCGTTTTGCTAGACTACGCAAGCGCATGTTTCGACAAGTAATAAAGATAAGTATCAAGTATCGTTCTCATGAGGATTGAATTAAAATTTATGCTAAGTATCAACCAATCACTACTTAATCTTTATTCCAAGCAATCAAATTGTTATGAGTGATTTAATGATAAAACAAATAAAGTATAAAAAACAGAGGAAAGTTTCCAAAACAAGATAAAAGTGAATAGAGAAGAAATTGTGGTTTGGGCATCTAGGGTCTAACTTCACTTATTATTTCATTTGACTTCATGTAAACCTTTCATTACTCTTGATTATAAATTGGTTATGTTAGCTAACGTGTTTAAACATTTACAAACCTCTTTCGATAGCCTTGTAAACCTATGGATCATAATCAAAACACTATATTTCTATGTGAATTGACAAAGTTCCATGCATTGAGAACAAACATCAAACACTTGCTATTAGGGGTGTCCGTGGGTTGGGTTGGGTGAGTTCTGCGTCATTTTTGGACTCGACTCGCGTAAGAGATTTTTTCCCTCGACCCGACCCGACCCAACCCGATCAAGAGATTTTCTTCATTCAACCCGACCCAACCCCACCCGCTCAAGAGTGAGTTGAGTTGGGTCCAACCCGTGAGTCTGACATTTATGTAACGGTTGCAAGCACCTATTGAAGCTTGTATACATAGTGAAAAATCTTGGATTGTTTTCGAGGATTGGACGTAGATCACAAGTGGGTTAGTGGTCGAACCAAGATAAATATCGTGTCTGCTTTTCTCTTCTTAATCTCTTTATTTTACGTAATTTTATATTATTGCACATTTATTTATTTGCTATCCTTAAAGCTTTTATTCTTTTTCTCGCAATTCTTTCTCTTTTATTTAATAGCTTAAATATTTGTGTTTATTTTAAGAGCTTTTGTGAAAAAAAATTTAATACCCAATTCACCCCCCTCTTGGGTACATGACTAACAAACCCTAGGGGTATAAATAGATGTTCTGAATACAATTTTAGGATTCAAATTTGGTTTGAAGGAACCACGTTTGGAGGCTTTAGATCTTCATCTTCTTCCTCTCTTCTCCCTTCACTACGGGTTTGGATATTCTTGAATATGTTTTCTTGTTTCTTCTTCTCCATGTCTGAGTAGTTCTCTTTGCTTCTAGGATTGGGCAATGCCCTTTGATACATTAATGATGATTAATTAATTTGGTTTACCCTTTTTATTAATCTTGAATGTTCTTTGATTCAATCCTTATTGAGCTTATTCATGTGAATTTGCTGGCCATATATTTGTATCTCATAGATATCTAAGGACGTATTGAGAGGTGAACCTAGGTGTTAGAACCATAAGAATTGAACTTAAGGTCTAAATTACAAGAGTAGGTTTAGCCTTTCGAGGATTTAATGAATTATCATAAAGCGTAATGAGTTCAATTTAAATTCAATTACCACGAGAGTAGGAATTGGTTTAATTGGGCACGGTTCTTGTCTTTTGAGAAAGAACATTAACTAATTTAGGGTAATTTACCTTCAATTGAATTTCAATTTTAATAAAAAGGTTGTCAATTAGAATTTATCTTTTATCATTATGGTTACTCCCAATCTTGGAAGCTATCTTGAATCTGAAAAACCTCTCTTAATAACTTGCTATTTTTGTTCTCAATTTTGCACTTTAGTATTTATTTATTTAATTGCTTGGCTATTACATTCTTATCACTCAATAATTTTATCCCCTTTATTTAATTTAATAGAATTAATTAATTAATTAGTATTCATAGACACAGTCTCTGTGGATTCGATCTTTTTATTACTTGACGATGAAACCGTACACTTGCGGATTTCACACATCAAATTTTTGGTGCCGTTGCCTGGGACTGTATTTTTCTTGAATATCAATTTAATTTTTAATTTAATTTTTTTAAACTTTTTTCTTTTTATCATGTTCTTATGTTCTTGTTTTCTCTTTGACTTTCTGCAAGTAATTTCTCTTGTTTATGCAAAGTACTAGACATTTCGGGACTCTTATTGAAGCAAATCTTGAAATTGAAATAACTTTCCGTAGAAGGAGAAGACAACAAGGGCAAGGAGTGAGAGAAATACCTGCACCAACGCTTGTCATGGCTGAACCTGAGGATAATAGACCACTATAAGAGTATGCAGCCCCTAATGCTCGGGGTTGGCGATTTGGAATTGCTCGGCCAGACATTCAAGCTAGACACTTCACCATACCTCCTGCCTTACTTTCTATGATAAGGCAGAACCAGTTTGGAGGATTATCATCAGAGGACCCGAATGATCACGTGAATATGTTCTTGGAGTTCTGTGAGACCCTTAAGATTGAAGGCGCCTCTGTTGATGTTATTCGTCTTTGCCTGTTTCTATTATCATTGAGAGATAGAGCTAGAGTTTGGTTGAAGTCCGTTCCCACTGAGACAATAATTACTTGAGACCAATTGGAACAAGCTTTCTTGGATAAATTCTTTCCACCTTCCAAGATTACTCATCTTAGGACCCAAATCATAAGCTTCATTCAGAAAGATGAAGAGTCATTATCGGAAGCGTGGGACAGATATAAGGCTTTGCTGGAAGTTTGCCCGCATCATGGGTTAAAGAAATGGTTAATTATCCACACCTTCTAAAATGGTTTAGAATATTCTTCAAAGGTGTCTCTTGACCACAGCTAGTGGAGCTTTGATGAATAGAAGGCTAACGGAAGCTTATGAGATCATTGAGAGTGTTGCTGCAAATCATCACCAATGGGCAAATGAAAGAGGTCATAACCCGAGGAAACTCTCGAGAGGTAAGTTTAAGGTAGATGGTGTTGATTTGATTATGTCTAAATTTGATTCTTTGAATAAATGTTTTGACATGCTTGAAAAAGCTCATATTAATGTTATAGATGCTTCTAACAATTTTTATGAGATTTATGGAGCACAGGGACACATAGGTGCCGAATGCCCTGTTGGAATTGGTTCCTCACAAGGTGCACCAATGGAGCAAGTGGAATCATGCCACAATTTTCATGACTTCAACCAAAAGGGGAGGAATGATCCATATTCTCAAACTTACAACTCAGGTTGGAGGTCACATCCTAACTTCTCTTACCGGAATAGTCAATACCAAGCTAGGCAAGGTAGTGCTAAACCCTCTTCTGGATTCCAATAGGTACAAAAATTTAGACTTGAGTCTCTTCTTGAGAGCTTTGTTGAGAGTCAATCTAAACAGAATGAGGAGTTTAGGCAACATGGACAAGTTGTGATTGAAGTCATTAAAGAGTTGTCAGTTAAGGTTGATAATTTGGTTATTCATAATAAGATGTTGGAAACCTAGATTGCCCAACAAGCAAGCACTTCACATAGGCAACAGGGTAAGTTTCCTGGTCAACCTGAAATAAATCCAGGTAATGAACACTGTAAGGCTGTGAGTCTGAGAAGTGAAAAGAAATTAGAAGATCCCAAGGGCAAGAGGGAGAGTGATAAAGATAAAAGGAATTAAGGAAAATGAGACTAAGACACAACCCTTAGAAGAAGAGGAAACTAATGAAAATGTGTCTAAGTATGTACCCCCTGAACCATACCAACCCCTAGTTCCCTTCCCTCAAAGATTGGCTAAGGCCAAGTTAGATAGGCAATTTGGGAAGCTCCTAGAGGTCCTTAAGAAATTGTACATTAATGTACCCTTCACTGAGGCGTTGAAACAAATGTCTACCTATGTTAAATTTCTTAAGGATATTTTGTCTAATAAGAGAATGCTAGAGGAATATGAGACAATACCTTTAACTGAGGAGTGTAGTGCTTTAATTCAAAATAAATTGTCTCCTAAGCTTAAAGATCCAGGTAGCTTCTATATTCTTTATTTGATTAGTAACACAAATTTTGATAAAGCTCTGTGTGATTTGGGGGCTAGTGTTAGTCTTATGCCCCTTTCTGTATGTAAGAAGTTGGAGGTTGGTGAACTAAAACCCATAACTATCTCTCTTCAATTGACGAATCGATCTGTCAAATACCTCATAGGCATCTTGGAGGATGTTCCTATTAAGGTTGGTAAGTTTTATATGTCGGTGGATTTTGTTGTGCTTGACATAGAAGCTGATGCTAAAATGCCGATCATACTTGGGCGTCCATTCATTGCCACTGGAAGGGTGATTATTGATGTCCACGAAAGGAAATTGACTTTGCGATTGAATGATGAGGAAGTAGTCTTTGATGTTTTTAATTCTGAAAATAACTCTAATTCCTTAAATTCATGTAATCACATAGATGCTACAAAAGTTATGGATAATGTTGTGCTTTCAGGTATGCAGGAATCAGTGACTGATGCTGTGCTAGAAAAGACCTTGCCCAAGGGTACCATAAAATCTGAGAAGTCCAAGCTCTGCAAGAAATGACCTAAGAAGCAGAATGACAAGTGTGTCAAGAAACGTGAATTTAAACTCAGGGATAAACTTCTTGTCAATAACTTATTTTTACGTTTTTGTCCTAATAAGTTATGGTCGAAATGGTCAGGACCATATGAGATTGTTTGAGTTTTATCCTACGATGTGCTTGAGGTGAAGAAAGAAGGCCATGAGCCTTTCATGATAAATGGTCAGAGAATGAAACACTTTGAAGGAGTGGGGACTAAGCACTATTCCGTTGACATCACCTGAGCACAGAAATCAGACCAAAGTCGAGCTAATGACTTTAAACAAGCGCTTCTTGGGAGGCAACCCAAGTTTCTTTATTTTTTCCTTTTAATTTCTTTTTTTCTTTTGATTTTGTGTGTTGGATTGTTGGTTTGATCTTTATCTCATGAATCTTGTTTAGGTTTGACCCTTTTTGAAGCTCAAATTAGAAGGAGAGTGAAGTCAAAAAGTTTCACACCCAGTCCATGGAAAATTCCATGGCTATGGATTGAACACCAAAAGATTTCCCACCACCGCAGTGAGTTCTTTCCTTTTATCCTTTCTCTAGTTATAGATTTTTACATTGGGGACAATATAAATTCTAAGCTTGGGGGAGTATTTTTATTTTTATTTTTATTTTCATTTTAGATCATTAGTTTCATGCATTCTCATATCTCATATTGCATTGCATCTTTATATTGCATTTTCACGCCATCATATCTTTTGGCTTTTTGGTTGAACTTTGTGCCCCTCTCCATTGAGGATTTTGAGATGGTATTAATATGGAACCCAATTTGTTGATTCTTGTGATAGGCAACAGGTATTGTTTTAATTGATAGTGGAGGTGATTTCTTGATAGTTGATAATTAGCATATGTTCTCTGAATTTGTGCTTCTCATTGATTTTTGAACCTCTAAATGTGAGTTTTGAGTCTGTATGAGATTTATATACTATATGATTTTTTCTTCCATTCTTTGTGTTGAGTGATAATTCCTCATTGATTTTGTACTCTAGAACTTGATTTGAAACCATTTTGAGGCGAAATTTTTGTTTGCATGCTGGAATGTGATTAAGGCATCTTAGGTATTTTTCTAGTCTTCTGAAATAATTGTTACACTTTCATCCACTAGTTGCCTATCTTGAGCCTATTTCATAATTATTTTTCTTGATGCTTATGATGATATATTGTTAGTAATCATTTAGAATAATAAATGAAGCAAATTGGGTTTGAAAGTTGTGTTAGAAATCATATGTTTTTTAGCCTTCTCTATTCTCCAATAATAATAAAAAGATGAAAAATAAAATAAAAAAAATCATGAGATGAAAGCTTGAAAAAGAAGAGAAAGAGAAGAAGGAAAAGTAAGGAAGAAAATGCTTGGAAATGTAAAGTTATGCTCTTGATTGAAAAATGTCTTTGCTCCATTTATGTTCTATTGGATTTCTTGTGCTTATTGAAAATTTTGTTAACCTTTTGTGCATACCTTCCTTTCTTTACCCTACCTAACATCATTCCCATGGCCCCATTACAACCCTTGAAAGACATTTTGATTCTTACATGCATGCTGATTATTAGTGAAAATTTGATTTCTTATCAAACTTATGGAAGTGATTTTTCTTTGAGGAATCTTGAGCGCATTGTCTTCACCCTTAAACACTTTGAGTGTGATTAGTGGAGTGAACCTAATTCAGTGAGGAGCATGATTTCTGAGAACTTTAGCCTCTAATTAGACTTAATTTTGATTACCTCTCTAATTCTTGTTTTGCCTTTGCCTATTGCTTGATTGGATGTTTTCTCGGGTTCCTCATTCATTATTATCTTTTGATCTCACTTCGTGGTTTGATATTAGTTATTACTTGGGGACAAGCAAAATCTTAAGGTTGGGGGAATTTGATGTGTGTGAAATAACATTATAATTTGTTCTTATTTTGCATGCATTCTTAGGCATTTTAGGCATTTTAGTTTCCCTTTTTATTTATTTTTTTCCTTAGTTCAGATAACTGCGGTGTTTTAGGTGCTGTTGTGCAAGATTGGTGCTAAATTGACCTTGAAATGGGTGAAAAACTTGCATGATTGAAGTTAGAGCTTTACGAGTAGCAAATTGGGGCAAAAAGCTCACTCCAAAGAGTTCCACAGCCTGCTTGTGGAATTTCCCACGGTCATGGATCGAGCAGTGATCAATCAATTTTTAGGCATTCATTATTGTTTTATATTTGGCCTAATTGATGATAATTGTGCCCAATATTATGTTTGTAGATGAGTTTTAGATGTTTGGTCTACATTGAGCTTAATTGTAAAAACTTCATTAATTTTCGGATTTTAACTCATTTTGACCTTTCTGTCTTGTGCAGGCCATAACTTGGGCTACAAATGTCATATTTGGATGATCTTGATGTCCCCTGAAAGCTGAGACGAAGATACACAATTTTGTGTCTAATGCAGTTTTTCCAATTCAGCTGGATTCAGGGCGAAAACTGGGCCTCAAAGTTAGGACGCTGTTGCTGTCACAAAGCTTGGACCTTTCCTCAATGATTTGGGCCTAATTCTCTCAATTTAAGCCCAAATAAGGCAAATGATATGTCTATGAAAAGCTGTTTCAGAGGGCTACAGTATGGGCTAGGGGTAGATTAGGAATTATATAAGATTTTTCAGTTACAAATAGGTCAAGACAGTATTCCGAATTCACCTTTTGATTGTTATTGTTCAGTTTATCTTATTCAGGGAAAACCTTTTCTCTCTTTTCATCTTCTCTATTTTTCGTCTTAGCTTCTTTGCTGCGTTTTCATAATGGCTATGGAAGGCTAAAACTCCAAATCAATCCAAGGAATTCAATGATTGTGGTTAGAGTTTTGAGTTCTCTTGTTTAATTTTCGAATTCTCATTGTGTTCTTTCCTCTTCTCCTCCTTCAATTGATTTCGATTGAGATTTCTGAAGTTAGAAGTAGGGTTGATTAATCTGATTCTAATGGAGAATAGATCATCGATTGATAATCTATGTTAATCCGAATTTGTTCCTAAATCAATCTTAATCAAGAATTGCGATTGTGATTACTGTTTTGTTGATAAATCCTAGATGATTATCTAGTTAAATTCGAATTAACGAGAGGTGAATGCAACAGAAATTATATTCTCTTTGAACAATGATTAATTCTTTTGAATTGAAGACCTTGGATTGGTGTTTTCTTAATTGATTTTTCCTACAATTTGAATTCGTTTTCTGTTATTGAAATGAACAAAACCCCCTTACTTATTTTAATTGCTTTAACTGCTAACATACTTGAGAATCCGAATTGGTCCTTGGGAGATGACCTAGGTTATACACTATGCTATATTCCATTGTAAATCCTAGTCTATTTTGAGGCGAGTGCGACATCGTCGATCAAGCAGCAGCTTGAAGAAGCAAAAAAGATACTCCAGAGAATTCTACGGCCAGCCCGTGGAATGTTCCACAGCCGTGGAATTCAGTTGATGCAAATTGGTCCTGTGGTAGAGAGATCCACGGCCAGCCTGTGGAATGTTCCACGACCGTGGATCGCAGTACGAGACAATCTTTTTAGTTTTATTTTTTATTTCTTTTAGGGGGCTTAGGCCAGTTAAAACCCTAGGGGTATAAATAGATGTTCTGAATACAATTTTAGAGTTCGAATTTGGTTTGAAGGAGGCACGTTTAGAGGCTCTAGATCTTCATCTTCTTCCTCTCTTCTCCCTTCACTACGGGTTTGGATGTTCTTGAATATGTTTTCTTGTTTCTTCTTCTCCATGTCTGAGTAGTTCTCATTGTTTCTAGGATTGGGCAATGCCCTTTGATACATTGATGATGATTAATTGATTTGGTTTACCCTTTTTATTAATCTTGAATGTTCTTTGATTCAATTCTTATTGCGCTTATTCATGTGAATTTACTGACCACATATTTGCATCTCATAGATATCTAGGGACGTACTGAGATGTGAACCTAGGTGTTAGAACCATAAGAATTGAACTTAAGGTCTAAATCACGAGAGTAGGTTTAGCCTTTCGAGGATTTAATGAATTACCATAAAGCATAATAGGTTCAATTTAAATTCAATTACCACGAGAGTAGGAATTGGTTTAATTGGGCACGATTCTTATCTCTTGAGAAAAAATATTAACTAATTTAGGGTAATTCACCTTCAATTGAATTTTAATTTTAATAAAAGGGTTGTCAATTAGGATTTGTCTTTTATCATTGTGGTTACCCCCAATCCTGGAAGTTTTCTTGAATCTGAAATATCTCTCTTAATAACTTACTGTTTTTGTTCTCAATTTTGTACTTTAGTATTTATTTATTTAATTGCTTGGTTACTACATTCTTATCACTCAATAATTTTACCCCCTTTGTTTAATTTAATAAAATTAATTAATTAATTGGTATTCATAGATACAGTCCCTGTGGATTCGATCTTTTTATTACTTGACGACGAAATCGTACACTTGCAGATTTCACACATCATGCCACTACATATAGTTGTGTAAGTGTTACGGCCTCCCTATGAAACGTCAAATTCTCACATGCCTTCATCCATCTTGTTTCCTTAACTACTCCCTTTCTTCCCTACATGTTCCTGGAAGTAAGCAAATATCAAATTAGTAAAGCATTCACAGAAAGAGCTAGTATGTATTTAAATTTATAAAGATGTATGAGTAAGTATTCCTCATACACTTTTTATGAAGAATTGACTGAAATCAAGGTATAACTCAAGGATCTTGCCTATAAATGCACAAGGAAATGTTTGAGTAATAACTCTATTTCACAGAGTTATCAAAAGGATGATGACAATGGTGCAAGTAATCATATGTGTGGCTACAAAGAAAAATTTTTGGAGGTTGATGAGAACGTGAAGGGCAATGTTTCATTTGGAGACACCTCAAAAGTCCAAATTCAAAGCAAATGTACCATTTTAATTTTTCTTAAAGATGGTGGTTACAAGTTAGTTACCAATGTTTACTATGTACCCAAATTAAAAAGTAATATTTTGAGTTTGGGACAGATTGTTGAGAAGGAGACAAGAGAAAACTTTCTCCTTGGCAAACATGCAAGAGAAAATTTTCAAAGGAGACAACTACAAGAGCAACCAAGTCATTGCAACTTGTTCACACCGATGTGTGTGGCCCAATCAATCCTTCCTCATTTGGTAAAAATAAATATTTTTTTATTGTTGATTATAGTAGGAAGACTTAAGTTTATTTTATAAATAAAAAATATGAAGTATTTGTAACCTTTAAAAATTTCAAAATTCTTGTAGAATAAGAAAGCATTTATGTAATCAAATCTCTAAGATCCGATAGAGGAGGTGAATTTACATAATTTTATGAAACAAATGGAATTCGTCACCTTCTAACAGTTCCTATATCACCACAACAAAATGGTGTAGCGGAAAGAAAAAAAATAGAAATATTCTTAATATGACTAGATATATGTTGAAAGCTAAAAATATGCCTAAGGAATTTTAGGCCGAAACTGTTTCTTATGTAGTTTATTTGCTCAACTGCTCTCCAACTAAGAATGTGAAGGATTAAACACCACAAGAAGCATGGAGTGAGACCATACCTAGTGTCAATCATTTACGAGGTTTTAGAAGTGTTGTTTATGTTCATGTACCCGACCAAGGGAGATCCAAGCTAGATGGTCAAAGTTTGAATCATATTTTTGTTGGCTACAATCCAAATTCCAAAAGCTACAAGTTGTATAACCCAAGCAATGACAAGATAGTTATGAGTCGAGATGTGAAGTTTGATGAAAAAGCCACTTGGAGATGTGACGCACAAGAAGAAGGAAGTTATGATTTCTTTCCATACTTTGAAGATGAAGAGCAAAGACCATGACGCCTATCCAAGAAGTGACTCCACCACCATCTCCCATTCATGAAGCATCATCATCTTCCGAAGAAAGTTCTAGTGAAAGGCCAAGAAAAATGAAAAGTAATGAAGAATTATATGATGTAACTAAGCCTTTTGATTTATTTTGCCTTCTTGTTGATAGTGAACCCTTAGATTTTGATGAAGCTTTGAAAGACAAAAGGTGGAGACAAGCTATGCAAGAAGAAATTGAAGCCATTGAAAAGAATAACACTTGGGAGTTATCATTTCTTCCCAAGGGTCATGAGGTAATTGGAGTCAAATGGGTGTTCAAGATAAAGAAGAATGACAAAGAGATGTAGAGAGATATAAAGTAAGACATTCATTGCAAAAGGCTACAACCAAAAACATGAAGTTGACTATGAAGAAGTGTTTGCACACGTTGTCCACATGGAGACAATTCATTTGATCATTGCTTTAGCGGCTCAAATGAGGTGGAGGATTTATCAACTTGATGTAAAGTCCACTTTCCTTAATGACTATCTAGAAGATGAGGTATATGTTGAGTAACCAATTGGCTTTGTGGTAGAAGGGCATGAAGATAAAGTCTTGAGATTGAAGAAGGTGTTATATGGGTTGAAGCAAGCACCAAGAGCATGGAATAGTCGTATCGACAAGTATTTTCAAGATAATGGCTTTTTTCGATATGTTCATGAATATACTCTTTATGTTAAAGCAAATGACAATGAGATATATTTTGCTTATTTGTCTTTATGTTAATGATCTTATTTTCACTAGAATTAATCCTACTTTATTTGAAGGATTCAATAAGGCTTTAGCACATGAATTTGATATGACTAATATTGAGCTCATGTCATACTATTTAGGCCTAGATGTGAAGCAAATGGAGGATGAAATTTTTATTTCTCAAGAAGTCTATGCAAAGAAAATTTTGAAGAAGTTCAATATATTTGATTGTAACTTCGTGAACACACCTATGGAATGTGGATTTAAATTGTCAAAATTTGATGATGGAGTGAAAAAAGATCCCACTATTTTCAAAAGCCTTGTGGGAAGCTTGAGATACTTGACTTTGACAAGACCCGACATTCTTTTTGCTGTTGGAGTAGTGAGTCGCTACATGTAATTACCTACTTCTACCCACATGAAAGTTGCTAGGAGGATCCTTCGTTACCTAAAAGGTACAATTGATTTTGGGCTATTTTAGTCGTTTTCTAATGATTTCAAGCTTGTAGGATATTGTGATAATGGTTTTGCAGGAGATGTTGATCATAGAAGAGCATTACTGGTTTTGTATTCTTTATAGAAGATTGTGCTATTTTATGGAGTTCTGAAAAATAATCATGTAACATCCTAATACAGATATCTATGTACATCATAAATACACAAAGATATACAGCACTAAAAATGTCACTTCTACATAATACATACTAACATATATCCATAATCACAACTGAGTAATTATAGAAAGTATTGAGAGATTATAGAAAAACTTAAACCTCATACAAATATATATATATATACACACACAACACTAGCCACAGAATGACATATTGTAATACATAACTCTTTTAAACATACAAAGTAAATATAAACTTATACATAAGCTTTGTCTACTAAAGCACATAAAAATACTAGTCTTCATGCTTTGCCTTCTTTCCCTTAGCAGGGTCTGTACCTGGATTTACATGAAAGAACAACTGAGGTGAGAATTACAATTCTCAGTAAAAGTAATTTCAATACTAGCTAGTCAAAACATTGTATAACAAATATAACAATTGTTATAACTATCAACATAGGAGTTTCCTCCACTAATTCTCATAACTGCACAATACTTTGTAGTGTGGTCTAAACCGATAGCTTACATATTGTTAGATATAAGTAACTGCCCATACAACTGTAAATATCAACAGCAACAGACAATGCCCATACAACTGTCTGTAAATGCAATGAGGATGATATGTAATATGATTATGCCTAAGAAAAATCCTAAAGAAATGCTTGTGTAATGTTTTGTTTTGAAATACATACAGAGGTTTATTTTGAAAACCAAGAAGTTCATTAGGATCGGATTTAGTATATTATCCTGTGGTAAATAGAGGGAAAGTTCATCCTCACATCACGCATATCCTAGAACGCTGAGAAGTTCGGGTTGAATCCTTATTCGAAAGAACCTTACAGACTCCCCACTTATCTCCTTTGGCCTTAATGATGGTGTACAACATCAAAGAATACTCACAAAGATCAATACTATTAGACCATTTCCATAGACATACATACTTATATCTAAACATCACCTCATCACTCATTACCTCTTAAGTGATCTCTATGCAACACTATGTTGCTAAGGTGTAAGATACTCATCTGTGGTAAACCGTTACTCTTGGTTGCACTAAGGTTCTTAGCTTTCACATACATACTAGATTAAATAACTAGTGTGTGAAAAGTGTAGTGTTATGTTTACCTCATACATAAACACCATCATAACTTTTTTGTAGACTTACTTATCCTAGTGAAAGAGTCTATCTTAGCTAATGTCTCATTCAATTTTGCTTAAGGAAGCAAATGAGCATTTCTCTATAACTTTGCATATTCAACTACTCTCATGAATATGACAATCTCCCTAGTCTCAATTCATTCTATTGTGTATTCAGAAAATGCACAAGGTCCCACTTAACTAGACATTTGGTACATAAACATTTCTTCTTCGGAACTAAGTACACAACCTTATTCCCATATACATACATCTAGACAAGTATAAGATACTTATCTTGGTTGTGTCTACCCATCCTTATTCTCATATCTCTAGTAGCAGCCTAAGTTACCCTAGAGTGTTTAAGGCTCCAGATACCTATCTTAGCAATTCCTAACTCATGGAATGCTTAAGGACTTCAATTCCCATACTTGACTTTGTATTTAAAGAGAATAAATCCCACTCATCTTGCAATTTCAACCCGACTTTACTAATAGAAAAGTTATTGCATAATTCTGCTATACTTCATGAATATGACAACTTACTAGTCACCATTCATTTTATTGTGTATTTAGTAATGTACAAGATTCCACTTGCCTAGAGAACTCAATACATCAAACATCCATTCACTTAGGAGCTAAACACATAATTCTATCTCCACTCAAATGAATCTAATTGAAGAGTGGTTCCCACTCTCAACTCTTTGTTACTTAAGGGTCTAGGTACCTTCCCAAGGTAATCTACTACCCTTGGATATCCTAAGGTTCATACATTCCTCATACTTACTAGAGTGAATATTACTAATCCATCCTAGTATCCTTATCTAATACACCATATCATCACATCTTATGTAATATCTAATGCAACACTAAGTTGCCTAAGGTGCTAGATACTTACCTAAAGCAATCCACTTCTTTTGGTTGCTTTAAGGTTCATACATTCTCTATACATAACAAAATATGCATAAGAGGCTCTATTCATTCATGGTTATTCATTTCCTAGCTTAAGCAAGCTTTACATGAAATCCAATAATGATAAACTATGTTTCCATAAGTTCCTAGCCCTTATCCTTCTTGAGAAGTTGGTTATGACAAGC
Source organism: Ormosia semicastrata (assembly GCA_029884595.1). NCBI lineage: Eukaryota > Viridiplantae > Streptophyta > Magnoliopsida > Fabales > Fabaceae > Ormosia > Ormosia semicastrata. Next base: position 27,194,398 of record JAQQTO010000037.1, on the reverse strand, counting down.
TAAAATCTAACTTTTGACTTGCCCATAATCGATTATGAGGGTCTGTTAACCGATTATGAAGCATTTGATGTGCTTACTATGTCTCTATTTTAAGCCAATAACCGATTATGGCTTCCTGGTAATCGGTTATTTGGCAATGCAGTACCCTCTGCCTCACGAGAATAATTGGTTAGGCCATAAACCATAACCAGTTATCCTGCTATTAATTCCCTCTTCCAGTCATTAATAATCAGTTATGACACCGGTTATTTGGCCATCAACATTCGTTATTCTTCCACTATATAATCAGTTATGGACTTCTATAACCAGTTATCTGGGTTATTTTTACAGAAAGAATAGGGCACCTATGGCCCTCCTTCCATTGATAACTCATTAAAAACCCATAGAAAACACTTTACTCACTTCCAATCATTCAAGATCGATTTTCTTGTGATTTCTAACATCAATCTAGGCCCCTAAACTTGTTGTAGCTCTCATACAACCTCTTGATTCATCTAGGCAGATTTAGGTCCAAAATCACATTAACTCCAACCATTACCAAGTTCCTCATCTATGAACCAAAAATAGTTTATCTTAAGCTATAAATGACAATCTAGCTCTCACTAAGTTAGAACTATACTAACTTAATCCTTGGAAACAAGAACCAAGTCAAAAACATGGATTTGACTATCCAAATCCATTTTCTATTCATGAAAACCTAGGTCCATTCAATGATGAACAAAGAGGAAGAAGATGAATAAAGACCATTTACCTCTTGTATGGATGGTCCACCTTCAAGCTTGAGTTTTGATTCTTGATCTTCCCTTGCTCTTTCTTCTTTTCCCCTTTTCCTTTCTCTCATTCGATTCCTTATTGTTTCTTTTCTTTTGTTTTCCTTTCTTTTCTTTTTGCAGCATTTGTTGCCTTTAAAACGAGAGAGAGAGAGGAAATGTGAGTTTACCAAAATATCCTTAGGATATTTTGCTGTAACTTTCTTATCTGTTAAAAACACTCAGATTCTATGAAATCAAGTTTCCTAACATCCAACAACTTTAGAATAAATCATAGGATTCATCTAAATTATTGTTTTACCATTTTCATGATTTTTCATATCTGTTAGTAGTCAATCCGGTGTTAAAATACACAACCATTATGTTTAAAATTACCAAAGTAACTCTAATTATCTTAAAACTTTAAAAACATTTTCATACACATATTTGTGACCTAGAAATAAATTACTCATATTTATTTCCCTCAACTTAGCCTTCTATGCTAATATCCGAGTTATTTTAAGTTATTTTCCACCTTCTGTGTTGCAGTAAAGTGCCTAAACTAACTCAGTTTGTCACAAAACTTCATAGGCATATTAAGCAAGTCATATGTTACTTTTTGTACACATATACAAGCCTAACATGTTATTAAGGGTATTACAAATCCATTGTCACACTTTCAACTTGTGAGTTCAAGTATGTGACGACAACTTCTTGCACTTGTCATGCTATGACTTAGAAGGTCGTTGAAAGAAAATTGTTTTTCACAAAAGGAAGCAACAAATATTTGTATTGATTACAAGTTTGCACTATCTCTTGCTAAAAATCTGGTGTACCACGATCGAAACAAGTACATAGACACAATATTCTTTTTTATTAGAGAGTATGTTGACAATAAAGTGATTGAGCCCAAATATGTGAAGACACGAGATCAAATTGGTGATATTTTTATTAAGCCTCTCAAGTTTAAAATTTTTCAAAAATTGCGAAGAAAACTTGGAATGAAGAAGAAGACTTCAAATTAAGGGGGAGTGTTGATTGAAAATACCCAATGATTTGAAGTTAATAGAATTTTAGTAGTTGTGAGTGTTTTGATGTGGTAGTTATTGTGAGTTATGAAAGTTATGAGAGTTATTCTATGAGTAATAAAAAATTATGGTGTATTATATGTCACTAGAGAAAATTATTTCATTAGAATTATATAGTTATAAGATAGTTTATTTTATGAGTTAAAAAAATTACTATTATTAATTAGAAAAAATTATAAAATATATAAGTTCTCTTTTACTTCTATAAATATTTTATATATTTTAAAATTTGTTGATAAGAAATAAAAATATAAAAAAATATCACTTCATTATTGTTTGACACTGACAAAATCAGATTAAAATGCAGGTACGAGTACACACGATATACACACACAACATGTATGCAATAACTCTCAATTAGGAGCAGCGGCGTGTCTACTTTTGGCTGTATTTGGACACGTTTTCCTTTATATTTGATTTAATTAGGATAATCATACTTATTTTTAATAATATTATTTTTTATATCACATAAAATTAATTAATAAAATTTAAATTCATGATTAATGATGTATAGAAATTAACTAATGAGTATGTAAAAAATTAGTTAATGAAGAATAAAAAAATAATTAATGACATATATAAATTGGTTAACGAGAATCAAGTTAAAAAGATTATATATGTGTATATATTTATTAATCAATAATTTATACTCAATTAACTAATTTTTATATAATATTAAAATAAGTGTGAATATTATTTAAAGTAAGATAATTATTATTCTATTTAATTATTTGTTATACTTCAATTTTTTTTTGATTTATTAGTTCAAGAATATAAAACTATGTAATAAAAAAAATAAAAATCACATTTACTAAACTTGTCCAAACTATTAGGTAACACAAATTCTTCTGTGTTTTTAGCATAAATATATTTTTTATTTTTTATTATTAAAAATGTATCATATTAGTTTTATAAAATATAATTATTTTTATTTTAATTATATTTTTTAATATTATAATTGATTCGTCATCAATTCAATGGCATAGAATAGCACTTAAGAATCTGGCAATGTGGCTGAAATTCCAAGCGTCTAGTATTTGACTTTAACCACTTTACTCTTGACTAAACGCTACATTTAGAATAATACCATGGAAACCTTTGCTGTATCAATGGTTGTTGAATTTTCAGAACGTGGGATGTTAGTGACCGAAGGATTCACCGAACAAATTCAGGACGCGATAATGACATAGAGTAGCACTTAAGAATCTCTTCACATGGGCAATGTGGCTGAAATTCCAAGCGTCTAGTATTTGACTTTAACCACTTTTCTCTTGACTACACGCTGCATTTACAATAATACCGTGAAGGAACCTTTGCTGTATGAATGGTTGTTGAATTTTCAGTATGTGAATAGGGTTGGAAAAAAAATCATTAATTTTTAATTTGTATAATCCATCTATATTAAAATTAGTCCAGTTCATTCAATAAAAATAATATGTTTTATTAAATTAAATTTAATGAATTAAATTTAGTTATGCATAATTAGTAATCCAACTAAAATATCTATTGAATATTCAACAGATATCTAATTAAAAATTAATCTAATAGATATCTAATATATTTTATATTTTTTTTGTTCAACACTTTCATTTTTACTAAAGTCCAAAATGCCTATAACACAAAGTATTGAGTACCAAAATTTTTAGAGAGAATTTTTGTAAAGATAAATATTTTTTAAAGAGATAATGAAAATTATGAGAGAAAAAAATTAAAATTTTTAGAGAAACATTTTTTAGAGAGAATAAAAAAATTATAGTGAGAGAAATATTTTTTAGAGAGAGAAAGAAAATTTTTAAAAAGAGAAAGAGAAATATTACTCAGAGAGATAATGAACACTTTTAGGGAGAGAAATATTTTTTAGAGAAAGAATAAAAATTTTAAAAAAAAGAAAGGAAATTTTTAGAGAAAAATATGTTTTAAATAGAGAATAAAAAATTTTAGAAATAATTTTTTTTAAATAAGTGGATTAGATATCTATTTATCTAATTTATTAAAATAAATTAATAAATTAATTAAATATTCATTTATTAAATTAGATCATAGATAAATTAAATAATATTAAATATTTTATAATAAATATTAAATAAATTAATAATTTATTTTAAATTTATTTATTATTATTCAATTCAAAATCAAATTAATTCATCAATTCGATACCCCAGGTAGGATATTGTTAGTGACCGAAGGATTCACCGAACAAATTCAGGACGCGTTATCATTAATTCACACTGGATGAAGTTAATTGCAAATCACTACTTTAATTGGCGGTGATTCTTTCTACCTAGTGTTGGTCTCAAATTTTTCATAAGGATAAAAGATGATATAGTATCCGTTTTTAGCATAATACAATTTATATAAAAAAGAGTAAGAGAAGCAAAGGATGGAGATTACCTGTCCTTATTTTTTGTCCCATTCTCCGTCTTTTCATTTAAATTTTAATAAGTGTAAAATAAATTAAATGTGAAGAAAATATATAATTAAGTTTAAAACACTTATCAAAATTTAAGTAAAAAAACAAGAAAGAAGACAGGAAATGGAGACAGGTGATCATCTGAGAAGCAAAAATAGACGTAAGAAGGTAACATTATTTATTCAGTCATCTTCTGTTCCCCGGGTCTCAGCTGCACGGCAGCGCTTCACGTCATATTATCTTTGAGTAAATTAGCCACTACTCTCCTGCACACCTCTCTTCCCTCATTCTTGTTGATGCTGTAGGGGTTTTGTATCCCAGAGTGTAGCTTCCTTTCCAGTTTTGTTTTTCCGGTTTGTTGTGTTGTACCCAAAAATTTAAAAAAGGAAAGTCACTACTCTCTCAGGGGACCAGCTTTATTGTCTTCCAGTTGCGTAAATCGTCAACAGCAATTCGATTATTATAGGTTGAAAACCAGACCACAAGTTGTTCGAAGATGCGATAGAAAATGAATGGCTTAGGGAATGTAAACAAATGAACCGACTAGGTTATACCAATCGGCTAATGGAAACCCACCAGAGGGGTAGGGAGAATTGGAGAAATTCTCGTAGTCATCTCATATAAGTACCATCCACCACGACATTAGCAATTTAGCATCTATCCCATGCTGGTAACAGGATATGCTTTTTATCCAAAAAATAAAATAAACAAGAGATCGCAGAATGTATCCCTTAATTTTCTTCAAAGAAAGGAATAATGATACTCAAACATATTTACAAATGATTATATAATTATAATATCGTTATTTATACTCCTAAAATTTCATACTTAGCATATATTTTTTCACATCGATATATTTATTTCATTTCAAAATAGAGTATATAAATATTTCTCCTTATACATAGCAAACTGATTCTTAAAAAAAAAAAGGAATAATGATACTAGGATATATTTACAAATGATCATATAATATAAAATATAAAATTTAATGATATAAAAAATACATTTTTTATAATTATATAATTTTATCATTTAATTATAATTAATTTATCTTATTTTAAATATACTTATTTTCTGATTTTGTTAGCTCACTATGAAGTGATGTGATAATGCAACGTAAAATTGTGCATTCCACGATCACACATGCCACACATATTAGGGACATATTGCGACTGTCACATACAATTGTCACATAGGGCTGCTAAATGAAGAAAGAGTAATGATAACGGATGTCAATGGGGCTTCCGCTTGCATTATCATGGATATCTATAAGAAAAATAATTTTAAATTAATTAAAATTAATTAGTTTAATTTAGTTTGATTTTGTATTTTTTGATAGTCAAATTTGAACCAAACCTAATTGAATATCTATGAATTGATTTGGTTCAATTGATCAGATTGACTATTTTTTAACATAAAAATCAACTAAATAATTAGTTTTTATAAAAAAATATACATAATAAACCTATAAAAAAATTTAAAAATAGAATCAAACTTATTGATTTAAACACTAATAATTATTTCATATTTTAAAATGTGTATTAAAAGGTTCATAAAGAGAGAATAAAGAAACATATTGATATTTGTATTAAGAAATTATATTTGAATAAGTTAAAAAATTCTTCAAGCGAGATTTAACTTGGTAAGTTGTATACTTGTATACTACTACTATTCAATTAAAGAAGAAGTTGTGAGGCTACTAAGGTAAAAGTATATATGTAACCAATTGAACACCTAAGGACATGAGTGGAGCCAATGGAGACTTGATTAGTTGAACTTTGAATCAATGAACTTAATCCAAAGTCTCCAACTTTATGATATATCTTTATCCAAGAGAATGTTGTTAAGTTTCAAATCACAATGCACAATAGGAATTTCACTATCATTGTGCAAGTAATCCAATGTACAAGCAACATTAATATATATGTTCAGTCTCTCCATAAAATTCAACTCATTTTCGTTTGCATGCTTTCTCTTCCCTTTAATTCAATCTTCCAAGCTCTCATTACTTAAGTACTCATAAATCAAAGTTAGAAATTCATTATTTTTAAAGTCAATACTAGAGCATTTAAAGTCAATTCATTGTTTCAAAGCATCCAAGTTCAGATGATGTTGTTGTTGTTACTTTCACTTTTCTGTTATTTATGTATAGTAGCAAGCAAATTATCAGACATAGTATCAATGTTACCATTGTGACTATGATAATGTAATGTCTAACATGCCTTTTTCCATGGCCATGAGGCTCACATGCAAAATGCAAGCAAAGTTTTTTTATTACATTCTAAATGGACAGCAGAAAGATTTTGAAAAACTCCACCACTAAGAATGATTCCTTTTAAATCATTATAATAGAAGTTCAAAAGCTGAAGGACATGTAGATTTTGAAGATCAATATGAATAAATCCAAAGAATTGGTTGGAGGAAAGATCCAAAGTTTTTAAGTCTCTCACCTCTTTAAGAGTTTTTAGAATAGCAACTGATAGCATATTCTTGGCCAGAGCTGTAGTACTAGTAAACAGAACCGAACATTTTGACAGAGGAGTTTTCTAACCTTCTGTATTGAACAAAGACGACGTTTTAGGGGTTGAAAACTAAGAAAGTATTAGAAAAAGTCAAAAAAATAAGTAGTAGCCAAAAAATATTATAGCATAAATTTTAAAAGAAAATAAAATATATAAATATATGGTTTAGTTTAATTCGATTTAGTTCAGTTTTAAAATTTTAAATTTGAGAACTGAATCAATTAAATTTTAATTGGTTTAGATTTTACCCGAACCAATCAATATACCTAAATCAAACTAAATTAATTTAATTGGTTCGATTTAGATTGATTAAATTGATCAAGTTATCTGAACTAATTTACATCCCTACTGAGATGGTGTCTCCCACTTAATTGAAAAACTTTTCTTTAAACCTTATATATATTTATATTTATCAATTTTACCCCTTTGTATACGTGTAACTTTTGCTCTATATACAAATAAATTAATAAATTTATAGTTATAAAAAATAAAATTTATTATTATTATTATTTTTAAAAACACACACATAATTTAGAGCCAATATAGCATAGAACACCAAAAGTTTGTCAATATATTCATAGAACACGTAAGTCTTCTCTCACTGTTACGCATCTACAATGACTTTTCAAATTTCTCAACTTTCTCTCTTTTTCTTTTATTTAATCATTTTTTCCTCAGTCAAATATATCTATACACCTTTTCATCTCATATGTTCTTACCTTTATTTTTACATTAATAGAAAAAAAATATTTGATAGAATTAATAATAATAATAAATTATTCATTATTTTTAAAATATAAAAACGTGAAAGAAATAATTATAACTTAATTTTTTATTATTTTATATTAATGTATTTTTTAATATATAAATATAATTATTAAAACTTTTTCTTTATGTTTATGTCTATGTATTATCTTTGTCCACATTATTTAAAATTCCTGAATCCATGGCTAGATTGATGGTTGAAAGTTCTACGAACACGACTGGTTAATCAAAATTCTGACCCGAGCAGTCAGGTTCAATGCACCTCCCAAAAGTAAAAAAAAGGTCTATTCAGTGTTGGTAACCAAGCGCAAGCACCATGGCTCCTTAAAACTCTGGTGAGGCCACAGTGGGTGCCCATGCATAATGGCCTTTTCGGAGTTCCGTCCGCTGGAGGAGGGGTCGGTGATTGAGTACGTAAAGGGCGTCCCAGCCCTGTCCTCGAAGCTGGGCAACAAGTTCCATGACTTAACGGTCAAAGAGGTCGGAGATGGCAACCTCAACTTTGTGTACATAGTCGCCAACTCTGCCGGTTCCTTTGTCATCAAGCAGGTAACAAACAATGAAATCAAAACCATGATGATGATGATGCTTGCTTAAATTAAAATTGTTTGATGACGTTGTGGTTGTAATTGTAATTTTGTAGGCTCTCCCGTACATTCGTTGCATAGGGGATTCATGGCCTCTGACCAAAGACAGAGCATATTTTGAGGCGGTGGCGCTGAAAGAGCAGGGTCGCTTAAGCCCTGATCATGTCCCACAGGTGTATCATTTTGACCATACCATGGCTTTGATCGCCATGCGTTACCTGGAGCCCCCACACATTATCCTCAGAAAAGGGTTGATTGCTGGGATTGAGTACCCACTCTTGGCACATCACATGGCCCATTTCATGGCCAACACACTCTTCTTTACATCTCTCCTTTTCCGCTCCACTACTGACCACAAACGGGATGGTACCCTATTACTATTACTCTTTATTATCTTATTCTTATGCCTTCTCCTTCCTTATTTGTTGCATTGATTACCAATAACCATCATATAATATATTTTATTATATTATATGCCATGTTTCCCATAACTAAGCCTAAATCCATGCTGGCTGGCTTCATTTCATGCAGTTGCCAAATTTTGTGGGAATGTGGCCATGTGTAGGCACACTGAGCAGGTTGTTTTCTCTGACCCTTACAAAATTTCTGAATACAATCACTGGACTGCCCCTTATCTTGATCATGATGCTGAGGCTCTTCGCCAAGACAATCTGCTGAAGCTTGAAGTTGCTGAGCTGAAATCTAAGTATTATGACTCGCACTTTTTTTCCCCATTATATGCGCAGTAGTTCAGTTCTGTTGCTAGTTATTTTTCTTTATAAGAATTTTTATTCCTATAGGTTCTCTGAGAGGGCTCAGGCACTAATACATGGAGATCTACACACTAGTTCTGTGATGGTTACTCGTGCATCAACACAAGTTATTGATCCAGAATTTGCATTTTATGGGCCAATGGGTTTTGACATTGGTGCATTCTTGGGAAACTTGATTTTGGCTTTCTTTGCTCAAGACGGACTTGTTGATCAAGTGAACGATCGAAAAGTAGGTCCTGTTTTTTACATGCCCTCTATGACCCTTATTTATGTTCTTTGTATTGATCTATTGTTATTGTTGTCCATAATCTTTCTATTTAAAAAAATAAATAAAAAATAAAAACATTGCTCACAATCTAACTCTATCACACACTACAATTCTGTCAATAAATGGTGCCTTGTTATCCAATGGCATCTCGTGTGTTAATCAAGAGAAGGAGTTCTTGCTATGTATATTGAGGAGGTAACAAAATTATACCATGTGAAATCTGGATAGTCTTAGAGATGGTTTCAGAGAGCTACGAGCTGTCCTTACCAACACTAGTAACAAGAGAAGCCTGGTGGGGGAACATACTCTGCTGTCAGTTTTAACTAGTATTATATTGTTTATCTATTGTTGTATATTCATCTTCATTTGGCAGGATTTTTCCTTTTAGTCAAGTTTCTGCTTTGCATTACAGGATGAATGACATAATGGGATTAGGCATTTAATTATGATTCTTATTAATTGCTGGAGAGTGGAGATTATTGATTAAAGGGGAAAAGAGAGATATTTCTTGTCTAAAACATGCCATGTTATGCAGACATACAAGGAATGGATTCTTAAGACAATTGAAGACACTTGGAATCTTTTTTACTATAAATTCATTGCACTTTGGGACGAGCACAGAAATGGTGCTGGTGAGGCATATCTTCCAGAAATTTATAACAATCCTGAGGTTCAGCTTCTTGTACAGAAGAGATACATGACAGATTTGTTTCATGACAGTCTTGGATTTGGTGCTGCCAAGATGATAAGGTGACACTTTTCCTCTCTAATAAAATTTAATAAAGAAAAAAAAGAAAAGAAAACAAGATAAGGTGAGACTACAGATCAGAGATTCTTCTTTCTACTAGAATGATATGATGTATAATTAATTTCTGTGTTTATGAATTCTGAGATTTTTTTTTCTTTGGTTCCATTGAAAGATTATTTCACAATAAGCAAGGACCCTTTAATTTTCCAATCTTCAGGCAAGAGATTTTAGGCATTAAACATAATGCTTTTGTAACTAAATATTCATTATTATGAAATGATTAAATAATATAGAAAAAATTTGATGATGTCTAAATTTATTTATAGCTTTCTGTATAGTCGCTTTAGTCATCATGCCTTCTATCTTCTCTCACTATTTCATCGCTTCCATTTTAATATGCCATTGATGCACTGTCACTTCTTTTTAAAGTAAGAAGTACTAGCCACTATATATATTGGTGTTTGGAATTTATATTTTTACAAAATATAGCTGACCCTTTTCGTGACTAGTGTAACAAGGCTTAATCTCAAAGACTTATGTTTTATGAATTTTCAGTTGGAATGAATTATATATTTGACATGGGCGTATTTTATCTTATTTATATATATTGACCTCCCATTTGATGAAGATTAGTAACTTGGAGCTTTTTATTGGAACAAAAAACATGAACAAAAAACATACTACTTCTCTCTTTTCAAAAATAAAAACTTCTAGGAGTATTTAAGACATTTCATACATATAAGTGAAAGAGTGATCAAGTGTGAGCGTGAGAGTAACAAATCTGAAACATTAAAAGATCAAAACTATAATAAGTCAAGTGATTTTTTAAGTGGTCATATCACTTTTTAAATAATTTCAAATCTCAAGCATATGAAAATCTTGTTTTAGGCAGCCTGGATAAGGTTTCACTTTTAATTATTTGTTTGACAGGAGAATTGTTGGTGTGGCACATGTTGAGGATTTTGAATCCATTACCGATGCTGTTAAACGGGCTACCTGTGAACGGAGGGCACTTGATTTTGCAAAGATGCTGCTCAAAGATAGAAGAAAATTTGAGGGCATCACTGGAATTGTTTCAGCAATTCGGCAATTCTAGCCTAGACAAGGTTTTGCTATATGGATACTTTGATCATGTATTGTGATTTCCAATATTAGCTCTCCTAAAGATTTTGGTTGAGGGTGTACTACTAGTTAACTATTTCTTACCCAACTTGTAGTAAAAGTTATATACTCAATAATTAATCATTTGTCTTTTAGTGTGTTATTTTGAGATGCATAAGTTAGCAAGCTTTATACCAGTTAGGTAGAATATCACCATGATTGAGGGCGGTACTTGTGGAAATAGAATCTAATAAAAGTTGATATGGGATGCATAATTCAATTGGCACCGGCCCAATTCTTCAAGACTTGGGTTGTAATATGATGTTAGAGGCTGCAATTCTTAACAAGGCTACATATTATCCTCCCCTACCCAGGTGCTTGCACCTCCAATGTAGCAAAAGAGGAAAAAAAGAAAAAGTTGATATGGGATCTGTGGAGAGCTGTACGTGAGCATGTAGTTAATCTCTGTCAGTTACATTAGGATAGTTGGTGCTTAGAATTAGGACAGTCTATTAAGATCTAACTTCTCCTAAGTGTGCAACAGAGGGACGTACTTAGGAGTCCATAATTGGCAAAATTTAAATAGGAGTATTGTGAACTTATCACTATAATAATTGATTTTTTTTGTTTCTCATTTCAGTAAGAAGCGTGCTAATACTAGTTTAACGGTGAAAATTGGAGATCATATTATACCACAAGTTATATAATTTAGGTATCTTAGATCTATCATACAAAATGATAGAGAGATAGAGGGAAATGTAAACCATAGGATTCAAGTTAGATGAATGAAATAGAGGAGTGCTTCAAGAGTTATTTATAATAAAAAAGTGTCTCTTAAGTTTAAGGGTAAATTTTACCGTACAGCTATAAGACCCGCGATGTTGTATAGTACTGAATGTTAGGTAGTAAAAAGCCAACAAGAGCATAAGATCAGTGTCGCTGAGATAAGGATGTTGCGCTGGATGTGTGGCCATACAAGACAATATAGGATTAAGAATACATTAGAGAGAAAATAAGAATAGCACCTATTGTGAAAAAGATAGGAGAATCTCGCCTTAGGTGATTTGGACGTGTAAGGAGAAGACCTTTAGAAGTCCCTGTAAGAAGAGTAGATCAGGTGGAAGATAAACCCAATAGCTAGAGGTAGAGGGAGATCAAGAAAGACTATAAGTGAAATAATTAAAAAAGATTTAGATTTGTATGACATTTCTGATGACTTGATTTATGATAGGATATAATAGTATCGTTTGATCTATGTAGCCAATCTCACCTAATGAGAAAAAACTTGATTGTTGTTGATCTGTGTGAATTAACGGACAACTAATGGTTTAATAGAAGTTAAATAACTGATGATAAAGCTGTCGAAATAAGTAGAAGATTCACTTTGAAGGATTCATTTGACTTAGTACAGTTAATCGTTCTTTAACTCTCTTTCTGTGAGTTAACTGGGTATCTGTTCAGGTATAAGAAAGAACCTGGTCAAGACATTACGCAAAAATTCATCTACATCTTAACTATTTTTATTGAAAGGGGCAAGTGACCTGCATAACATGAATTGATTGGTGAAGTGAAGTGGATAAATAGGAAAAGATGCAAAACCAAATATGTTCCAGTTCCACTGCAATCTCTGAAGCAGTCAGCTGGGACATTTATTGACCAAATACATTATCTTCTTATTCTGAAAAACTAACAATTCTAGTTGGTAGCATACTTGGCCTTGTAGTGATTCCACAGCTGAGCTACTTACTGGCTTCCCTAGCAGCTCAATAAAGTAACTGTCACTATAACTGGACTTCATCTTCTTGTTTAAGTCAGCAACAAACCCATTTTTGATACTATTGCAGTAGTCTAAAAATGGAGCTGTGACATCGTATCCTTGGTACCAATCATCTCCATGACCTGCGGAACCCAGTGATCTGCTGCATACACAGCCTTCAATGAGTCCGTTCCCGACCCACTGCCATACATGGGTGATGGGTCATTTCATGATAGAGTATCCCAGTAATCTCCTTTTTGATATATCTTCAGGTTCAGGGTACTTTTCAATGTAACATGAATGCGACCCCATCAATGTTTTCAACTATCATACTGACTTTTTGGACATTTTTCCTGTCAGCATCAGTGTTCTGCTGAAAGAGCTTCTGTATGAAGTGCGTGGCAGAGCTCATTGTTTGCTTGACATAATCAAACCGCTCTCACCAACAATGCTGAATGCTGGATTCAGCATTGTTGGACACAACATAGTCCACTGCCTTACTGCCATAAACAGCTGCTATAGTTAGTACTAAGCATAGGACGTGCTTAAGATATTGGGCCATTGTTGTTTTAATTGGGTTTTGCTTTGAACATTTGTGTAGGGGGGCAGTGCTTTACAGCTTTTATAGGAGGAATTTGGAGTCAAAATAGCGAGTAGTAAGGAGGTGCTGGACTGCTGGGCGCATGACATAGAGCAATTAATGCTTGGTAAAGAAAGTTGGGCTCAAAGTTGATACATAACAGATAATTATTTAATATTCTTCTATATTAATTTCTTTTTCAAAACTGAAAACCCCATCCTTCTTGGATCTCATTCACTCACCTCACCAAAACTGAAATGCTCGATAACGTTGTAAAATCATCTGAATGTTTTGGTATAACTTTTATAATACATACATCCTAAGAATTTGTTAGGGTTCTGTCAGTAGAGATGCTAGTGCAACACATGTATCATGTTGCCTATCAATCAAGCTATCACTGTGTATAGCAACTAATTAAGCATCTGGCTCGGAAGCTTTTAATTTAACTGACTTGAAGAAAATGGACTTTGCATGGCAAGTCGCGGATCTGTTTGCACGATTAAAGTAGTCATAGCATGGGACAGTGGCAAAGAGATAACTGACTCAAAGATTATCACATTCACATGTTCTTCTTGGACAAAAGATAGGGATATACCTTATTTGAACTTAATCAGCATTTTTAACCGATGTTATGCTATTCACGAATGGCATTTTTCCTTATTTGATGCCTCTAAAAGTGGTAAACAAAGCATAATTTTAGAATCATCTCATCCATATGGGTTATTTGATGCCTCTAAAAGTGGTGAACAAAGCATAATTTTAGAACCATCTCATCCATGTGAGTATTCATAGTCGTAGTGGATTAGAAGAGGAGTAAACAATTTAAAATGGCCACTTCAGATAATACTTTATTTTACCTTTATGGTTAGATCTCTCCATTTCCCCCCCCCCCCCTCTTTCTTTGTTTTATTTATAATGGATTAGACAATATATGCTGTGAAGTTTAGATTTTTTTTTCTTGAAATTAACAAGGCCTAGTTATTAGGCCTTAGCTAGCGAGTAATAGAGTGCCACCCACCTAACTGCCATAATTGGCCTTATAGTCGTTCCACAGCTGATCAACAGTCTTCCCAAGGAGCAGAACAAAGTATTGGCTGCTGTAACTATAACCATCCCTCATCTTCTTGTTGAGTTCTGCCACAAACCCATTTCTGAGACTGTTATAGTAGTCCAGAAAATAAGCAGTAACATCATAACCTTGGTCCCATCTCTGCCCCTGCCCTGGTTTTATCCAGTGACTGGGTGCATACCCAGCTTTCAACCTCACAAAATCTGCAATTCCTTCAATCAATCCCCCATCTTTCCCATTCCACTGCCATATGTGGGTCATTTCATGATAGAGCACCCCTGTAATCTCTGTTTTCACATTGCCAGAATAGCTTCCAACATATTTTGCACCAAGATGAATCTCATCGTTGATGGCATATGCGACTCCATCTACGTCTTCCACAATCAAGCTGACCTTTTGCACGTTTTTCCTGTCAGCAAGAGCGTTTTGCTGGAACACCCTCCATGTGAATTGTGTGGCAGAGTTCAGTGTTTGCTTGGTATAGGCTGCGCCTACTTCATGACAGAAACGCACACCACCAGCAGTTGTTAAGGCTGTGTTGGTAACACTGCACTCAACCTCGTATGTTACTTGAATGCCTGCTAAAATTACTACCAAACAGAGCACATGCATAATGTATTGAGTCATGGCTCTATGTGTAATGTGTAGCTAGCTTTTTAATTTCTTTTGAAGCGAATCTAGTTAGTTATCGCACCACAATTGTGTCATAGTTTTTATAGGAAGACAGATAAAAGATAAACAACAACGACTAGCGCGCTGGTGGTGTAGTGCTCATGCGCACGCTTTTAAGTTAGTGCTTTTATTTATTCTTGTTTGCTCTATAAGTTAATGTTTTTAATGGGAACTACCTTAATTTCAAGTACAATATGCTGCACTAATATTTCACTCTCACTTATAAAATTTGGGTTTTCCTTAAGTGCAACTGTTAGCAAAATTTATAAAAATTTGGTATTAGGGTGTGACAGATGTTCTTGTGAAATCTTCCATGCATTGATTTTTTGTATGGTTAGGGGTGTAAACAAGTAAAATTAAGTTGAGTACTTGAAATTCATATTTAGCTTGTGAAAAAATAAATTATTTAAATTTGATTAAGTTTGGACTTTGACTTATTTGAAAAATATGAAGTTTTGACTTGACTTATTTAACTTATTTATAATTCTGATTTTTTTATCAATTTTTTTTTGAAATATTTAAGTTTATTAATTCAGTATTTATTAAGCATCTTTATGTTAGAAGATAGAATAAAAAAATTAAAAAAATAAATTTTTTTTATTCATAGTCCATTATATAAAAAAATTCATAACTTTTTTATAAAAACTTTTAGCTAATAATAATAATAAATTATATATATATATAAAAGATATTCACAAATTTTTAATGTCAAATTTATAAATTTATACTTGACTTATTTATATAATCGAGCATTTATTTAAGTTTAAGGCCTTAAACCTGTTTGTAATTAAACAAACAAACTTATGAAATATTTAGTGAGTCAAATAGTTAACAAATATGGGGTAATTTACACCCTACCAATGACTCTGCAAAGAACAGACCTGTTATTGGAACTTCGACTTCTGCTTTCCTTTATGGATCATTGTTATTGTCGTTGTTCTTATTATTATTATTTTCATTTATGCCTGAATCAAACCTAAGATATTTTCATTTATGCCTGAATCAAACCTAAGATATTTTCATTTATGCCTAAATCAAACCTAAGATTTGTACCTAACTTTCAATCGCAAAGTCTAATCTAATTAAACTCTGATGAATCATAAGCACCATTATTTTCTTCTAACCATTCTACTTGGTCGGCCACTATGTGCTGGCAATTGAAGGGAAATAACTCAAATGTACCAAGAAAAATTTGCAAGTGTTAGAACGATAATATATTTTAGGATTTTATTAAAGATATTTGTTAAAGAAGTTAAATTAAAAATTTTTAAATGAAAATAAGATATTTAATGTAATAAAAAAAAAAAAAAATTATATTTATCTTATTTTTGTGTAAAACTTTATATTTTCATTACATTAAATGTCTTGTTTTTATTACATTAAAAGTCTTGTTTTTATCTAAAAAAATTTATTTTGATTTTCGTAACATATTTTTAAGACGAGAAATGATTTGTCCTCCTACTCAATTCTCCTATTAATCATCTTAATTACTAAATAAAAAAAGTATTAAATATTTTTTATATTTTCAAGACATTAGATGCATTTACTTTTTCATTTAATTTTTTTTTCATTTAGTATTAGGAGGATTATTAGGAGGAACTTGTAGGAGGATATAGAATTACTCTTTAAAGACACTTGTTAACAAAATCTTATATTTTATAGCAAGTAGTAGCTAGTCCCAATTGCAAGAAGGGAATTTATTCTAGCCTGAATTTTGCAAGTCGTAAAAGTCGCAGCCGTCTGTTAGTTGCATTCAAACCCTAATTATTCCAACACCAATGGTTGTAAGTGCACGAACTTTCGCAATTAAGATAACCTCTACAATAATGGTTTAATGCATTTTGTGAATGTGATAGCAATTTTGCAAAATATGTGTGCAAAAATTGCTCGAAACCTTTTTAAAAGGTTCATATATGCTAGCTTTTTTTGTGAAGAATACTAAAAAAAAAAAAAATAGAAGTTTAAGAACTGACAATTCTTTTGTCATGATTTGATGTACAACTACTAAAATTATGAAACGTGATTTCAATATTTTTTAAATATTATTTAAGATTTAATTTTTTTCTGTTGTTAGTGTAAATCTTATTTACAATATCATATCAATCATGTATTATTAAATTATTAAAAAAATTTACTATCATAATTGCTATCATAAAATGTTTAACATTTATAATATGTGCCAACACATTATTCCATGTTAGTATAAAAAATAGCATTTTTAATAGGTTATATGTAATTATAAGTACTTTTTAAGTGTTTATTAAGTTTAAAAGTCTGCCTTATCTTAAAATAAGATAATCATTTTTAACCCTAAATTTTCATTCCCAAAAAAAATAAATCATAGTAAATTAAATTTAAACTCTATTTTATTTATGCCTATTATTTTTCTGTAATACTTGTCTATTTATATCATATTCCTATTGAATTTGTGCAATTTGAAAGACGACGTCTTCATCATGCACCGAAGAATAAGGTAAACTTCAATCATATTATTCAACTTTAATATTTAAACATTGTAAGAATTGTCAATATTTTAGATTAGCTCAACCTCGATAAGTCAACTGATGCACCATAAATTTTAAGTAATTGGGACAAAGACAATAAATAAATATAAAAAATTAAATAAAAAATTATTAGTATGAAATGATGAAAATTTGATTTATAATTATTTTTTACATTGAGTAATTTTTTATTATTAATATTATTAAATATTTCTCTTTTTATGTATATACAAATTATCTTGACATTAAATTGCGTGAAATGCAATTTGAGAAAAAAATAGATAGGTTTAATTTATCTGTTTGTAATTTACTCATTATATAGCAGACAAAGTTAAAAATATAAAAATAATAAATAAATATCATAAGTAATAGAGAAATTTAAAAAATGAGTGGGGCATATGTTTCACTCTCTTCAACATGGGTTCGTCCCTGCTAAGCCATTAACAAGATTTTGGTTGATATTGGTCAGTCCTTTCTTTAACAAACGTGAACTTATGATACCCCATTTCTTATACAAATTGACCAAACCCCTCACTATTATCCTAGTGGTTTGATATTGTTCAATCCTTGCAAAAACTGTTTCATATTAAATATGAAGAAAACTATTTAACATATTCACTACTCATATTGTGGTTGAATTACTTGCATTAATGAGACCCTCATACCCAAAATGTATAATGCATGCATATTTAACATTTTGATTAGGTGAAATAGAAACAAACATTGTTTTAGATAATAAAAAAAGTTTTGGTGTGTTAATATTTTTGTCATTGTAAAATATTTTGTCAAGTTCCGCCACAGGTAATGGGATGAGATTAACTTTTTAAAATTATTAAAAGAGTCTATTGGACCATTATAAAAAGAGAAAAATATTATAAACTTTATAATAAAACTAACAAGTTAGACCATCTCATTAATGACGTAGACTTAAAGGTGAATACTTCTCTTATTATACTTGGCCAGCTAAGAAGAATACTAAAACCCATTTAACTTGAAGGTAACAAAGAAATCACCTTGTGATTATTTGCTTTTACTAGAAAACATCGCAACTTTTTAGTATAGTAAAACAATAAAACATAGTGTTTCGAACAATGTAATTTGGAATATTGATCATATAAGTAATAATTAATATTTATCACAATAGTCAACTAAAAAAAAGAAGAAACAATGTAACTTCTGAAATTTAAGTAATGAAACAAGGGAGACACCGAGACACAATCTGCTCAAAATATGCATGAGACAAAGGAAAAAAAAATGAAACGCTCATGTAAGATCCAAGTATCCTATACTAGTGAGATTAATTCTCATTATATACTCGTATAGTTTTACTTTAATAAATAAATTTTTTAAATGTAAATTGGTTTAGTTAATAAATATTTATTCATAAAGAGTAAGTAATAAGCAACATTGACCATATAAGACGAAGACGCGAGCTTAAATTTTAAGAAAATAACTTTTATGAATGTTAGGTGATAAATCTTAATTTTGGATTCGACAGAGAAAATGCCTCGAGTAAACAAATTGGCTAAGTTACTTTTTGATGGAGAATGACTTGATAGAGAATGATGGAAGATGTCAACCATAATGTAACTTGGTGATGAAAATGGTCAAGTTACAATTTGACAAAATCAATGCTGACAGGAGAAAATTATTTGACAAGAATGACTAGAAGATCAGTTCTGTCGAATGATGCATAAAGCTGTTGAAGATGCTAGAAGATCGGTTCTGTTGAATGAATACATAAACCTGTCGAATATGCTAGAAGATCAGCTCTGTCGAATGGTGTATAAAGCTGTCGAAGATTCAAGAAGATCAGCAAAAATTATAATTCGACGGATGGATGTGGATATTGGAAAATCTTCTTAGTGTTGAACCGACGAAAGTACTAAATGGTCAGAAGCTGGTTTTGTCAAAAGTTGGGCAAAGTACTAGTGTTGAATATGTGGCATATAACTGCCATATACGTGTCAAATTTTTAGGAGTCAGTTATTTTAATAGTTTATCTATAAATATTAGAATTCATGATATACAAATGATTGGATACTTGATTGAAATCCTAAACATCTCACTCAAGTAGATACACGGATACAGATCCAAGTATACATTCCCTTTACATTTCAAGACATTTATATTAATGCAATGTTCTTTTAAATTCATTTACTTTTCAGTTTTGTTCTTTAAATTTCCTTTACATTTCCTCGCACTTTTACTTGTTTTTCTTTACTGTTTTCCATTTAAAATTATGCACTTTAAATTCACGTCATTTTACATTAACGTCTTTTACTTTCACTGCACATTTAAACTTTCTGCACTTTACATTTTTGCACTTTAATTTTGCACCATTTACACGCTTTCAGTTAATTTTCTGCATTTTCTACTTATTTAATTCAAATCTCTTTAATTCCTTTTGTTTACTGTCAAAAACCATTTTTAAAACGAGATTACCACATAACTCGAAACCCACATTCATCTGATTTTCATTATTTGTTTTTCGGACTTGGTCTTAACCAAAATTCCACTTAAACAAATTGGCACGCCCGGTGGGACGAGTTCAGAGTAACTTGTAGTGTCAACAGGAAATGGTTTTATGCGTTTAAGAAATGGAAGATTTATCTACCCTTCTCAATATACGCAAACCATGAGTACTGTAAGTAGCCAGGCGTCGGATATACCTTCGACAGCCGTTACTGCACCACCCTCGACCGTCGCTAGTACTGGTCTGGTGGAAGATGTTATAGCAACTGGTGCTCTCCGGAGTAATCCAGTAGTTGAACAGGTGTTGCCTGGAATGACTCAGCCATCGCCGAGTCAGCCAAGTAACAAAAGCATAATAAATTCAAATTCAAAGTTTGTGCCCCAATATGGGTTGCCACCGAATTATGTGCCTCCTGTGATGGCACAAATGGGACTTGGCTCCACTTTGGCCAATACTGTCGACCAATCAGTAGCTTTACAAGGCCAACCACAGATAAGTTCGGCCTTGACAAGTTTTGGTAGTCAAGGAGTAGGAGTTGCAAGTACAAGCAATCCAACTCACTTTCGACAAGAAAGATTGAATTTGAGACCAGTTTTCCCAAATATGTCGAGAGATAATCCTCGAAGTGTAACAGGGCCAACTGTAAATTCTTTGGCCAGCTTTCAACAATAAATGGACGAAAGCAACCATGACATGGTGCATATATTCACTCAGCAAATGAGTGTCGTGATTACGCCAATCATGGAAAATACAAAGAATATTTGCAGGGCATTGACTCAGCAAATGTCAAGGCTAAACCAAGCCTTGGGAGTAGGTGATTTGGCCAATGACAATGCTCAAACCACCCAGCCTAGGGTAAATGGAGAAATGGTTGCACCTCAGGCAAATGTGGGGCAAAATCAACATAACTTAGATCAACCTAGGCAGAATGATCAACCACGCTTAGAATATGGAAATGTCTATATGCTCCGTCGAGGAAATGAAGATCAAATGGCTAGAAATGATGTAGCCATGAGATTACTTCGACAAAATCTTGAGGGCCACCAAGTGGTTGAACAAAATATAAACCAAGTAGTGGAGCAAGTTTTGATCAGATTTGGCTTCAACGTTGGCTATGCCAACCAGCCATATTTTGTATCAGCGTTTCCTGAGTGGGTCTAACAGGCAGAAATACCTAGAGGAATTAAGATTCCTAAACTCTCCAAGTTTGCAGGAGAAAGTGGGGAATCGACCGTCGAACATGTTGCACGGTTTACAATAGAGATGGGGGAATTGGCCACTGTCGAAGGCCTTAAAATGAGATTCTTCCCAAGTTCCCTTACAAAGAATGCTTTTTCCTAGTTCTCGACATTGAGACTGAATTCAGTCCACTCCTGGGCTCAATTGGAAATAAGCTTTCATGATCAATTCTTTAGAGGAGATTTGAAAGTAGGACTTACAGATCTCTTTAATATCAAAAGGATGTATAATGAAACTGTCGATGACTATCTTGCTAGATTTTGATAAATGAGGAGTAGATGTTTTACCCCTATACCTGAGGTCGAAGTAGTAAAGCTAACTGCAGGTGGTTTAGATTATTATATAAGGAAGAAATTAGTGAATCAACATTTGGTTGATCTTGCCCAACTAGATGAAAAAGTTAGGCAAATAGAACAACTAAAAGTTGAGAAGATTTAAAAATAGAAAAGATTTCTTAAAAGAGAAAAAGTGGCATTTGTCGGATTAAGTGAATCCGACAATGAGTTTGAAGGCAGTGATGATGAGTTTGAAGTCAACATTGCTGAACTTCAGAACGGTCCTCCTTATGTTTGCCAGGCTTTACAACCTAGTAGAAACAAGGAGAAAATGAGTTATGTTAATAGGAAAACATATACATTCGACGTAACCAAAGTCGACAAGATTTTTGATTTGTTATTAAAAGACAAACAAATTAAATTGTTGGAAGGACATAGGTTACTAAAGTTTGATGAAATAAAAGACTGAAAATATTGTAAATTTCATAACAATTTCGGTCATGTTACTAATGAATGTGTTCGTTTCAGAGACATAATTCAAAAAGCAATTATGGATGGACATTTGAAGTTTGCAAACAAGCTTAAAGCGGACATGAAAGTTGGCTGAAGTATCTTATGTTGATCCGCAAGTTCCTTTAAATGTTGGAATGCTCAACATAAGGAAGTTGCAAGAGTTCAACGTGGATACAAAGGATGCAACCGACATATATCCAAAGTCAGGTGAGTCTTTCGAGGCATTTCTTGAGAGAAAGAAAGAAGAGGGCAAGGTCAGGTTGTGCCCAAGATGTAACGCAGTATACGATGAGCTTGCTGCAAAGAAAGCTGCTGAAGAACAACCAAGTGTTCAGCAGGGTAAGAAGAAGGTTTTCGACTGGAAAACCTGACAACCATAGAAGCCTTTTCATGCTCCAAGGCCAAGACCAGTCCACATGCCTAGGCCTAACATGAATGGTTGGTTGGTCGAACCACATAGGTTTGTGGGAAATAGAGATCATGTTGGACCAGTTAAAACCAGGGTGTCACCTGCTAATGTTGCAGTAGATAGATGGATGAAGAATTCTGTAATGGCTAGACATACATATTTTCGACGTAATGTGTCTGCCAGGAGGAGTAACTTTCAAAGAAGTCAACCCTTTTAGAATGAAGACTACAAGAATAGTAGGATCAGTCTGGGAAAAACCTTGATTAGCCAAGATGAAGCAGGGCCATCAAAGGTTCTTCAAATGTCGAAGAGTAAGAAAAGAAGATTATAGATATTAAGACAAGCACAAAAGAGAAGAGATATGGCTGAAGGATTAGTGATCAAGGAGCAGCCTGTAGAAACAGGATGTTTGGTGGTCGAAAAAAGGCCAGTGCTTAATCAGGATAAAGATGGTAAAAAACTAAAGTGTTGTTACCAAGGGATCGTTTCCAGGGAAGCCGACAACAAATGAAGTTAGACGGCTTGATACGGATGATGAATCCCGACAAGAAAGGTTGGCAGAAATAAGAAAGGGTAAGCAGGTTCAAAGGCCAATTCCAAATAAAACAAAAAGGAAATGACCAATTGGACTGATTGCACCAGAAAGAGAAGCAAGAAAGAATAGTTTATCGGTCGAGAAGGATAAGGAGTTGGTTAGCTCAAAAGTTGTAAAACCGACAATGGGAAAAGAGCAGACTAAGGACACTGAAATTGAAAATACTAAGAATATTGAAGACTGGTCGAAAGAAGAAATCAGGAGAATCTTAGAGGATCCTGATCAAGATGTAGAGTGGAGGAAGAAGGTACTTGACATTAGTAAAGAAAAAGAGAAATTGGCAAAATCTGATTGCCAAAGTATGGACTTGGCAGCCAATGAAGTTATTGAGGCCTTAAATGATCCAGATGATCTATTAGGCCTTGGTGACAATGAGTTTGATATGGACATCAATTGGGAGGAGGACTTAGATGAAATCTTGACAGCTATGGATAGTAGTTTACCGTAGAAAGATTATTTCAGGATTGGAAGACACGTAAGTGATGAAGAGTTATCCGATGAGGAGGAATTCTTGAAGTCAATGAGTGTGAATTTAGTTTCGGTGTTACCTGCAGACTTTGAAGGGTATCACGAAATTGAGTACACTAGGGAGAATAAAGAGGATTTAGATGACCTGGATGATTATTGGCTTCTTTTCCAGGATAATATGGTAACAGTCTACGACAATACGGCTCAGTTCTAGAAATTGACAGAAGACCAGAAGGCTTATTTACGACCGTTGCACATCAAGGCTCTATTAGAAGGAAAGCCCACCAATAGAGTTTTGATCGACCGGGGGGGGCAGTTATAAATTTAATCTCAAGGGTAATGCTTAAAAAACTTGGGAAAGATGAGTCCGATTTGATGTCGACGAACATGGTAGTCACTGATTTCAGTGGTAAAACCTCCCCGTCGGACGGAGTGGTGATGTTAAAAGTACAAGTCAGATCTGTTGCAAGGCCGACGCTATTTGTGGTAATTCCGACGAAGTCAAGTTACAACCTTCTGCTAGGAAGGGATTGGATTCATGCTGTCGGAGCAATACCGTCAACGGTTCATCAGAAGCTCATTCTTTGGAATGATGATGACCAAGTTGAAGTAATAGAAGCAGATGACAGTCCTTGCTATCTCCAGCAGCTTCATGTCGACTTCAGAATATATGCCCCAAGTGTTAAACCGGTAATAGCAAGTGGTGGAGTCATTAACGAAGATACACTCGAAGTTTGCTTGAGGGATCAGTTTGGTATACGACTGGTGAAAAAGGCCGAAGAAGATCGGCCAGGCACTAGTTATGAATGTTAAGGATCACTCAGAAAAATTATCGGCTTATTTAGCCGACAAAGCAGTCTATGCTGCTAAAAGTTTACTGTCGGATTGTATAATTGATGATGGTCCTTTAGGCTTTGAGAAATGGCTTGATAAGAAGCAGAATGTGGAAGTGGAAGATCCTTTGGAAGAAATAAACTTGGGCACTGAAACAGACAGGAGGCCTATCTTTGTGAGTTCGTTTCTGCCAAAGGATTTTAAAGAAAAGCTTGTCGAGTTAATTATGGAATATAAGGATTGTTTCGCCTGGGATTATGATGAAATGCCTGGATTGAGTAGAGATCTTGTCGAGCACAGATTGCCTTTGAAAGAAGAATGCAGACCTGTCAAGCAAGCTAACAGGCGATTTGCACCTGAGGTAGTCTTAAAGATAAAAGAAGAAGTCGAAAGATTGCTCAAAGCTAAATTCATCAGGACAACCAGGTATGTCGAATGGCTTTCTAATATTGTTCCTGTAGTTAAGAAAAATGGCAAGTTAAGAATATGTGTAGATTTCAGAAATTTGAACACTGCCACACCTAAAGATGAGTATCCAATGCCAATTGCGGACATGTTAGTTGATGCTGCATCTGGACATGAATTATTGAGTTTTATGGATGGCCATGCAGGTTATAATCAAATTTTTATAGCCGAGGAGGACGTGTCGAAAACTGCCTTCAGATGTCCAGGAGCTATTGGGACATTTGAATAGGTAGTCATGCCTTTCGATTTGAAGAATGCAGGGGCCACCTATCAGAGAGCAATGAATACTATTTTTCATGATGTCATTGGGAAATTTATGGAAGTATACATCGATGATGTCATTGTCAAGTCAGAAACGAAGGAAAGCCATTTGACAAACTTGAGGCAAGCTTTCGACAGAATGAGGAAGCACAGCCTTAAGATGAATCCAAAAAAATACAATTTTGGGGTGTTGGCTGCTAAATTCTTGGGTTTCTTAATCCATAAAAAAGGTATAGAAGTGGACAAGAATAAAGTCAATGCAATTTTGGAGGCCACACCACCGACAAACAAAAAAGAATTGTAATCCTTTTTAGGAAAAATTAATTTCCTAAGAAGATTCATATCCAATTTGTCGGGAAGAACCAGGGTATTTGCTCCATTGATCAAGTTGAAGGCTGAACAGGACTTTGTGTGGGAACCTTGCCACCAAGAAGCCTTTGACCAGATAAAGCAATATTTGACAAAATCACCAGTCATGATGCCTCCAGTGCCTCGTCGACCGTTGAAATTGTATATATCAGCATCAGAAGAAACCATAGGAAGTATGCTGGCTCAAGAAGATGTAAATGGCATTGAGAGAGCCGTGTATTATCTTAGTAGAGTTTTAAATGATGTTAAGAAAAGATATAGTGCAATAGAGAAACTTTGTTTAGCATAGTACTTCTCATGTACTAAACTTTAATATTACATGATGCCTTGTAATGTACTGGTTATGTCGAAAACCGATATAATAAAAAATATGTTATCAAAACCAGTGTTAAATGGTCATATTAGAAAATGGATTATTGCTTTGTTAGAATTTTCTTTACAATATGTGCCAATGAGAGCGGTGAAAGGCCAAGTAATTGCTGACTTCTTGGCTGACCACCCTTGTTTGAATATGGATAACATAAATATTGTCGGTTTAAAACCTTGGTGTTTATATTTTAATGGTTCAAGGCATCAAAATGGAATTGGAGTGGGGATTTTAGTTGTTTCCCCTCAAGGTACTCCAACTAAGTTCGTGTTTGAACTCAAGTATACCTGTTCCAACAATGAGGCTGAATATGAAGCCTTAATTGTCGGATTGGAAATATTATTAGAAATGAAAGCACATAATGTGCATATATTTGGTGATTCACAGTTAGTCGTTAAACAGCTTGCCCAAGAATATAAATGTGTTAATGAAAATCTAATGAAATATTATATTGTGGCGAGCAAATTAATAAAGCAATTCGACGAGGTAACTGTCGAACACATTTTCAGAGGTTTAAATGAAGAGGCTAATGAATTAGCCCAAATAGCCTCTGGGTATAGGCTTTCATCCAAGGTTCTTACAAATCTAATGGAAATAAGGGAACTTCTATATCCATTAGAGGAAAGAGATATACTACAAAATGACATTTCGACGATTAATGACTGGAGACAACCAATACTGAGTTATTTGGAAAATCCAAGTCAATATGTGAATAGAAAGCTCAAATATAGAGCGTCAAAATTTGTAGTATTAGGGGGAGCCTTGTATAGAAAGTCTGTCGATGAAAATTTAGAGGTCTGCCTGAGTGAAGCAGAGGCTTATATTGCCTTGGCAGAAGTCCATGAAGGAATTTGTGGAGCTCATCAGGAAGGTGAAAAAATGAAGTGGGTCCTTCGACGTCAAAGGTACTATTGGCCAACACTAGTTAGGGATTGTATAATGTTTGCCAAGTCTTGTGAAGAATGTCAAAGACATGGCCATATACAAAATGTTCCTGCTAGTGAGTTGCATGCAATAGTTAAACCTTGGCCTTTCAGAGGATGAGCTTTGGACTTGATTGGCCAAATTCATCCTGCCTCGTCGAAGGGACATAAATATATTTTAGTAGGAGTCGATTACTTCACCAAATGGGTTGAAGCTGTAGCCTTGAAGGATGTAACCCAGCAGGATGTGATTGACTTTATTGAAGATAATATAGTTTGTTGGTTTGGAATACCACAAACTTTGACAACTGACCAAGGATCAGCATTCATTGGAAAGAAAGTTATCGAATATGCCAGTTCAAGGAAGATTAAAATGCTCACGTCGTCGCCATATTATGCTCAGGCAAATGGCCAAGTAGAGGCCATGAATAAAATAATCATAAGTTTGATTAAAAAACATATTGGTCGACAACCTAGAAATTGGCATAATACTCTTAATCAAGTTCTTTGGGCATATAGAAATTCACCAAGAGAAGCGACAGACACATCACCATACAAATTGGTATATGGTCATGATGCAGTTTTTCCTGTCGAGATTAATCTTCAATCAATTCGTATTCAGAAGCAAGATGAGTTACCAGTCGAGCATTACTGGGACTTAATGTTTGATGAGTTAAACGAATTAAGTGATGAAAGATTAATTGCTTTGGAACATTTGATTCGACAGAAAGAAAGAATTGTAAAGTTTTATGATAGTCGAATTAAGTATAAATCTTTTAAAATTGATGATTTGGTTTGGAATGTGATTTTGCCCATGGATAAGAAGTGTCGAGAATATGGGAAATGGTCCCCAAAGTGGGAAGGACCATTTAAAGTGACTAAGGAATTTTCAAGAAATGCTTAT
The DNA here is from genome assembly GCA_029884595.1 of Ormosia semicastrata. Lineage (NCBI taxonomy): Eukaryota > Viridiplantae > Streptophyta > Magnoliopsida > Fabales > Fabaceae > Ormosia > Ormosia semicastrata. Next base: position 27,166,711 of record JAQQTO010000037.1, on the reverse strand, counting down.
GCACTTGTCGAAATTAATTCTAGTTTAAGAATTCAGTCGATTAATGGTAAATATTTAAAGCCATATCGACCGACAATGTGTGAAGTAAGGATTGACAGCGAATAAATAAGGAAAATTTCCATGTTCCTTCATGATACTTGGCAATTACAAGTTATATTGTCGAGATAATCTAAGTCAATAGAAAACACAAATGTTTGTCGGATAGACTAAACTGACAGATATTAAATATATTTCAAGGCTGCATCTTCCTTAAAGCTTCCCAAGAGGTTTATAGTGATTCTTTGTCAGCTAGAGCGGACAAGTAGTCAGGCTCTAGAGATTGTATTTTGGTAATAAGGGCCTTGACTTTACTTCCTAGTTGACAGAAATCACTTTGAATTTTTTGTTGACAATTGAGTTATCTGTTATAAAATTTTGTCCTTCTTCAAAAGCTGTCGAAAGCCAAAACTTTGGGGGGCATCTGTTAGGTGATAAATCTTAATTTTGGATTCGACATAGAAAATGCCTCAAGTAAACAAATTGGCTAAGTTACTTTTCGACGGAGAATGACTTGATAGATAATGATGGAAGATGTCAGCCATAATGTGACTTGGTGATGAAAATGACCAAGTTATAATTTGACAAAATCAATGCTGACAGGAAAACATTATTTGACAAGAATGACTAGAAGATCAGTTTTGTCGAATGATGCATAAAACTGTTGAAGATACTAGAAGATCAGTTCTGTTGAATGAATACATAAACCTGTCGAATATGCTAGAAGATCAGCTCTGTCGAATGGTGTATAAAGCTGTCGAAGATTCAAGAAGATCAGCAAAAATTATAATTCGACGGATGGATGTGGATATTGGAAAATCTTCTTAGTGTTGAACCGACGAAAGTACTAAATGGTCAGAAGCTAGTTTTGTCAAAAGTTGGGCAAAGTACTAGTGTTGAATATGTGGCATATAACTGCCATATACGTGTCAAATTTTTAGGAGTCAGTTATTTTAATAGTTTATCTATAAATATTAGAATTTACGATGTACAAATGGTTGGATACTTGATTGAAATCCTAAACATCTCACTCAAACAGATACACGGATACAGATCCAAGTATACCTTCCCTTTACATTTCAAGTCATTTATATTAATGCAATGTTCTTTTAAATTCATTTACTTTTCAATCTTGTTCTTTAAATTTCCTTTACATTTCCACACACTTTTACTTGCTTTTCTTTACTGTTTTCCATTTAAAATTATGCACTTTAAATTCATGTCATTTTACGTTAACGTCTTTTACTTTCACTGCACATTTAAACTTTCTACACTTTATATTTTTACACTTTAATTTTGTACCATTTACATGCTTTCAGTTAATTTTCTGCATTTTCTACTTATTTAATTCAAATCTCTTTAATTCCTTTTGTTTATTGTCAAAAATCATTTTTAAAATGAGATTATCACGTAACTCGAAACTCACATTCATCTTATTTTCATTATTTGTTTTTCGGACTTGGTGTTAACCAAAATTCCACTTAAACAGTGAAAAAATCGTATAACGTTTATGCTTTTTCTGTCGAACAGGTATTAGCTTTATTAAACTTTCGTGTTTTCATTATATTTATATGTGTGTGTGTGTGTTTTAGAATGAGTGCATGAAGTGTATGTCTTGCATTCATCAGGAATGGTGAGTCATGAAAGAAAGAGTATCCTCCCCTTATCTAACCACACCAATAAATCAAACAAAATGAATAACCTTTCTTTTCAGCTTACAAAAAATAAAGTGTTTCTCAGATCATTCCTCCTTCAAAATAAGGCATCGTTTTGGCGTTTTCCTCCCGAACAGGAACACCCGACCCATGCTATCAAATTGCTAGGCACAAAAATAGAATTATCTGTCACTATAGCACAGGAGTACAATGGGTCATATCATATGAACTAAAATTTTTAAAAAGAAACTTATTGTATGGGTAAGGCACCCAAAATTGCGTGGACCACTCCTGGATTTTAGTTTTTGTGTACATGCAAGCAGCAGTATATTACTATGAACATATTTGACACGCTACTATGAATGAAGAGCCAAAAGGAAACTTGATGATAAAATGTTTTCCTTATGAAACACAGGTGTATATTTTTCACTTTTCTTTGCTTCTTTCACATACAATTCTTTTGCAATTTTTTTTTTTTGGGTGATAAATTATTGAACTGAGTATACATATCTTCAAGAGTTTGCATTTGATGCTCTGGAGCTGTATTTGCTTGCATTAAATTGCAGCCTAAGCATCTTCAGGCAATAAAAATACGATGGAATGCGTGCATGCATATTAATTAATGAATTTCCATAATGTTATGCGAGTTGGTTTAGTTGGTGAAGTATATTATAGTAGATATAAAGACTTAAATATATGATCAAGTCGCAATCAGGGAGGAGAGGGTTCAGAAATGAGAGGAAGTTACCTCGTATTCACTCATAATAGATATACACAGAGAAAAAAAAGAGTTCTTTTCACACTTCAGAGTTTTTAAACTCAGAAAAACAAAAAAAGATTCAATTGAATTAAAACTGTTTCATTAACCTCGTAGGAGAACCATTTTTTTCTTTTTACATCATCATATTGAAGAGAAACGGTGTTTTCTTACAAGAAAAAAGTATACAAAGAATAAATTACTTTGTATAATGTATTGATTTCGATCTGGTACATTGAACAAAAAACAAACAATCCCGACTTGTGAGCTTGTGAGTCACATGACTGTTCCAAGTTTTGCCTTTCCTACATTATATATATATATATATATATATATATATATATATATATATATATATATATATATATATATATATATCCTGCTCCTTGGCTTAAGCATAAAACACAATTGTCAAATGTACTGCAAGTCTATATAACTATAGGCTAAGAAAATTAACATGAAAAATGAGATGAAGACAATGCTAGTGACTTTCCTCAATGACCTTGTCCTCTGTTGCTTGGCCCAGAATAAGCCCGGTTGATTATTAAACTTATGAAGGAAGGAGCAGATTGATCTTTGAGAGGTCTCATGCCCTCAACATTCATGGAGTACGAGAGCAAGAGGAAGAAGATGATGAGAGAAATGGCATTAAATGCCACTGCAACAGAATAACCTTTCTTCATTTTGTCTCTCTTGTATAGCTGTTAACTAGGTTGGAACTCGAAGATGTTGGGATGGTAAGAACTAAGCACCAAAACAAAGAATATTATGGAATGGTGTGGTTTGGAGCATGATCGGGAATGTCATAATATATAATGTGGTAATGTGTGTGTGGGGATTAACTAAAGATTGAAGAAAGGCATGTTTTGTTCTTTGACTTTAGTTGTTGTGGGCTGGCTGGTGGTGGAGTTGGAAGGTTTGAGTGCTTTGAATTTTAAGTTTGAATGAGACCAAAAATAAATACTTTTGAGTCTTGAAATCAGATCAGACTTTGCAAAAAGCATGAAGGGGAGGAGAAAAAACAAGATATGTAAAAGGAGAAAAATGTATTTTTCAAAACGTAAAGAACACGGTTTATTGACTATTGAAGAATTTATGGCTTGTACAACATAAAATATTAGGCATAAGTCAAATAGTCGGACAGAATATTGCTGTGTGTATAGAAGTTGGTGGATTTGGGCTTTGAATTTGATTTATTTTATTTTACCTCTAAAACCTAAGCTACCAAATTCTTTCTTTGACATTATTACTCTCAGGTTGATTTCACGTATTGTTTTTGTTTATTATTAAATCATTTATGAAATTGATACTCGTTCAATTGTCAGAATGAGAGTTATGTAATTTTTTTACAAGAATTCTTAAAATTTAAATTGACTTTTTGTGTCAGAAAGTTGAAATTGCTTACTACTTTAACTCATTTTTCATAGGGTTTTTTTTTTCTTAATCCAGTGCCTTTCCTCAAGATTGCTGAGTTGGATATTACAATTTGATTATTTTAGTCAATGCTAAATGCAGCTATGTTTATAATTATGACTGATGACTGTTTTAATAGTATATTTTATTTTAATGTCGGTGGAAAAGTTTATATCATCACTCAATCATATATATTAAGAAATTATTTGAAAATTTTCTTTAAAAAAAAGAATCGAATGAATCTCTTTATTGATATAGTTAAATATTTTTTAATAATAAAAAGTGATCGTGTAAAAAACGTTTATAATACTTAATTAAAATTAAATTCATTTTGATAATTACCTAAATAATATTACTTGGAAGCAAATGTTGTTGGCAGAGCGAAGGTGTGTCTAAACCTTATACTATACCAAATGCTCAACTTCCTTTTCCTATTACTCTCACTTTGGTCAATGTCTTGCTCTTAAAGTATTGCCCGGTTTGCTGAGAAATTATTATATATTCCTAAAGTATAATTAATACATACTTTAAAGTATATTTTTACTATTAATTTTAAATTGATGATTTTAAAATTTATATCAATTTAAAAATTTATGTAAGTTTATTTAAAATTAATAGTAGAAATCCTTCATACAGTATATATTAATTATGCTAAAGAGCATATAATAATTTCTACTGTTTACTTACCCCACACACAGTGACAGACAGAACCAACCCACATGCTGGTAACTTGGTACGCAATTTATCATATCATATACCATGTAGATATTGTTTACCTTGTCTGCCTGACTTCCGAGACTTAGTGTCATTTTAGCTTTTCACATTTGCACCAAATCTTGGAAAAGACTGCAAACCACGCAACTACATCTCCGACCAAATTATAATATATTCGTTTTTATTCCTTACTTTTTCATATATTAAAATAAAATATAGGTAATATATATATAAATGCCAAGCTTGCGCATTTACTTTTTTGAGCCAAGACTAGTCTCTATTCTCTACTGAAAAAAAAAAAATTTCGGCTAGATGAAAATTAAACAATTCAAATCATATTCATTATCCAATCACATTACGGCTTTAAAATTTAAACCTAACAACCTAGAGAGAATGTTAACTGCTTTTAGAATAAAACATTTTTTTTGTTTTGAAATAATAAATAAGTATCACATCAAATTTGTGAATCATTATTATCTCTCACTTAAATTACACTTTTAATGCTACCATTAAAATATTATTAAAGTGTAATTAAAAATATAATTTAAATAAAAACACAAAAAAAATTCACAAATCTGACATGATTCAATAATATAAAACAAGTAAACTCTCTTACCTAAGAATTTCTAAGCATTCAAAGTTCCAATTGTCACGCGGTGTTCATTCAAAAGAACTCCTAACACGTGCTGGACAAACTAAGCAAATACTTGTGAAGTCTGGTAACTGAATATTTGAACTGGTCTATTCTTAGCATTCTGATGCAGTGATAAAATAATTCCTTCTCTCCTCCCTTATGTTTTTGGGTGAATTACTATACATATCGAAGTTAATGGTGTAAGCCAAACTCGGCAACCTGGCTAGGTTTCAGACACCCTGAATCTGCAGTTTATCAATTCGTAGGGTCCTTATTCACAAGTCAACCATCTATCAATGGTCTTAACATTTAAACAAATTCTTTGAAGCAAAAAACTAATAAGCGAATTCGCATCTACCATCAATAAATTGGCTGTAAAGACCAAGCCAAATTAAATCAGCTGCTCTTGGGAGAATAAAATTGATGGGTCAAATTTCTTCGCTTCACGGTGTTTCCAACCTGATGCAATGGATATAGGAGAAGTGACTGTTGCAAATAACAATTGACAGTGGCAATAAAGGTACTCTGCCAAGTAGTATGATAGTTACGTGTTAATGCCAAGTCTATGCCAATTGCCATCAAGTGACGTCAAATTTGACTGAAAAAGTAAGGTTCCCATATGACTCACTTGCAGAAAATTAATTAATCTTCTGCCTACAGAAAGACTGAGATGTTAAAAATCCTCTCAGGAATTGCAGTCCTTCCATTTCACTGTGACAAACCCTGTTCATGTCCAAAGATAAACCAAACATACACATTAGAAATTAATGATGATTAAATACATAAAAATAATTTTTTGGTACTGGACACATGCAGCACAAGGACACAAAATTGACAACTGCAAATATTTTACAGAATAGGATACAACACGTCGGTTTCATAACAATCCCAGGCATGACCCTTGTTGCATCTAGAAATACAACAACAACAACCAAGCCTTTTCCCACTAGGTGGGGTCATTTCACAATGGATCAAACGACGCTTGTCTTTTATCATAAACCAAGTCTTCAGATATGCTATTTAGATCTAAATCTTTTTTAATTGTTTCACCTATAGTCTTTCTTGGTCTTCCTCTACTTCTAACTATTGGGCTATTATTTACCTGATCTACTCTTCTTACAGGGGCTTCTAAGGGTCTTCTCCTTACATGTCCAAACCACCTAAGGCGAGATTCTCTCATCTTTTCCACAATAGGTGCTACTCCTACTTTCTCTCTAATGCATTCATTCCTAATCCTATCTTGTCTTGTATGGCCACACATCCAACGCAACATCCTCATCTCCAAACTGATCTTATGCTCTTGTTGGCTTTTTACCGCCCAACATTCAAGTCCATACAACATCGCAGCCTTATAGTACTGTGCGGTAAAATTTACCCTTAAGCTTGAGAGGCACTTTTCTATCACAAATAACTCCTGAAGACTCCTCCATTTCATCCATCCAGCTTGAATCCTATGGTTTACATCTCCTTCTATCTCTCCATCATTTTGTATGATAGATCCAAGGTACCTAAAATGTGTGACTTGTGGTATTGTATGATCTCCAACTTTCACCGCTAAGCTATCATAACACGCCTCTTATTGAACTTACATTCCATATACTCCGTCTTACTCCTACTTAGACGAAGGCCATGTTTTTCTAAAGTTTGTCTCCATAGCTCTAACTTCTCATTTGTTTCCTCTCTCGACTCTCCAACTAAGACTATATCATCTCGCAAAAAGCATGCATTGTGGCATAGCTCTTGGATATGCGCAGATAAGCACATCCAAGACCAAGGTAAAAGATATGGACTCAAAGTGACCCTTGGTGCAGTCCTATAGTTATAGGGAAATCTTCCAGAAGCCCAATGTTCTCACACTAGTTTTAGCCCCATCATACATATCTTGGATTGCTCGAATATAGGCGATACGAACTCCTTTCTTCTCCAAAGCCTTCCACAAGACCTCTCTAGGTACCCTATCGTAGGCTTTTTCCAAATCAATGAAAACCATGTGTAGGTCTTTTTGCTTCCTCCGATACCTCTCCATTAATCTTCGTAAAAGATAAATTGCTTCCATGGTTGACCTCCCAGGCATAAAACCAAATTGATTCTCTGAAATATGAGTCTCTTGTCCTAATCTCCGTTCAATTACTCTTTCTCATAACTTCATGGTATGACTCGTAAGCTTAATTCCTCTGTAATTTGCACCTTGTTGCATCTAGAAATATCTACCAAAATTCATATCACCTTAAGTGAACCTCGAAGACCAAGTTATACAAAATATTTTCCACTATCTCATGTTCAGTGATTGAAGGTTATAAATCCCAAGACCAGCATGTAGCTTAAATGCAGATGGAAGAGCGAAAGGGACTAGAAGATATACAATTTCAACCACAATTGAAAAAGTTGAATGGATCTGTATTATCCCAGTAAATATCCAGCAAAATGAACCAACTCTCCCTCCGGCCCAAGATATGCAGATAATAAAGATGAATAAATCTAGCACCAAAAAAAAAAAAAGATGAATAAATCTATAGATACCTACCAAACCAGAGTAACAACTCAGATCATGCTGATAAATGACCTCTTTCGTAAGTAGCAAAGCAGCAGTGAATTATACAAGCAGCTTCTCCATTAATTTTGCTGACATTATGGTTCTCCAAGATGAACAAATCTATCCTTCCCAGCTGCAATTGCAACAATGTTGCCTGATTCAATAGTTATGGAAGTGTTGCAGCCAGAAGCAAGAAAATCCCAATTCCGTTGATGAAAGAAAATGAGCTCAAATTCTATCATGTATCTGTAAAAGCCCTGCCCAGATTTTTTCAATACAAAGGATAGACTTGGGTAGAAGAGGCTAGGCGATGACATTTCAAAGAACTAGCATAAGAGAAAATTAAAATGATGAAAAGGTTATATATTGCTTAACAGGTAGCTACATATGGTATTCACAATGCTAAAGTAAACCTAATAATATCAAGTGAAGATACTACATAAAAAAGGATTAAACAACAACGCAGAAGCAACCATCAATTTTACCATAGAAATGATTAAAGAGAGAAGTTAACATACTGCAAAGGGAAACACCTGTCAGTTATAAAATACAAAGAATGAAGTGGCAAGCTGTTGGGGTTTTGTGTAATGGGCACAAACCTATAAATATAATGAAAGGCAGTAAGAGACAGCTGCATATCAACCCAATGTGGCAGTGCCAGCAGGCTTTGATATAATTAATAATTAATTAAATATACATTGCAAATGTTGATTGTTGAAACCTAAAGTAGGATCAATAAACAAGACAGAGACTTGGTACAAGACATGAAAAAGGATTAAATGAACTATAAAGGAGTTATACAATTCGTATTGCACAGCCACAAAGACATACTAAATTACTAATGTTAATGAAAAGATTAATATGAGAGGTTTAACATCACAAAAAAGGTCTTGCAGGAACAAGGAATAACAAAAGGATTCATACATTTTGAGCAGAACAAAATTGTAAAATTTTAAAATGGAAACTATGCAACATAAAATTGTAAATTTATCAATAATATGCATGTTTAATTAACTCATTAGAACTTAAATACAACATCCACTAAAATATGCACATAGACTGCAGAAAATGATGAGCTATCACGGTAAAGTCAAACATACTCTGCAGGATGTCAGTGGTGGATAGCAACTATTGGTTTGTGATCTGACCTCATAGGCTCATACAGCTAAAACAGTGAATTTTGCTTAAGTTTCCCATCGTAAGAGGTAAGAATTTGACTATTTGAGTGATACTATGATGGAATAAACAAGCTCCCTCCATAATTGTCATCAACAGCTGCCTGCAAAATTTGAGTTTGATATATGAACATGAATAAAGAAGAAGAAGAACTCCAGATAATAGCTTCACATGGAAAAGGCATGCATGAAAGCCCATTAAAACATGAGTACTCCTTAAATCAATTTCAAAAGATGCAAAAACTAAGTAGACTTGACGTGTAAGTTAACTTTAAGTTGCAACTAGAAAAATCAATGGTGCAAAGCCAATAATAATAAAGACTACTAATCTCAGGCAAGTGTCTCAATAATCCAACTCTAGTAGTAATCCTCTCTTTACCAACAGTCATTCAAGCACTTAAAATCAATGCAAATAAGTTTTACCAATGTCAAAGAAAAATTAATTAAGGAACACAAAAGGAACCAATTGCTTAAAAACATGATTTGAGATAGACAAAAGAAATTTGAAGATACACTTAAAAAAAATTTATAAGAGTAATTTCTATGTTTTCAAAGATTTTAACTTGAACTACAAAATACTAGTTCACTTAAAACATACACAAACCAGGCTGTCACTAAACTTCCATCGCATTAAAATTTTTCAGATGCCCCACCACATCGCCTGCGCCCACCCTTTTTTTTTGCCCTATTTCATGTATGTGCTTTTTGTTTGTCTCGGTGAAAGATGAAGTAGGTTGAAGGTATACCTGAAGATATGGAAATACAGTATTATACACTTGTAGGAAAAGTTGTGACTTTGCTGCAAACCTGAACAAATTCTGAGTTACTCCAAATATTGTCAACAAATAATAATCCAAAAAATCTAGGAAGGAAAATGAATTTGACTACACAACCGCTGCTTTCACATTTTTCTTTAAGAATTGTGTAACTGTCATTAATCAAAGTTGAAGTATAATATAAATTCTCAGAAGTTACCAAAAATCCTTCTAGAACTTATGCATCTCAGCTTTTTATCGAATACTTGATAAATTTATACATGAAAACACCTGAGATTCACTGGATATGAAACCTAAAGGTGGTGGTACAGACACACAGAAGACAGTATATTAACAACAAACTACCCTCACTTTTAATTCATTCTAATTCTACTTTAGCACTTCCCCATTATCACTAAAGGAATAGACTTAATCCAAAAACAAACAAAATGGATACTAATTTAATGTGTACGGAGATACTAAGGAGAAAAGCACATAATTAAGTATGAAAAACAATAAGCCTTTCAATAGAGTACCATACCAACTCGCAACATTAACATACCTTTTCAGAAGCCGAAAACAAATATAAATCTCTTCAATATCTCTTTCTATCTTCACTCTGATATACTGCTTCACTAGCTCACACATGATGTTAACAGTTTCATCAGAAATCTGATGGGCTAGATCTAGCTGGTGAAATTCAGATATAATTTGGTGCAAAACTGAAGATAATGTGCTAGTCAACCCTGATTTATAATACATTTCTGCAAGTTTCTTTAATAATAAGCAACTGCTGACTTTAAACTTATCAACCCAATGTGGAGGATTCCCAGCCCAAAGACTGTCATTCAAAACATGATCACTTGATCCAGGATAATTCTCAGAAGTTTTGATCCCTAATGACTCCCGATGGATTTCACTAAGAGGGTTCACAGCAGCATTGGAGCAAAACTCTTGCCTCCTGTGTGCAGGAAGCTGCTCAAGAATGACAGCTTTCAAATCCTCAGGCAGCTGTCGTAACACTGAAGCATCCACTTGACTTAAAGAAGAAGGCAATAAATCATCTTTTTCAAAACTCGAATTGTGAGTAACCTTGAAATAGGGTCCATCCCCTGAACCTGGTAATGCTTCAACTCCCTCTGCTTCATGCTGCATAGCCTGGCACTTAATCATGATATATGTAACTAAATAAAATATTCTTAGAAAAATAGAACAATAAATACAAATAAAAGCAAACAACATTAATATTTCTTACATTTCTAATGATTGTAAGTGTGGGTGTGGTACCAATTGCAATAAGCCACCCAGAAATAAATGTAGTTACACAAACTGATACTACAAACAAGGAGGCTGGATTCAATCCAACTTTATAATTTAATTGACTCTACATGGAAGTCTTCCTTTTTCAGATAGGAGTGGATATGGAACTGCTAAATTAAGTTACAGTTGAAGGAAAAGCACCTGTTTTTCAACCTATTAAAATTTCAAACTGGATCATCGAGACTGGTGAACGATGGGCAGAAGCATGCAGAAATAAAGTAATTGTTTCAAACAAAGCAGACTTGTCAAGTCTAGTACCACACAGGTTAAATAGAAAGAAAAAATTACCTTATTCTCTGATAATAGCTTGCTTTGAGGAATCGGCTCAGAATAGGAAAGTTCCTCCTCCTTGTTTATAGCTGCTAACAAACACAATTTGAAAGCATGAGTGGCAGTTTTAGTCCAAAGTAGCTACACTAATGAAACAGAGAAAAGCTTACCTTCTTGCTCCAAAAGCAGGTTTCCTAAAGAGCTAGCACTCTCACTTGAGCCTTTCCCTTTAGCAACAAAATCAACTAACTTCCCTCCATAAATTTCATTTAATTCTGAAAATACTTCTTGGGGAAGATTCCTTATAACTTCCACATCAAGGTGACATAAAGGAGGTGGTGTTGAAATCAGGTCAGCACTAGCTTGGTTATTTTGTATGTTATTGTCCATTTGAACTGAAGACCCTTGCGAATCTCTACATCCATGACTAGAAGTGCCATCCATATTCTGCTTGTCATGACCTGAAGAAAGAGAAACCACCAGAAGCTATTTTTATTAATTCCATCATTAAAAATCTCAAAATAAAAAAAAAATGAAAATTCATATATAAGCTGCAGCAAAAACCGTCATTTAAATAACAGCATAACAAGTAGCCCCTGTCTGACAACAATTTCCATTACCCATAGGATATTTCTGTTTTTCCATACTTGCAGATCCTGAAGTAAGCCATGATTTCAAAGTATATTTTCCTGTACCTTCACGAAAAAAAATAACGTTAGACAATAAAAAAGGAAAAAAAAAAAAGAACAAAGTTCAAAGCCAAGGAAAAGCAGCAAAATTTGTCTGGACAAAGGGATGGAAAGAGGAGGAATGTCAAGGTAGCAGATCTCAGCATAAAAACAACATGTTTCATTTAGATCAGCTATAGGCATAGCCTATAAATTTAGTCACATGCACGACCAAATAATATATTATTACAGCAAAGCTGGGTTAAACTTCACTCAGAATAATACAGGTACCGTGCTTAGAAGTATCTGCACTTTCAAGTCTGGAAACTTGCAAGCCAATACCTCGAATCTCCTTGACATCTGTGTGAAATCAACAAAAGGAGAAGATGAAGATGTTAGATATCCAATTAAATCTTTATTGAACAGATATGGATCCTCTGCTAAAAGTTTTGGGCTGAAACACTATTTAACACATTGAGGAAGGATATACCAACATAAAATTTATATATAAAGTTCAAAGACATGAGCTTCATCATCAAGCAACCATCTAATTTTGTTATAATGATGATGATAAGTCTATTACCAACAATAGCTAGTGCTAAAAAAACATAAGCTTAAATTCTTGAAATGCAAAAGCATTTAATTTAGAATATGATAAACAATTCCCAACCTGAAGCCATTCACCTTAAGTGTGATAAGAACCCAACCCTCAAGGTCCCTAAACCCTTTAAGGTCTACTCTTGTAGGCCCAAGAAGAATCACCAAGGTCCATAACACGTGTTCACGCAGGCAGGGAATGTGGGAAGGGTGGGAAGTTAGTTATAGTGAGAGAATAAAAGTAGTTTGTTATATAGGGGCCGAAGGGCGGGAAAAAGGGGTATGCGAATTGTAAAACGAATTGGTTGGAGCTAGAGAATCTTCTCTACGCTTGGGAGCATTTGCTCTGGGAGCTTTAGCTCTTGCTGTATTTCTTCTACTTCTTCATTAATTGATATCAAATATATTCACTGATAGCAGTTGCTATCAATTGGTGCTTTCGTTGAGAGATTTGTATGTGCACAAGGATGACTTCACAGCGATTAGACGTTCTAGAAGCGAGGATGGCCGAGGTTGAGTCCAGTCTCAGAAATCAGGTAGCATTGGGGCGATCTCACGATACGACATTGAAGGAACACTCAGCTCAGCTGGGTTCCTTGATGACTAATGTCGGTGAGCTCACTAAGGCCCTTCAAGCAATGCACTCCGAGATGCGAGACGGATTCCTTCGGCAACAGAATTCCATAGGAACCTCGACGGATTCAACGGGAGGGACGTCGAACACCATTACGGCGTCGGACGAGTTTCGGCTCGCGGCAAAGAACGTCGAATTACTCGCGTTCAACGGAGACGACCCTATCGGCTGGGTTGCTAAAGCCGAGACCTACTTTGTAGTGCAGGGAACGCCACCGGAAATGCAGATCCAACTCGCGCAGATTTGTATGGAGGGAATGACGTGGCACTGGTTCAAGATTTTGCGTGACTCTGACCCCCAGCTCGATTGGGAAAAGCTCAAACGTTCCCTCATGGATCGATACGGGGATCACGATTCTGGTAATCCTTTCTCGCAACTCAAGTTGCTTCAACAAAATGGAACCATTGATGAATATGTAGAAGCTTTCGAGGTGCTTATGGCTCAGGTGTCGCCAATGTCAGAAGAGCAATATATGGGTTTTTTCCTTGGGGGATTGAAGGAGGAGATACGGATGGAAGTCGTGGCCTTTGAACCGCCTAATCGCCATAAGATGATCTCTGTTTCGCGGTTGATAGAGCGGAGGCTGAATCGTTATCCGCCTCGGAACGTTGCCGGCGGGTGGCGAGGAACGCAGCAGAACAGGGGAGCAACGTCAATGGGCAATTCGGTTGCGAGTGGTTCAAGGACTCGTGAGGGGCAGTCGAATCACTCATTATTAGGGTCCTCTGGGTCCAACGATAAGGGGACGAAGAGTGGGCAGACTCAGAATTCTGCCTCTAATTTCCGAGGTGGGACGAGGAACTTGTCTTATCAAGAGTTGATGGACAGGAGAAGCAAGGGACTGTGTTTTAGATGTGGGTAGCACTGGGGCCCTACCCACCAATGCCCAGATAAGCACTTACGTCTCTTGGTTTGGGAAGGAGAAGAACAACCCGAAGAGCCATTGATAGCAGTCGAGGTTAAGGAGAATGAAGAGGAGCCGGAGATGCTGTGGTAAATCGTAGATTACAGAGGGCTTGATCCTCGGGAAATATCTCACTCGAGGACCATCAGGTTTGAGGGGTTATTGGAGGGCTATCCCATTTTACTCTTGGTGGATAGCGGAGCCAGCCACAACTTCATAGCGAAGGAATTAGTGGCCTCTCTAGGACTAAGGGTAGCAGATACTAAGCCATATGGTGTGAGCTTGGGAAACGGAAGTAGGTGTGAATCCAAAGGAGTTTGTCCAGCTATCAAGGTGAAGATTGGCAAACATGATGTGGTTGTGGATGCTTATGTGCTGGATTTGGGAGGAGTGGATATCATTCTAGGGGTTGAGTGGTTGGAAACATTGGGCAAGACTACCACGGATTGGAGAAGGAAGACTATGAGTTTTGAGAGTGATGGTCACATGGTCACACTCAAAGGGTATCGGGTTCAAGACTGCAACCAAACAGTAGCCTTGCAAGGGCTTATACAGGACATGGTTACTGATGGCGAGGATGTTTCACCAAAGGCAGTGCAGCAGGGTGTTTCTAATTCTTCCTTCGGTGGAGAGGCTTTAGAACACCTCCAAAATAGGCATCCTTCCGTTTCCTTAAAAGGAAGGGATTGCCACCCCATAGGAACCATGATCATGCAATAATCCTACAGCCTGATAGTAAGCCAGTGAGTGTACGACCATATCGTTATGCCTATCACCATAAAGATGAGATTGAGAAATAAGTGGGTGAATTGTTATCTGAAGGAGTGATTCGGGACAGCACTAGTCCATTCTCTAGTCCGGTTATATTGGTTAAGAAGAAAGATGGAACTTGGAGGATGTGCGTAGATTTCAGAGCACTAAATAAGGTAAATATATCTGATAAGTATCCTATTCCCACTATAAATGAATTATTAAATGAATTGCATGGGTCTCATTTTTTCTCTAAGATTGATCTAAAATCCGGGTTTCATCAAATAAGGGTTAGAGATGAGGATATTCATAAAACTGCTTTTTGTACACATGAAGGGCACTATAAGTACCTTGTCATGCCTTTTGGGCTCATGAATGCACCTTCCACCTTCCAATCTACCATGAATTCAGTTTTTAGACGTTTATTGAGGAAGCATGTGTTGGTTTTCTTCGACAATATTTTGGTTTACAGTCCCACTTGGCAGTCACACCTTCATCATTTGGATGAGGTCCTAACACTTTTAATTCAACATCAGTTTGTGGCCAATAAGGCCAAATGCTCCTTTGGTCAGCCAACAGTGGAATACCTTGGCCACATCATTTCAGCTCAAGGTGTGGAAATGGATCCTTCAAAGGTCCAAAGTGTCCAGGATTGGCCAATTCCCCAAGATGTTAAGGGAGTAAGGGGATTTCTTAGGCTTACAGGATACTATAGGAAGTTCATCAAAGACTATGGGAAGATAGCTCGCCCTCTCACAGCTTTGACAAAAAAAGATGGGTTCAGCTGGGATGAAGAAGCTCAAAAGGCTTTTGATCATCTTAAGGGTTGTTTAGCATCATTTCCGGTGTTAGCACTACCAGATTTTACCCAAGAATTTGTGATCGAATGTGATGCTTCGGGTTATGGAATTGGAGCAGTCCTTATGCAAAATCAGCAACCTATAGCATACTTCAGCAAGGCCCTCTCATCAGGGACCTTATCCAAGTCTGTATATGAGAAGGAACTCATGGCACTTGTGTTAGCTGTCCAACATTGGCGCCATTACCTCATGGGGCGAAGGTTTCAAGTGTACACTGATCATAGAAGCTTGAAGCATCTTCTTCAACAGAAAATCACTACTGTGGACCAGCAATGTTGGCTATCCAAGTTAATGGGGTATCAATTTAAGGTTGTCTATAAGCCTAGACTAGAAAACAAGGCCGCGGATGACCTATCAAGGAGGGAAGTTGATGCTGAATTGAGCGCCATATGCATGAAACCATGTTGGCTGGACTTTACCAAGATTAAAGAGGAAATTCAGGAAGATTCAGGGTTGACCCAACTGCAAGATGCATTGTTAACTGATCCTGTTAGCAAACCCGGGTATTGCTTGAGAGAGGGGCTACTTTTCTTTGAGAGGCGATTGCTGTTGTCTAGAAGTTCCTCATTGATTCCTATTTTACTACAAGAATTCCATTCAACTCCTATGGGGGGCATTCCGGGTTCACAAAAACATATAAGAGGCTAGCTGGAAGCTTCTATTGGAAAGGAATGAAGAGACAAATTATGGAGTTCATTCGGGGGTGCGATGTATGTCAGCGTCATAAATATCAAACGCTGTCCCCAGCAGGGCTGCTGCAGCCAATTCCGATTCCGGAGCAAATTTGGGAGGAGATTTCTATGGATTTTATCACCGGACTTCCGAAATCCCATGGGTATGATGTTATAATGGTGATAGTGGATCGTTTGTCCAAGTATGCCCACTTCATTCCTCTCAAACACCCATTTACTGCCAAGGTGGTTGCAGAGGGTTTTGCTCGCGAAGTGGTCCGATTACATGGATTCCCTAATTCTGTAATTAGTGATCGCGACCCAATTTTCCTAAGCAGATTTTGGAAGGAGCTTTTCCGCCTTCAAGGCACGCTGCTACGCATGAGCACCTCCTACCATCCCCAAACGGATGGCCAAACGGAGGTGGTAAATAGATGTCTCGAAGCGTATTTACGGTGCTTCACCTCTGAATAGCCAAAACAGTGGTATTCTTGGTTATCATGGGCAGAGTTTTGGTATAATACCTCCTATCATACAGCAGCTGGAAGAACCCCTTTTGAAAGCGTGTATGGCAGACTCCCACCCACTATTACAAGATATTTAAATGGAGAAACTTCAATGGAGTCAGTGGCAAGAGTGTTGATTGACAGAGATGAAGCCTTGCGCCAGCTGAAGTATCATCTTCACGAGCTCAGCAAACTATGAAGAAATATGCAAACTCCCGTCGCAGACATGTAGTTTTCTTTGTTGGTGATTGGGTTTATGTTAAATTGAGACCACATAGGCAGACAACTGTTGCTAAGAGAATCTGCCCTAAGTTGTCTGCACGCTATTTTGGCCCTTTCCAAATCTTGGCCCGCGTAGGAGATGTAGCGTACAAGCTGCAGCTGCTAGAAACAACTAGGATTCACCTTGTGTTTCATGTTTCTCAGCTCAAGCGTGCTCTCCAAGACCAGGCCAGTGATGCATTGTTCCCTCCCGAAATGGAAGTTGAGGATATGGATCCACCAATGCCCGAGGCTGTTCTAGCTTCTAGAGAAGGTAAACGCAGTGGAAAGACAGTAGATGAGTGGCTTATCCTCTGGAAATGCCAACCTGTGGAAGAGGCTACTTGGGAAGAAGCTAGTATGATCCAAGAGAAGTTTTCCTCCTTCTGCCTTGAGGACAAGGCAGATTCTTTAGAGGGTGGTATTGATAAGAACCCAACCCTCAAGGTCCCTAAACCCTTTAAGGTCTACTCTCATAGGCCCAAGAAGAATCACCAAGGTCCATAACACGTGTACACGCAGGCAGGGAATGTGGGAAGGGTGGGAAGTTAGTTATAGTGAGAGAATAAAAGTAGTTTGTTATATAGGGGCCAAAAAGGGGGAAAAAGGGGTATGCGAATTGTAAAACGAATTGGTTGGAGCTAGAGAATCTTCTCTATGCTTGGGAGCATTTGCTCTGGGAGCTTTAGCTCTTGCTGTATTTCCTCTACTTCTTCATTAATTGATATCAAATATATTCACTGATAGCAGTTGCTATCAAAGTGTCTAATGAAACTTTCAGTATAAAATCAAGGCCAATACCAACTCTGGTCTATCAACAATGCATGTAAAATTGTATAACTTTCCTAACCATCATCCTTACAATAGTAAACACGGCAGTTTTGCCTTAGTTTTGGTATTTTTCATTACCAAAAATTTACCAAGATCTTTTTTTACAACTAGGTGCAGTTTCTCAAAATCAAACCTATCAAGAACCAATCATCTAAAAGTTTAAGCTGTGAGGTGGAGGCACAAGAATGGTTTTATATCTCTAATACCCCTCACGCAGAAGCAGTTTGGGCTTGAACCATGGACAAAGCACAGGCCCACTAGACCTTCTACTGAAATATTAATTTAACTATGAAGAACGGAAGTGGCATGGGTTGACTTGAACCCAAACCACTTGGTCATAAAAGCTCTAATACTATGACAAGGATCAATTCTCCTAAAAACGAAACTTGTTAGGTGAAGACACATGAATGATTTTATATTTCTGAAAATAACTCATCTCTATCACATTCTACAAAGACAATCTACAATAAAAGGAAGCAAAACTTTGTATACTACTATATGGGATAATTATCTCTACTATAACTGAAGATAACCCAGAGGCGATTTTCATTTTCAATTTGTCCCCAAAATTGCAAAAATAGTCCATATCTCATTTGAAAGTTTGCTGAATTTATCAATAAATGTTGGGTGAATATAAATGTAATTGAAAATTTGAACAGAAATAGATTATATTTTTCTAAATCTCTCCAGCTTCCTAACTTTTATCACTTCATATCTCCACTACCTTCTCTTTTTACTGCATTCACTATCTCACTTTCTATATTTTTTAAAGTAATATTCTGTTTTCTTTAGCTCTCTATTGAGGAAAAGAGGTAGAGGAAGACCTAAGAAAACTTCAGGAGAAACCATTAAAAAAGACCTTGCCAGAAATGGATGTACTAAAATTTGGTTTTCGATAGAGAAATGGCGTCAATTGATCCATGTAGCTGACCGCACCAAATGGGGTTGTCTATTGCTAATAAAAGCAAAAGCAGTAAAGGATTCAAGTATCTAGAGATAAACCAACATGTTTAAGACTGTTTAATTATAGATTACTAAAATGATGGAAACCAGTCACATCAAAAGATTAAGCAGGCCAGAGTTAAGTTACCTATGTAAAAACATCCAAAAAGCTGCTTTACTATTCTTTGGAGCACTTCCACATTATCAGTAGCAAGAGGAATCTATGATGAGAATATCAAACACAAAATCAGACCTTAAAAAAATTAAAAACACTTAGAAAAGACAATATGACAGTTTAAAATACATATAAAACATGTTTCAATATTTACCGTTACTGAGTGACTTAAATTTTCACAGTCCCCACAGCCCATAAACTTTGCAGGTTCATCAGCATCTTTTCTTTTCCTTTTGATCTAAACCATATATCCGAAAATATTTACAAATTTCAATTTTGTGACTGAAAAGATATAACATACTATGATAACTAATGCATGCTAGTTTCAGAAATAAAACAGGACCTGAAAAGCAGCTCACCAGCTAACACAGAAAGCTGATACCTGAATAATCTAAAAAATAAATCTCTCAAGCTAAATGTAAATCAATACCTTGAGATTGAAAGTGCGGCCCTGCACTCCGCAACATTGCAATCGTAATGACACTTCCTTGCAAAGGTTTATTAGGAAGTGTTCACACTGGAATAACTTTTCGTCAGTATTTTGATTGGTTCAGTTTTGAAAGATTGTAAGATAAATTCATATAAAAGTAAAATACATGGCGTATAAGAATACCAACATCTTTCATATCTTTGAACCTCACACCCCAATTTACATCAGCACCAATAGACTTACTTTCCTGTAGAAATGCAGATAATATCATCTTTAAAAAACTTTGAAATTATATTAAATACAAGCTTATTAGGAAAGACTGATAAACATTCGCAGGAAAAAAAAGAAGAATGCTAGCAACATACTCTTTTGTACATTTCTTTCAACACTTGTTTTAATATTGGTCCACCTCATAGCTTAAAAGGATTATTAGGGGAGGAACGCTAGCAACACTTGCTTTTGGAACAATAATAAAACAAGTGTTGAAAGGAGTGTTCAAAAGAGTGTGTTGCTAACATTTCTATAAAAAAAAAAAGGATAAAACACCACAATTGAGTTGGAAAGTTAAAAGTGACAGGCCACTAGCCAGTGCCCCCATAATTTTAAATCATGTTTGCAGCATAGCATGACCAATTTCCAAATTTGCAATGAGCCAATGACTGACGATGGTATTATTTGTCATATTAACTTGACAATTTATATCCTTTAATCATAGACCTCTCTTACAATTGTTATGTTAGTCAACCCAAGACAAGGACTGCGATAGATAGATTGATGAAAAAGGATACCTTTATACAACAAATTGCACATGGCACAATGTAAAATGGAAGCAAATAAAATAGAAGCAGATAAAAGAAAAATTATCCAATGTATTTTAATTTGCTCAAATCATAATGACGAGCAACCATAATCTGGATTTTAAAGCTAAATATTAAGTCCAAATGATGGCCTTTTTCCCTACCTGAATGACCCCAACCATCCTGTTATCAATTCCTCTGCTATAATTCCACAGCATTTCCCCCGTTTTCATTCCATAATCCTTCTGCAGTGAGGCCTGCAGATGCCAAGAAAGCAGGTACACAATCTTGAATATTACAAATGCTTTTCAACTACATGCCCGAAAGGAAAGTGGAACATAACTACAGAGTATGCAAGTAAATGAATTAAGTAGCAATATAAAAATGAGTTTGTGCTAATGATTAGATCCTTGAATAAAATTGAGTTGTAGTTCTTGAAGCTTTTTTCCTCAAATTCTAGCTTTTTATTATATTGCTTCGATGAACTTTTCATTTTTCAATGATTATTGTCTTCTACATAATTTCCAAAATTTCAATTTTCAACAAGTCAAAAATATTTTCTTCCAAGTCTCTATTCTCTTTTAACAAGGGTTCTAAATCCATGTATGAGACCATGTCCTGCCCAAACTCAAGGAAAAAGAGAAATGTCTAAGACCAAAGGAAGAACACTGATAACAGACTGAAAGCAAACATTACAAATTGACCTTCAGAAGGAACAGCGACTGAACTTTCAGAATAATAGGAAAAATCAAAAGAAACTATATATTAAGTGAATGAATAGTAAAACCTTGGAAATCATGTGCAGTTGCCCACAAGTATGAACATTCTGTTTCTTCAATTTCTCCTGCAAAACATACCCTATTCCAGGAAGTGCATTAATTGGGAGTTGACTTAAATGATCTTCAACCTGGAAAAGTAAAACAAAATAAGAGAGCGGTAATATTAACACATTCCACACCTCAACTACAATATCAAAATACTTCAGCTGTATGGAATAGAAGTAGATTCTCTTGTCCAAGTGAACCACACCAGTTATAAATCACAAGTGGCAAGATGAGGACAATGTCACAATTTTTTTACCAATATGTGGAGAAATAAGGGAATAAGTTGATCTTTAAGATGTTATCAAAGCCAAACAGTATATGTTGAAAACATATAGCATAAATCACCATAAACTCTTCTAAGTGAACTGTACACAGTCAATTTCAGTACATCCACAATACATTTCAAACCTAGAATTAGCACTTTTGAGCAAAATCCAAAGCATCGTGGTGTAGAGTAATAGAATTTCTTGGTGAAGCAAATACACAAAGGGACTTAACAAAAAGATAACCTCCACAACTAGCATAGCACTATCGCAACAAGTATTTCTCAATGAAAGTTTTATGAAATAGAGAATAATCCACAATCGTGAATACAGAATTACAATAGCAACAATTAGCATCAGTACTTCAATCTGCAAATATGCAAGGATAAGCAGAAGCTTTGAGCATAAAATTCATGGAACAGACACTATTATGGCTTATTAGAGTGTGTCATATTATAATGGGTGTCAGTTGTGTTAGTTAGGATAGAGGGCTCTAGAGTAGTTAGAATTCTAAAGATTAGTTGTTAGTTACTGAAGAATATTCTGATAGTTAGCCAGAATATTCTAGAGAATCCATTAGCTGTATAAATAACAGCCTTGTACTATTCTGTTAATCAGTTAATACAGTTACCATTCTCTCAATTCCAGAACTTTCTCTCTCTTTGTGCATCCATTTTCCTTCACTTTCTCTCAGTTTCTCACACTTTCTTAGCTATCAAGAATTCTCAAATGGCTACGTAAGACACAGGAGATTTGCTTACAAAGTAGAAAGATGTAGGACTTAGTAATATGAGTTACATGACACCTTACTCATGCCACAAATACAAATTGAAAATTATGAAAAAGACAAAAATTTCTGAATAACAGAATACGCCAAAACATACCCTTTCTAGAGTTATGTGATATTGACCATTAGGTTTTGCAGTTCTAGTAGCAATACGTGCCATAAGCATATTTCCAGCTATACCAGCACTTGCAGTACATCCAGTGGTCTCAAAGATCTCTTCTCTAATTGATGAAGCTAAAAGCTCAGGATCTTCAACCTCTGACTCTGAGACGTCTAAAAATGCTTCATCACAGCTTACAGCCTGCATCAAATAGCAGTTACAGCATTAAGGACAAGGCAACTAAAAACTTTATGCACTTAAAGAATGTCCAACCATAAGAAGACCTGCACTTTGTTGCAACATCGATGCAATATACTATAAAATTGATCAGCTACCTGCAAATTGTCCAAGTAAAGGTATCTTTGTAAAAATCAATTAAGTTTAAAAGGGGAAAAGATACAGAAACATATGACAGAAAATAAAATATTCTGCTTTATAAGTCATTCAACTATGGACACCCTACTGCTTCTTACTTCCTCATAAGCTTCAAAGTTGTATGGAAAGATAACAAGGTGGGGACAAAGTGCCTTGGCATCTCGAACAAACATACCAGCCCTAATACCTAGCAATGATAGGAAGCATAAGTTACATACCAAAAAGACAAACAAGTAATATAGTTGATTGATACATATTATCATATATAACTTGGCATATAACCAACCATAACCACGAGCTGGGTAGTTTGCAGAGGAAATCTCAGCAGTTCCCTTTGAATTATTTGAGTGACATACTGCTACAGGCTTGTCCAACAATTCAGGGTGGTTCCTAATAACCACTGAGACAAAAAAGCAGTCCTGGGGCAGCACACTCACACACATAAATATATAAACACAAAATTCATTCTTAAAAGTCTGATCGCATAAGCATTAAACAAAGTCGGAGATGGGAATAAAACAATACTCATTTTAAAAGTCAAATTTAATATATCACCAGCAGGATAAAGTTAAATGACATATTTATCTAAATCAAAGGAAAATTAGTTGACAACAATAATTTATTTCCAAAACATTCTTGTATGTAAAGCTTACCATGTCAACATGGATAATGACTGACTTCCCAGAAATATCAGAGGCATTAATATTAGAAATTTCATTATTAAACCCAGTAGACGAGATGGGAAAACGCTTTCGATACCGATTTCTCCAGGTTCCAATAAAGTGTAGCCGTGAGCTCTGCATATACCAAACTTTAGTCAGGATATTATAAAAGAAAGGCACCCTAAGTGTAGATTAAAATATTGATAACAATAATAATGGCAGCAATGTTATGATTGTTTGAGACAGGAAAATCATGTGGAAGTAAAGTGAGGAGCAAGTCAATATCCTATCAGTATATCACACATAGGTATGCATCCTTATATGTGAAATAAGGCCAATATTCTCCCTCCCCCCTTCTCCTCAGTTGCTTTTTTAATCTTATTTATTTCTTTTTTTACTGATACGGCAAACACAATGCACCGGGTGGGTTTTAAACCAATAATTATCACTCCATCCACCTTATCTATTGAAGTTCAAGACCTTATCTTTTGATGTAATAAATAATGATCATTGACTGTTATGTTTGATTGCCAATAAATTTTGCAAAATAATATAAAAAAATTCAGATGACTAGTACAACAACCATACAAAAAAGAAAATAAAGGGGGCCAGAAAAGGTGCCAACAAGGAAGTCACCATTTTGCCAAGCAATATGAAAATCCAAAATTCTTCCAACTTCACTACCTTGAAATAATTTTCCACAAAATTAGGGTCTGCAAGAGTTGAAGGACACTGTTTAGAAGGCCTAATGACTGCATAACTTGGCAATTCTTTTACATTCAGGTCATCTGAGCAGGGAGTACAAACTGATGTAGAAGGTTCTTCATGATTAGGTTCAAGTTCACCTTGGACGTTTCTCTCATCTTTAGTATCAGCATTGCTTCCTTCTGCTAGCTCTTCTTTATCACATTTAACTCTAACACTAGTCGGTTCTTCCATCATAATTGCATTATTATTCTCAGGGAAAATATCATCAGATTCAGTACTGATTCGCCTGTTAAGTTCAACCATCTCCCCAACTTCCGATGAGTGTGTATCCTTTGATTGGCCAGCCCTCAGAGATGAATCTTCAACGTCTGGTTCCACTTGACAAAGGGCATTTGTAAAAGCATCCTCTGACATTTTGCAACTTTTCAATGTAAAGAAGGCCGACAGTTTTGGTTGGTTAGTAGCAAGCTGATCCAGTTGGTAAGGCACCCCTATCAAAGCAAAATTTGCATCACTTGAGACATGATGACATAAAAAGACAAATAGAATATCATCATTTACCCTCAAAAGCATGAAGTAAATAAGCAAACAAATGAAAAAGGAGGATCGGATAGCAATGCAAGTCCATCTGCTTGCCTCATTCTTCCTCTACAAATAAAGGGTAGACATTTTTCCAAAGAAGACGAAATCAATCCAAGTGCATGAGAAATGCAATAACTTACAGCTCAAGAGTCTGTTAGCAGCAACTGAATCTAAAATCCAAGTGGGTTTCACCACTGGCAGCCCTGCGCTGAAGGCTCTGTATTGGAACGTCCAACAATTAAAATTAAGTGATGCAAAAGAGTAGCACTCAAACTGCAAAATTTAGAGAAGGACATCGAATCAAACCTCAGGTTCTTAACTTTAGTGCAAGGAAGAATACTGCAGATGATATGTGTCACTCGATGTCTTGAGAAATAATTCTCAAATCTTCCACCATACTTTAACATGTAGCCCCGCAGTTCCTGAAACATGTTTGATATTAACGTCATGTCACCCTTTGTATGTCCAAAAGTTTTGACTAAACCAAAAATAAACTAAAGCTGATTCAAGTTTACAATTTTCTGTCACCTTATAGTCCCCAAAACAAGGAATGCTAATCTCAGCCAAATTGTTATTAAAAGTTAATAAATCCACCATCCACCCCCTTTCACCCTTACTCAAATTTCAGCAAACAGGCAGAGGTAAACCGAATCATAAATTTAAAATAAAAAAAAAACGACTAACCTGACTCGAAGGAACCGTGAAACCATCAACGAAAATTGAAACTCCACTGAATATAGGCTTCCCAGAACTAGAGCCAAAGCCAGTAAACGAAGACGTGGAAGCTTCAGTGTCAAACTGGTTGTGCAGTTTCCGATTCTTCTGTGCCATATAACTGCATTTACAGAGTCAGTAAAACATTTAAAAAACACACTGGCGTGATATATTTAAAAATTGATGCATGGTACCAAAATGCTGAGGAGCAGGCATAAAATTGACATAATCCATAGTTCTTCTCAATCATTAATCACTAGTTTGAACGGAAATAGAACAATTTCTCTACTATCCACCCAATTAAGTCCAGAATACAAATTTTATTAAAATAAAAATGAACAGAATGAGATCGGATAAGAAATGAAAAGACCTGCCGAAATCGGGGAATGGTGATTTTCGGGAGGAGGAGGAGGAGAGAGAATTTGAGCCCCAAGCGACGCCTAGGGTTTTCTGGTTGGTGGATGTCGTCTTCTTCTTGTTGCTGTTGTTGTTAGTGTGATTATAGGAACGGTTGGAAGATGCTGAATTAGAATTAGAGAAACTTCGTTTAGAATTTCGGGGTAAGGAGGTGGAGGAGCTTCCTGAGCGAGACGAATCCAAACTCATTCTGGAGGAAATCTACTCGGCGGAGGAGAGAGAAGGAAGAGTACCCAGCAAGATAGTTGCTTCTTCTACAAACAAAACAAAACAACAATGCCATTCAAACCAAGCGGTAAATAAAGGCACCCTCCTCCCTCTCGCTGAATAGGATAGAATAGAATAGTATATAGAAAAAGAGATGGACCGAAACCGAACGACAACGGGGAATCTACGTGAAAAAATAACAATCCAAATCCAACCCGCACCCTGGTGTATTCATGGCCTGACCCGTTTGGTTTGAGCCCTAGTGCTCGAATTTTAGGCAGGGACTGGGTTTAAATATTGGGCCCAAAAGATCATTCGGCTAGGATTGGACTACACATCGAGTTCATCAGGGCCAACCAAATTTTATATACATTAATTTTGTAACTTTGTAGTGTACAACTTTCTAACAATCGTATCGTATGTTCTGACGCATCAACAATCAATTCCAATTATAAGAAGCGACGGGACGGGCAACAATGATCTTGGTCATAAGTTTGCTTCATCTAGTATAAGACTATAGTTGGGTTTTCTAATTGTTCGTAAAAACTTAGCAATGTTATGAGAAAGGAAAAATATAAAAAAGGCACAAAATACTTCAATACCAGACTGATAGACCCTTACATACTCATCAGAGCACAAGTTTAACATTCCTAACACTGATTTTGTTAATCGTTGGCAAATTTTGCAATATGGGTGATTTCATCTAAACTCACGTCATCCTCTTGTTGATTTGCAAGGCCGTTTCTCTAGGATGGTCATGATAGATCTCTTTCAGCTAACATGAAATGGTGAGTTCTTGTAGAGATAGCATACAGAATGTGTTTTGTTGGCCAGCTTGACCTTTCTTCCAAAATGTGTTATCGTATGTGTTTTTGTATATTGTCTTGACATGCTTTGTTGGACGTAAAGTATACAAAAAAAGGGGGGTGGGGGTGTTCAAAATGGACGTTTGGCAAAATCTTCCAGTTAATATTTCTTCCAGGATGCCTAATTCGAGTACATGTGAAAAATAAAAAATATATGTATAACTCGTAAAGCTTTAAAAAAAATATATAAGCTCATTTTAAAAGAATTCTCATAAATTTTGAAGCTTTTTTTTATTTTTTGGATATGATAACTTTTGAAGCTTTAAAAAATGGTAACTCGACTGCAAATTATTAATTTATTATCAAGGGTGCAGTAACAGCCTGACATGACGCTTAGAATTAAAAAACATGTACAGTGTGTTTGGAATGCAAAAAAGGTATCACAGAGAGGTGACATCATAAAATCTCACAACTGGAAGAAAGAGAAAAGCGTTGTAGCTACTTCAACCCTTGTCCTTGAGTGAGAAATAACAACAAACATTTGGCAGACATTGCGAAAGCGATACACATACACATACAGGCACTAACCGCAGCAAATCACCTTGAGCTTATCGGCGGCAGATTTATCCACCGAATACTGCGATCGCATCAAATTGGAATGGAAATGGATCAGTCAATTAAATAAGCATACATAAAAAGCAGGCAAATTTGGAAGCAGAAGAGAAGCATTGTATACATATTATTCATTTGGAAGAGGGAAATGGACCTTCTGAAGGACCCATAGGGAGTGATTATAGGTGCGTTGAAAGAGCTCATCAAGAGTAGTGGAATCAGAAGCATCGACTTCCCGGTAGTTGACGAAGTTCTCGCGGGCGTACTTGGCGTAATAAGCCCTCGCGTCCTTTGGTAAACGCCTCACCAGCCGAAGAACCTCCGCGTACGCTCTCACCGCCTTCTCCATTTCCTCTTTCTTAACAAAACCAAATGGTGATTTGGTGATGGACTTCCCTTTGATTTCAACTTTGAACAAAATTGATATTGTCTAAACTAGCACGGTTAGGTTAATGACCCTATTTTTTTAAAAAGAAAAAGCCCAATCGCGTATGTTTTATTTAAAGTTTAAACAAATGGATTACTAAAATTAAAACAAGACAATTAATAATCATGTATGAAATTATTATTAAAAAATACTACATTAATTTTAATAAGTAAGGGGATAGTTAAAAATTTTTGCAAAAATATCTTCTTAAAAATGATTTTTTGTGAATAATTTCCCTAATACTTTAAAAAGAATTTAAAAAATAAAAATTATTCAATGTTTAAAACATTAAAATTATTTAATACTTTTTTATCATTTAATAGTTAGTTAGAGAATTAATTTAAAAAAATTAGTTATTTAAAATTATTCTTTTTAAATATCAACAATTCTATTTTTAGCAAAAAATGTAAATTAAAATCAAGTTAAATTATTAACGGATTGATAAAGACTAATCCTTAAATTATTATTTCAAATCATTTTTTTTTACATTTATCTAAAAATTAATAAAAGTTATACTAAGAGAAATAGTAATTATAAGAGTGAGCGAAATAATGTAACAATTAAAAAAGTAAGAGATATAGTAGAATAATTTAAAATCATAAAATCTATAAATTATAAAAATAAGAGAAATAGTACAATAATTAAAATTGTATTTGATAAATATAACAAGTGATACATTTGGCAAAAATTGAAAGCGATAAATACACATGAGGCACTAAAAGAGAATTTTATTTATCTAATAGTATTATCGGCGGCAGTATTAATCCACCGAATAATGCGAGCATCAAATTGGAATTTGAATCTATGGATCAGTCAATTAAAGTATAGATGTTATAAAAGTAGGCAAATTTGGAAGCAGAAGAAAAGCATTGTATATATTATTCATTTGGAAGAGGAAATGGACCTTTTAAATACCCATGGAGTGATTATAGGTGCGTAAAAGTTCATCAAGTTTAGTGGAACAGAAGCATCGATTTGTAAAAATTTACATTTTCTCGCGGGCGTTATTACATAATAACCCCTCGCGTCCTTCGGTAAACGCCTCACCAGCCGAAGAACCTCCGCGTACGCTCTCACCGCCTTCTCCATTTCCTCCTTCTTAACAAAACCAAATGGTGATTTGGTGATGGACTACCCTTTTATTTCAACTTTGAACAAAATTGATATTGTCTAAAACTTTAGTCTAAAGTCTAAACTAACACGGCTAGGTTAATGACCCTATTTTTTTAAAAGAAAAAGCCCAATCACGTATGTTTTATTTAAAGTTTAAACAAGTGGATTACTAAAATTAAAACAAGACAACCAATAAAAATAAAAAATAAAACAAGACAAATTAATATTTATGTATGAAATTATTATTAAAAAATAATACATTTTAATAAGCAAGGGGATAGTTAAGTTTTCAAAAGAATTTTGTTATATCTTTTAAAAATTTTCAAAATAATTCTCCTAATACTTTAAAAAAAGTATTAAAACTCGAAAAAAAAATGAATACAAAACTCAATGTCTTGACTCATACAAATTATTTAATATTTTCTTCATTTAATAGCTATGAGAATTAACAAAAAAATTAGTTAAGAGAATTTAAAATTATTCTTTTTGAAATATCAACAATTCTGTTTTTAGCTAAAACTCAATATAACTCAATTTTAGTTATTAACGGATTGATAGACACTAATCCTTATTTTTCGATTTTGTTACATTTGTCTAAAAACTAATAAAAATTATAATGAAAATAGTAATTATAAGAAAAAATAATGTAACAATTATAAAAGTTTATCTATATAATAGAATAATTTAAAAATATAAAATAGATTATAAATATATAAAAATAAGAGAAATAGTATAATAATTAAACTTGTATTTGATAAATATAAATAAGTCCCTCTAATAACAAAAATAGAAAAAATTTGGCTTGAGCAGGTAAAAGTTAGAATTTGATTTATCTAATAGTGTAGATGTTATAAAAGTGAGTATTAATTTCCTTTGTTAATGTGAGCAAGTGAAAGGGAATTTGCTATATCTAACAGTATAGATTAATAGTATAGATGTT
Source organism: Ormosia semicastrata (assembly GCA_029884595.1). NCBI lineage: Eukaryota > Viridiplantae > Streptophyta > Magnoliopsida > Fabales > Fabaceae > Ormosia > Ormosia semicastrata. The sequence goes on along the minus strand of JAQQTO010000037.1, from coordinate 27,136,886 downwards.
ATAAAAGTAGGCATTAATTTCCTTTGTTAATGTGAGCAAGTAAAAGGGAATTTGTTATATCTAATAGTAGGAAATGTTTTAAATATTCCTAAAAGAGTTTGGAGTATGAATGTTCTATGTTTTTTGACCATTGATTTGTAAAAATTTTACATATATGGCTAAGATTTATTACTTGTAACATGTTAACCAAGTTACCAAAAAAATTCAAACTTCATCATATATTATTTTCTTTTCATTCTCTTTTTTTTTTCTTTATTCTTTTCTCTCCTTTCTTTCTCTTTTTCCTTTCTAGTCTTTGTCTTCATCTTCTTCTCTGTTTCATCAGACATTATTTTTCTTGCACACCATAGTCTTTTTCACTCTTTTATGAAACATAAATATACATCAGATTAACTCTTCAATAGAATACCTAAACCTTAAAACTTGAACTCTACATTATTATTACACACTCTTCCGTGGATAATTCGACATCGAAAAAGTTCAAAATTTACATGTCATTCAACTTTTGAACATCTCTTATAACATTTAAAACAACAACAACAACAACATTAAGCTTTTATCTTTCAATAACCCTCTAAAAGGTAATAAAAAATTTACTCTTCTATGGAATACCTAAGCCTCAAAACTTAAAGTCTACATTATTATTGCACATTTTTCCCTGGGTAACGACATCGAAAAAAGTATGCCTCGACAATTTATTTGCTACATCTCCTGCCATAAACGAACAAAAACAAAAGTAATAACAATAACAACATCTAAACTTGAAAGTTTGAAAACGATCCTCTTTTAAAACTCTCTCGTATTGACTCAATTAACTCTTCTAGTTTATGAATACTTAAACTTAGAAGATTTGAAGAACTCTACATTATTTGATTGTACACTTACTTCCATGATAGTGGCGTCGAAAAAGTATGCCTCTGATTCCAAACCCAATGACATTCTCTTCGACATGAAAACAACAACAACAATGTTAGAAACTTTGAATTCCAACAATCCTCTCGATTTAAACTTTAACTAATCAATCTCCATTGACCACCGTTAAATCAATTTTATGATGATGACATCACCACTTTTCAATCGACGTGGTGGAGAAGTAGAACAGTGATAATGAGAGAATTGAAGGGAAAAAATCAAAGTTTTTACATGTTATAACAAGTAATTTTGTTGGGAAACATTCATGCTCGATACTTCATTAGGAGTATTATAAAAATCTCCCTAATAGTAGAGATGTTATAAAAGTGGGGTATTAATTTCCTTTTTGAAAATAGACGATCTATCTCTCTCTCGTGATTGCGGTGCAAATGCAAACGTCACTTGGCTTCACATGGGGGCACGTAGAAGTTAGGGAGAGAAAAAGACTCACAGCAGTGTGTGTGCGTGTTGAGGAGTGAGGAGGTTGTTGGCCTTTCATGTTTTAGAATGGACAACTACTACAACAAAAAATATATAGAGAGAGAGTGTGTGTGGACAACTGAGATACCGAAAATGACAGGGTGTGCAGTGCTGTGGGCCCTCATGGCTTCAGGCCTTCATTGCAATGCAGTATGTAGTAAGCACTAAGCAAGCCGGATAATGATATTTTAAAGTAAAGATCATTGTAAGGTGGGTAAGAAAATTCACATCAATTATTAATAAATGGATTCATATTAATTATTAATAATTGATGTGAATTTATTTATTTATTTTATAAAATTCTTACTTAACTTATCTTAAAAAATATCATTATTCAAGTAAGCCATTACCATTTGCCTTTAAAAGCTACTTCACTCGTTTTAATCTCTCTTAACCATCCCGATATTGGTACATTAAAATTTAACACAATTTGCACTTTTTTCATTTCAATATATAGTATTTTAATTTATTTTAAAATATAATAATTTTAATATTTATTCATATTCATATCGTATTAATGTATAATATACTTATTTTATCTTAAAATACAATATATTTTAATATTTATTTATATTCATATTAATATATAATATTTATAGAAGTATCAAATTTAATAATAATAATAAAAAGGTTCCTTCACTAAAACAGGACCAGTGACACAGTCCTCCCCTTTTAACTTGTGTTTAGATTAGAATTAATAAATTTAAGTTTGAATCAATTTGATAAACTTAAAAGTGAGTGCAAATCACTTAATGTCTTTATTCACATTGAGGTCAGGTCAGTCAATGGTTATGGAAGATGGATTATAGGTTGTGGTGCACAGGCCCCCACAGAAAGACTGGTGGAACCCAAGTGCAGAGGATGAGCCTGAGCCTGATCCTGATCTTGATCCTAGGCCTCTCAAAGTCACTTTTTCTGAGCCCGCAACCCACTGGACCGATGCCATCCCCATCGGCAATGGCCGTCTCGGTGCCATGGTTTGGGGCGGCGTAGCATCAGAACTTCTCCAGCTCAATGGTAATTCATCTTCTTCTTCCTTTTAACTCCAATCTTTTACTCGTTTCAAACTGATGAAGATCCTTCCTTCGTGGAGCTTTTGTTTCAATATGGTCGATACTGGAACTCAGGTGGCAAACCTACGAGGTATATGGAACAAAGACATTGAGCCTGCATGGGAGTATGTTTTTCCTTCTCAATTCATCTCAATTCTGAAAAGAAAAAAATCTAATTGCTATAAAGGTGGCATAGGTTTCTACATAGATATGGAGTATCAAATATATATCTAGAAAGTAGTTTCACGAAGAATTCATGAGTTTGTAATTCGACTCCTTTTTTGTGTCATCCAGTGGTGCTCCTCACTTTAACATAAATCTTCAAATGAATTATTGGCCATCCCTTACTTGCAACCTACGTGAGTGCCAAGAGCAGTTATTTGATTACATTTCATCTTTGTTTGTCAATGGTAGTAAAACTACAAAGGTAATTCCTTATTTTCACTCTGCTTTATATTCTTCGAGGCAATATATACAAGGAAATGATCCTTTGTGCTTGTTAGCTGTCGGTAACGTTTTAAGAGATTTATTTACTGTGAAACCAATCATTGGATTGGATTAGAACATTGTACCAAGATTATGATACATGGCTATAGAACGCCCCCCCCCCCCCCCCAAAAAAAAAGAGCAAAAGAATCTATATTCTATAGCAAAGGGAGGGAAAAAAAATCTAGCATATTGCCCTTTGTTCAGCGTCTACCCACCATGTGAAGAATTATATTTATTCTATCCAGAATCTCATTTGATCCAGCATACAGATGAACTATGAGGCAAACGGTTGGGTTGCACATCAAGTCTCTGACATATGGGCTAAAACGTCCCCAGACCGAGGTGAGGCTTTTTGGGCATTACCGCAAATGGGTGGAGCTTGGCTTTGTACCCATCTGTGGGAGCATTATACATATACAATGGACAAAGTCAGTTCTGATTTTTCAGTAAATTATCTAAGGATCTAAGCCTTGATAACTTAAAAGTATCAAACGAAACTGATCTTGTGAAAAGGGCTATGTACGGGCATTTAACAATTTTATCTCTCCCTATGAGTTAATGAATTTGTAGAGATCAAGGACTGTCATAATTTGTAGAGCTGAGAGTTCCCTGCATGCCAAACTATCATGCTTCTATTTTCATGGCATAACGGTATGTTAAAGTAGAAATGTTGAAACGTGATTTATCTACAAGTTGTGATTAGGGAATAGGGACCAGATCATGTCATAGAACGACAAAATCACTTTGATCTTTGTTTTTAGTTGTTTGATTTTACTGACATTATGAAACTGACCCTATTCCAAATATGGCCTTGTTTAGCTTTGCTGACTAATAGTTATGGGGAACAAACTGCTGTATAAATATTATGAACTACAAATTTAATTAGAGACTTCTTCGAGTCTTCTTTTGTGGTAACATGATAATAAGGATGGGACTTATTCACTGATGTTGTTATCAAGGAACTTTACAGTTTACAGTAATTAGAAACTGAGGGATGAAAAAGCTATGTTAATTGCGCATATATCTCTGTTTTTTTATTGTCAAAGTACTACACTCACAAATCTGATTTGCACTGTATTGCTATCACATATATTAGATGTTAAATAAGTGATGGCTGATGTTTCTTTTATATTAGGATTTTCTCAAAAGTAAAGCATATCCTTTGTTGGAAGGATGCACATCGTTTTTGTTGGATTGGTTGATTGAAGGCCATGGTGGATTATTGGAAACCAACCCATCAACTTCCCCAGAGCACATGTTCACTGCTCCAGATGGAAAGCTGCTAGTGTGAGCTACTCATCCACCATGGACATGTCAATCATAAAAGAAGTTTTCTCTGCAATCCTTTCTGCTGCAGAGGTGAAACTGATCCTAGTACTCAAACCAATTGCTGTTCCTATTATTTTAATTTTATCTTGATCACTAAGTTTCTTACAAACAGGTTTTGGGAAGACATGATGATGCTATTATCAAACGAGTCATTGAGGCTCAGCCTAAGCTTTTGCCAACAAAAATTGCTAGGGATGGTTCCATTATGGAATGGGTATGACATTATATTTAATATTCTGCATTCCTTCCTTCCATCTCCCTGGTGTCCTTTTGGCCAGTTTTGGCATGTGGTATTTTGTTCTGCTTTGCAGTGACCAAGTTCTACTGTAGGCTAGCAATTCATTGTTGACTTTAACAGCACCTTCTTCTTTCATTTTTATTTGGCAGGCAGAAGATTTTGAGGACCCAGATGTACATCATCGACATCTTTCTCACCTTTTTGTCATGTTTCCAGGGCACACAATAAGTCTCGAGAAAACTCCAGAGCTCTGTAAAGCTGTGGATTATAGTCTATATAAAAGAGGTCTAGTATGCGAACTTTTAAAGGCCAAATTCTTTCACATGAAAATAATTATGTTTTTCTTAGAATATACGTATGGCTATTATGTATTATATTGAAAATCCATATCTTAAAAGAGCTGAAACTGTCAATTGCCAATTCTTCCAAAAGCTTAAGCTATTAGGTGAAGGCTAAAGAATGGTTTTTTTATATCTAATAGAAGCATCTGAAGTCATGATCATATGTAATTGTTTGTATCTAATTGGAAGAGATGCTAATATAAGATGCAGTGCAAGGTATCATGTGTAGTTGCTTTTGAATGGCTGAAGTGATTTTACATGTCGTGGACATCTTCTTAATAGACTATCTACAGCCATTAATGGTTCTCCAGTAAGTATATGTTGAAGTCAGTTTATAACAACTGTTTATGTTCAACTATGTATATTTGTAAAGCTGTACATTTTTCAGCTTAAATACTCTGAAATAATTCAGCCGTAGTTGGTGTTCTTTCACTTTGTCGCAGAAGAGGAAGGTCCTGGGTGGTCAACAGCATGGAAAGCTGCACTGTGGGCACGTCTTCATAACAGTGAGCATGCCTATCGCATGGTAAAACACTTGATTGACTTGGTGGACCCTGATCATGAAGTTGACTTTGAAGGAGGACTTTACAGTAACCTGTTCACTGCACACCCGCCTTTTCAGATTGATGCAAACTTTGGGTAAGCCCCATCGTCATGAGAAGTACTGTAACATTTGTTTATTTGGTCAATTTCCATTCCACCATATAAAAGCTTGAGTTGAAGTATAGTTTTCTTTCTCTTTTTTGGATGGGGATAATAAGACTTCGATTTTACATTGTGAATCTCATTATTTTGTAACAGTATGTGTACTCAAAACTCAAGCACGAACATGTTAATTTGAACATTTGTTCAATTACTATGTCCAGCTAAATCCATAGCATCCTATCTTGATTGTGTTATCTTACAAACTCTGGCTCTTAATTTCTTGGATCATATCTCAAATAGAAGCAATCTAATTGAAAGGCAATTAGATTTGCATCAAGTTGGGCTTTGGTCAGAAAACCAGAATTGCCGAGTGAGACTGCATTTGTATTATAGAGGAACCGTGGTCTTAGCCAATTTATCACCCGGCAGAGTTCACTCATTTAATAACCAGTTGAAGTGTGTGAAGACTGAAGCCATATTCCCTTACTCAACTCAAGTGAATCCTTGAGTTTTAGATTCAAATTCGGTTTCCCAACCTTTGTAATAACTTTTTAGGGAACTTACATTTTAACTTTATATTTTTGTAATTGGTCATTGGATTCATTCGATGTTGGTTGTAAAACTTGTAGTTGATCATATGAAAGATTTATCTTCTTCTTGCCCCTTTTTTTCCCCAAAATATAGAGATTTCATTGATAAAATGAGAAGGTTAAAATAACTCTAAAAATAATACAATAGAGAGATATTCCAACTTCATTTCTCATAAATGATTAAATATATTAACATAAAGTTCTAGATTGGCCAAAGAGGCTAAATAATGTGTTATACACATATATAATTTAGCTTAATTTCAAAAGAGTAAAATTTAAACAATCCATTGCACTATAGCAGAACGGCGGAACTGATCTCACTTGCATCGCTTTTCTTTATCTTCATCTTTGTCATCATTTTCATTTTCATCTGCGGAGGTGTGCGCTGAGTCCTCCATAGCAACAGTCGTTGAAAACCATGTGGGACGATGAATCAGACAGGGTGTAGGCGTTGTTGTGATATTAACAAGTGCACAAAATCACAAAAGTAATAAAAAGTAAGAAGAGTATCATTCCCGCAAGGATTATGTTCCAATTACTAAGTTCGTTAAATCGACACTATTTAAGTTATCAAAAGATGAGAGTTGAAAATAATGTAAATAAAAGAAAACTAACAAGAAAATATTTAAAATTAGCAAGAGTAAAATCAAGATTGAAAGATAAGGATATCAAAGTGTTAGGGTTCAGATTTCACTTGAACTCTTTTGATATAAATTCAAATATTGGTTTAACTAAATTCTATTCTATGATTCACGATCAAATTTCTAAAATTAATCAATATCCAATCCAATGGTATATTAATCATCTTCACACTACTTTGAGTTAACTAATCCTTTAGTATAACCTAAAATAGAGAAGACTTTATAAAAAAAATGAGGGAATAAAAAGAAAGATCACACAACTCACAATGTTTATTCTTAGCGATTGTAGAAATTATGGTATTCATCACAAGTTCTAGGTTCGTACATAATTTTCTCAAATCATACATAAATCCTAAAATCATTCTTAAATTGATCAGATTTAGAAAAAAAAAATTAAGAGAAGAGAAAAACACATAAATCATGAAATAAAAACTTAAATTAAACACAAAATCGAGTTTACATCATCAAAGAACAATATTCATTATCACTCTAACTAGGGAAGTTTAATTACACATGGAGAAAGAAGAAAATAAAGAGAAGAATTCGACAAACTCCATGGAAGATAGGTGGAAAGGTTAAAGAAAATCCATAACCTTTAAGCCTAGATGTGCCTACACCAATTAGGGTTTGTACTTCCGCTTCTCTCTCTAACGGCTGTTGAATTGTGTCTGTCAAAGGGCGCAACTTATCTATTTATAGATAAAGAGACGTGGTTGTTATAATATCCAGCGCCTATGCGCTAGCTTCTAGGCGCCTAGGCACTAGACGTGTAGAACGTAATCCTTAGTGATGCTCTCGCACGTGCCCAAGCACTGACGTCCCAGCGACTAAGCGCTAAGACACCAAAAAGTTGGTCCTGTTTCTACTATGCTAGCACTCAAGCGCTGGGTTTTGGGCGCTTGGGCACTGGCTTCCCATAATGTTATTTCCAAACTTTCTTCCTTATTCAAGCTTCCAGTTTTCTTCCATGTGTAATCACATATTAAAAACAATTAAAACACGTAATAAGAACAAAGTTTAAGATAATAAAAACATGATCAAGTTTGAGAACAAAACTCAATAAAAAAGGATTAGAAAATGATGAAAACCAATATTTTGAACGGCAAAAAGATGAGCTTTTAAAGGTTCATCACTCCCCCAAACTTAAGATTTTGCTTGTCCTTAAGCAAAAGAAAAAGAATTTAAAACAAAACAAAACAAAAAGAATAAGCAACTAAAAACTCAAAATATGCATACTAAAAAATGGCAATACTAGTTATTGAATATCATTCATATTCTCATAAACTATTTCTCAACCTCACTTCAAGGTGTTACACATGTACAATCCAATTATTACATCGACTCTCACATGCAACTCTCATACATAAATAATTTTTCATAGACATGAATGTAAGACCAATTCACAATAAAGTACAAGGCTGGATAGGTTTATAAAAAATGCAAATGCACATCAGACCTGCATCCACAAGGTTGTTTTTCATCTCTCTCTCCACTAATGTAAATAGTACATAATCAAGGATCTAAAGGGTCTTCTAAAGCTTATAATATAAGGCCAATGATGCGGGTTAAGAAAGAAGGGGTAGAATAAAGAAAAAATAAAAGTTGAAATACAAAACTATGCAAATTTCGAAATTCAAATCATAGAAATATTGAACAAGTACAAAATGGAGCATAAGAATCAACATTTTTTTCTTTTTTTCTTTTTTTTTTATGACCTCCACCCTCAAACTTATTTCTTTGTAACACATTAGGTGGACTTTCTTTCTCTCTTTTTTTAGCTACTTGATTACTTCATGCACAAAAATAATTAAAAGCTTGAATAATAAAATAATGCAAGACATGCACTCAATAAAGAGTGTGTGAGAGGAATTTTTTTTATATGGGTATGAGAAAGGAAAATATGGGTAAAAAAAGAAATAAAGGTTAAACATAAACAACGCTGCAAAATGAGACCTATGGATATAATATTTTTACAGGTTAGCTTGAAAGACTCAAACGACAAAAAAAAAACCCTTATCATTCCCTTGATCATATACTGCCTAGGATTTCACCTCAAGGGAGAATCCAAACAACTTCTAGATGCAAATAATCCACACACATGCATTCTTAAAAACTTTCTCTAAGCTTGACATACAATCATATTCCAAGGTCCATCAATCATAAAGATGGGAAATATATTTATACATAATTAAAACAACAGAGATAAAATGCAACTCCTAAATTCTCATGCGATATCCAAAAAAAAAGAGATTGATCCACAGTTCAAGCAATCATCGAATATTCAATTCAACATACTGGTATGCACAATTTCAACAAAATGATTCAAAACAAAAACTAACAAACAACAAAAATTAAATTAAATTAAAAAAATACCAAAGTTATCCCCCCTAAACTTACAATAAACAGTGCCCCCACTGTACAAACAATTAGATGCAAATAACATATAGGAAAATAAAAATAGTAAAACAAAAGTGGAGGGTCAAGAAAAGCTTATTGTTTTGGCAGTTGAATCAGTCCTGCTTTTCATCCTCGTCCTGCTCTGCCTCCAAGCTCGTCATGATCTAAAACAACCAACTAAAATGAACAACTCAAATTTGAAGGGGACAGTTCACAAACACTAATTAAAAAGACAAATTAAATACTCAAAACAACTAAATAAAAAACATTGCAATAAAGTTAAACAAAAGAAAAAGAAATTTGGGTTGCCTCCCAAAAAGCATTTGATTAATGTCATTAGTTAGACGTTGCCTTTTGCTCAGGTTAATCAAGGTGGCTTAAAGCATGAAAAATGGGATGACGCGCGCCTTCCCTTTTTCGAAGTTGTGCTTCCATCCTTGGTCAATGACCTTAGAGATGCCTCCAAAGGCATTTTGAACTCTGCTTAGGATTGGTTGTCCTAAATGCGCCTTGGCATGATAGATTTCACTAGGTCATGGTGGTTTCAATTGATCAACAGATAATGGACAAGTTTGCAATGAACCATGGATTATGGGAGGACCTTTCTCTGTTTCAGCAACTCGAGTCTTAGGAGGGTCAACATCAACATTATATAATGGTGGGGAGTCTTTGATAGACAAAGTTTCATACTTCTTAGCTTGAATGATATTGACAGGGGCATTGAGATCTGACATTGGGGAAGATTTAGTATCCTCAAAGATATTGATTGTCACATAATCTCTATCCACTCTTAAGATGAGTTCACCCCTAGGTACATTAATCACAACTCCTGAAGTTGCCAAAAAAGATCTTCCGAGAATGAGAGGAATATTGTCGTCCTCTTCCATACTAGCACCAGAAAATCAATTGAGAAAATAAATTTGTCTACCTTAACTAACACATCTTCAACTATATCATATGAGTGTTTGATAGATCGATCTGCTAGTTAAAGGGAGATCATTGTTAATTTCACCTTTTCAATTCCCAGCTTGTGCATAATATATTTCAGCATCAGATTTATGTTTACCCCAAGATCATATAGAGCTTTCCCAATAAATAGCTTTCCAATAGTGCAAAGAATAGTGAAACTACCTGGATTTTCAATTTAGGTGACAGTTTCCTCTAAATTATATCGCTGCATTCCTCTGTCAGCATCATTGTCTCGTCTTCTTTGAACTTCCTTTTCTTTGATAGCAAGTCCTTCATAAATTTTGCATAAGATGACATCTGTTCAAGAGGTTCAGTAAAGGGGATGCTTATTTGTAATTTCTTGAAGACATCTAGGAACTTCAAGAATTGTCTCTCTTGATTGTCCTTCTTCAACCTCTGAGGAAATGAGATATTGGCATATGGTGATGGTTCATATGTTGTGTTCTGCTCAAGATCCTTTTTCTTTCTCTGCCACTTTGGTTGTTCATTCCTAACTTCCTCTTTACTGCCCTCTTGAATTAAGTCATCTTCAATAGAAACATCATTTTTTCCTTTCTCAATTCTTAAAGAGCTAGGCGCTTCTTTCACGTGTTCTTCCAAAGTCTTGCCACTTCTCAAAATGATTACGCTACAACGCTCTTTTGGATTGACCATAGTGTCATTAGGTAGGGTACCTGGAGGTCTCTTTATGAGTTGTCTTGCTATCTGCCCCACTTGAGTTTCCAAACTTCGAATAACCGCCTCTTGATTTTGAAAATTGACCATTGTTTCTTGCATGAAATTGGAAGTTTGTTGCTCTAAAGAGGATGTCTGTTGAGATAGTTTTTCAAGTGCAATTTCTAGAGGGGACTTCTTCCCTAGTTGAGGATTCAGTGGTATCACTTGATTATTATAAGAGAAATTAGGATGAATCACCCACCCTAGATTGTATGTGTTTGAGTATGGATTACCTTAGGGTCTTAAAGAATTACCCATGTAACTGACCTGCTATTAAGGAATAACACCTAAATTGCTTGCCTCGCATTCACTATTATCATGATTACCCCTACAAAAAATCACAAGTCAGGGCTTGGTGGTTGAAAGAGCTGACTCGCATATTGCCAATTTGCTTGGTGAGATTGGCAATTGGCTGAGAATGGGTCTTATTTTGAGCAAGTATGGCATCAAAGGTGGCAAGCTCCATAACTCTCTGTTTTGCCACTGATCGTCCACTAGGCATTTGATACTTATTCGTTGTCATAGTTTCAAATAGTTCTTAAGTCTCTTCAGGAGTTTTAGTGTTAAGAGACTCACCTACAGATGCATCAACCATAACCCTTATGGAATGATTCAAGTCATTATAAAAGATCTGAACCTGTTGTCAAATCTCAAATGCATGATGAGGACATCTTCTCAGCAGCTCCTTGAATCTCTCTCATACTTCATATAGAGATTCCTTCAAATTTTGAGTGAAACATGCAATCTCACTCCTCATCTTGACGAACATAAACGGAGGAAAGTAGTGAGTAAGGAACTTGCTCACCAAATTATCCCAAGTAGTGATGCTTTCTTGAGGTTAGGCTTGTAGCCAACTCTTAGCTTTATCCCTTAAAGAGAATGTGAAAAGCCTTAGCTTGATGACATTATCACTTGTTCCATTATACTTTATGGTGTCGTAAAGCTGCAAGAAATTATTGATATGCAAGTTGGGATCTTCTGACTAATGACCCCCAAACTGATCTTGTTGCACCAGCTGCAAAAGAGCTTGTTTAATCTTAAAATTACTGGCATGTATAGTAGGTCACACTATACTGGTGGCAACCCTTTCAGCGAATAGAGTTACATAATCTGCCAAAGTGTGTCTACGTTCTTCATTATTTTCAGCCATGTTATATTCTTTAAGTCTCCTTCTTTTCTCTTGCTGCTATTCTATTTGCTCTTGTTGTTCTCTCTATCTCCAGATAAAAAAGCAATGCTTTCGAATTTATAATTCCTCGCATAAACAAATAAACAAACAAGAGTGAAGTAAGAAAAAATCAATTAAAAATAAAATTAAATAAAAAAATAAACATTTAAATTAGTGTCTTTTTAACTACTATTTAATATGAACAATCAATAATCCCCAGCAACAGTGCCAAAAACTTGTTGTAATATTGACAAGTGCACCAAATCGCAAAAGTAATAAAGAGTGAGTAGAGTATTGTTCCCATGAGGATTACTTTGTCAATTATTAAGTTCATTAAATCGATACTATTTAAGTTATCGAAAGATGAGAGTTGAAAATAATCTATATAAAAGAAAACTAACAAGAAAATATTTAAAATTAGTAAGAGTAAAATCAAGATTGAATGACAATTATATCAAAGTGTTATGGTTCAGATTTCACTCGAACTTTTTTGATGTAAATTCAAATATTAGTTTAACTAAGTTCTATTCCATGATTCACGATCAAATTTCCAAAATTAATCAATATTCAATCTCCTAGTATATTAATCTTCTTCACATTACTTTGAGTTAACTAATCCCTTAGTATAACCCAAAATAGAGAAGGTTTTATAAAAAAAAATGAGGGAATAACAAGAAAGATCACACAACCCACAACGTCTATTTCTAGCGATTCTAGAAATTATGGTATTTATCACAAGTTCTAAGCTCGTGCACAATTTTTTCAAATCATACATAAATCTTAAAATTATTCTCAACTTGATCAGCTTTAGAAAAGCATTAAGAGAAGTGATAAACAGATAAATCATAAAATGGAAACTTAAATTAAACACAAAATCGAGTTTACATCATCAAAGAATAAGATCCATCATCACTCTAACTAGAGAAGTTTAGTTACACATAGAGAAAGAAGAAAAAGAGAAGAATTCGACAAACTCCATGGAAGATAGGTGTGGAAAGGTTAAAGAAAATCTCTAATTTTTAAGTCTAGATGTGCCCACACCGAATTAGGGTTTATGCCTCTGCTTCTCTCTCTAACGGCTGTTGAATTGTCTCTGCCAAAGGCCTCAACTTATTTATTTATAGATAAACAGGCGTGTTGTTATAACGTCCAGCGCCTAGGCGCTGGCTTCTAGGCGCCCAGGCATTGGCTTCTGGGCACCCAGGCATTGGATGTCCAAAACATAATCTTTAGTGGTGCTCGCGCACGCGCTCAAGCGTTGGGACACTAGAAAGTTGGTCCTGTTTCTATCATGCCAGTGCTCAAGCGTTGGGTTTTGGGCGCTAGCTTCCCAGAATGCTATTTCCAACTTTTCTTCCTTGTTCAAGCGTTCAGTCTTCTTCCATGTGTAATCACCTATTAAAAATAATTAAAACACATAACAAGAACAAAGTTTAAAACAATAAAAACATGATAAAATTTGAGAACAAAACTCAATAAAAATAATTAGAAAATGATGAAAATCAAGATTTTGAATCGTAAAAACATGAGTTTTTGAAGGTTCATCTGGCGTAGCGTCCAGGTTTCTGTAACTGCACTCACTAGGGTGAAGGTGGTAGGCCGATAGGTTGCTGGAAGGGCGTCACAGGTTGGGGTGTTTAAAGTCAAATCAACTCAATCAAAATCGAAAAAACCAACCTGAAAACCAAAAATCGAATAAATTGAAAAAGTAAAGAAAAATTAATTGGATTCATTTAGAAATTTAAAAACTGATCCAATTTAAACCAAATCGAAATTTTATATACATTTTTTAAAATAATATTTTTATTTAGGAAATTCTTATGCAACCTATACTTATTTTGAACTTTCCTATTATTTCGCAAATCAAACTTAATTATTTCTCTAGAATTTGAACATTTATTGTAGGATTAACAATTAATTTGATTTATATTTTGATGAATTAGTTTGAATTTATATTTGTCATATTTGATAAATTAGTTTAGAATTATATTTGATATATTTTAATGAATTTAAAGTTTTATATTTTGATGAATTTGATAAATTATGTTTATAACAAGAAACTAAAAATTATCATTTTAAATTGAATTAGTATTTTAATTTTGAATCAATTAGATGATGAAATAAGAAAACTAATTAGAATGGATTAGATGATTTTGAATCCAATTTGATAACACCCCTTCACAAGCGAGTATAAAAAAAAAGAATATTGTAACAAGAAAGGTGAAACACTAGGCAGATTTCAAAATTTAGAATAGTATAAGGTATTAGTATAGTATAAGATAAGATGATAGGATAGTATAAGGTATGATAGTATAATTAATTGGATAAGACATAATCCTATCTTTTGTTTAATATCAAATTTGTATAATTTTTTTTAAAACAAAAATATCCTAATTAGATGAAAATAATTAAAAAATAATAATAATAAAGTTTTATGGTGGTGGTGGTGGTGGTAGTGGTAGTGGTGGTGGTGGTAGGCAGGGCGGTATATGGTGTGGTATTGGTGATGATGGTAGTGGTTGGTGGGGGGTGGTGGTGGTGGTGGTGGTAGAAGTGGCGATAGTGATAGTTGGTGATGGTGGCGGCGGTGATGGAGGTGGTGGTGATGGTGGTGGTAGTGGTGGTGGTGGTGGCGGTGGCGGTGGTGGTGTTGGCGGCTAATCCAATTCAATTTGCAAACACCCCTAATCACAAGCGACGAACAACAAAGAAAAAAAGAATAGGATCAGAAAGGCAGCACAAGTTTGATTCTGACAACTAAGGTGAAACACTAGGCAGATCTCAAAATTTAGAATCTCTATCTTTTGATTGTCTTGCCTATGAATTATTCTAAAAGAATCATTAATTCGTACTAGATATGCTATCTTTTGGTTGTCCAGCCTATGAATTATTCTAAAAGAATCATTAATTTGTACTAGATATGCTACACATGAGTTGTATGGGTTTTTTTAAATGAAATATATATATATTATTATGTGTTTTTATTTAATAATAAATATTTAGTACATATTTAAATTAACTTAATTTGATTTAAGTAAAGTTTATAGTTAAAATATTTCAAAGAAAATATTTGGTTTAAAGTTTTTTTAAAGAGCAAAATAAATCAATCCAAATATACTTAAAATTTATAAAATATAGTAAAGAGTTTTATATTTAAAAATTAATAATCATTGATTTCGTTTTGTTTGTTTGTAATAATATTTAAATACACTTTTTAATTTATATACATAATTTAAATAAAAAAATAGCATTATATTTATTTTGACATATCAAGTAAATATTTTTAGGACATGCAAAACTTTTATAATCATTATTCTTTATCCTTTATTTTTTAATTTTTCAAAATAATTTTCTAACTCAATCTTAATTATATTTTGATAATTTTTATTTTAATAAAGACATCATGTACTAAATAAGATCTCTATTTACTATTTTATCTTATATATATTTATAAAATTTTAAACGCATCTTATGATAATATTATAAGTATGAATAAAATAGAAATAATTATCAATGAAATATATAGAAATTAAATAAAATTATAATGTTATCCAAATATTCTTATCATTTAAATTTGCAAGAGAAGATTAAAAGACAATAAGACATTTTACTAATGTATATTTTTATTTTCTCTATTTAAGATTAATTTATGAAATAAAGTATGTATTTTCTATAATTTATTAAAAATTACACTTTGATTAACACCAAAAAAAAATTACACTTTGAATGAAACATTTTAAAACAATTTAAAAATTAAAAAAACGATGTGTAAAAATTGAAAAGTCTAGTAAAAAGAATAAAAATTTGAAAGATAAAAGAAGATGAAAAGTTAAGAAAGATATAAATAGGAGAAATAAGAAGTCAAAAAATAAATATATAGTGTTATAATTAAAAAAATAAAAAATTAAAATTTATAAACAAAGTCACATAGCAATTATAGTAGTAAAAAACTTTTAGATTATAATATAATAAATAGATAAATTTTGGTGCACATAAAATGAGACAGATTATGATTAATATACAATTAAAAAATGTAAAATATAAAATTAACTATATTTGAATGAAGTAATAATGTGATGAATGAATAGAATTCACCATAAGCGGCCAATGGGTGGGGTTGGTTCACCTTGTCCACTATTTGCGTGACAATAATATAATTTTGGTTTAAATCTTGAGTTTTCTCATCAACCATCAATAATCCTATTGTTAAATATATATTTGGTATAGATTAATTTTTGTCAAAATAACTTTTTTTGGGGTAAAAGTTGTTTTAGAATAAATTGAGATGTTTGAATAAAATAGCTTAAAGTGGTAAAAAAAATTATAGTTAAAAAGTTTTTTTATATAAGTAAAATTTTGAGTATTTTTTTAAAAGTTGATTATGTTATATTTTTAGTAAAGTAATTTTAAAACATAAAATATTATATAATATAAATAAATTATTTCATATTTTTTAATAATTTATTATATAAAAATATTTTTTTAAAAATAAAATAAATTATTTTAAAATTATTTTTTAATTAATATATTTAAAGTCTAAGCATAAAATCAATTATATTATAATCAAATAAAATAATTATATAAATAATTAATTGTTAAATTTTTTTAAAGCTAATCTAAATCCACTTTTGTCGTGATTTAGAATACATTTTACTCAAAACTTTATATTAACATTGTGTTTGAAAAACTTAAAAGAACAAAATTGAAAATTATTTAAGAATTATTTATAACATATTCAAATATAATTTTTTTTTATTTCATCTTAATTTTAAAAAGAATTTTACTTGAAAAAAAATTGATAATCGCCTTTCTATTCCGATCTTTAAAAACTTTTAAACAAATAAATTATTTCCACATCTTTTCATTCCCGATCCCTTCCATTCCTTCTCTGTCATCCAATCATATTGTAAAAAAAAAAAACGGTGGAACGCTAATGTCTTGCGAGCGTCAGTTATAGTTACAAGTGGCGCTGTTGAGTGACGGCAAAAAGATCGATGATCGATGGAAGGGGCTCGGGCTCTGAAGATTAGGTTTAGAGAGGGTGCGAAGCGCTGGACCGATGCGCTTCCCATTGGAAATGGACGCCTGGGAGCCATGGTCTGGGGCGGTATCTCATCCGAAACCATCCAGCTCAATGGTAATGTAATGCTCTTCTTGTATTGTATTTCTAGTGTAGTGCCTACTGGCTAAGCTATCTTAGACTCAGATTCACTCAGACTCAGATATATAAAATAATTGTATGTTTGATTGATTTTTGCAGAGGATACGCTCTGGACTGGGACCCCTGGAGACTATACTGATCCTAAAGCTCCAGAAGCACTTTCAGAGGTTAGAAAGCTTGTTGACCGTCAACAATATTCACAAGCTACCGCAGCTGCTGCTAACTTAACAGGAAATCCTTCCGAGGTACCATTTCAATTGCTTAATATAATATTAATAATAATAATATCCTCATCTCATGCCAATCACATTCATCATTTTGCATCTTCAGCTTCATGACTTGACTTCATTTCAAAGATAGGCATACATTACATTACACATCCAATCCAATCCAATCCAAGTAATTAATTTCAGTTTATGTTTTTAATTCTTTTCTTGTGATGCGATGCGAAGGCTTACCAACTTCTTGGTGATATCAAATTGGAATTCGATTATTCACATCTTATCACAAGTGGTCCAGAGTCTTATCACAGAGAGCTAGACTTAGACACTGCAACTGTGAAAGTCAAATATTCCGTCGCAGCTGTACAATTTGAAAGGGAACATTTTGCCTCTTATCCAAATCAAGTGATTGTGACTAAGATTTCTGCAAGCAAACCAGCAAAACTATCATTTAGGGTTTCTCTTGACAGCAACATGTCTCATCAAACTTACACAAATGGCCATAATCAGATTATAATGAAAGGAAGATGTCCTGCTAGAAGGATCTCACCACAACTCAATGCTAAGGACAATCCCCAGGGAATTCAATTTTCGGCAATTCTTGATTTAAAGATTGGTGATAGAAATGGCGCGATCAGTATTTTGGATGACAATAACTTAAAGGTCAAGGATTCAGATTGGGCTGTTTTACTTCTTGTTGCTTCATCTTCCTTCACTGGGCCATTTACTGCACCTTCAGATTCTAGAAAGGAACCTACTTCAGAGTGTTTGAGTACATTGAACTCAATAAGCAATTTATCATATTCTGATCTATATGCACTTCATTTAAATGACTATCAGAAACTTTTTCACCGAGTATCACTGCAGCTTATGAGAAGCACAGAGAGTATCTCAGAAGACGGATCGTTGGACTTGAAGAGGCTTTCACCGTGTGTAACTGGTTTGTATCTCATGGACAGCGTAACAGAGGTTTCAACTTCAGAGAGGGTGAAATCATTTCAGACTGATGAAGATCCATCCCTCGTGGAGCTTGTATTTCAATATGGTCGTTATTTGCTTATTTCTTGTTCACGCCCTGGAACTCAGGTGGCAAACCTACAGGGAATTTGGAACAAAGATCTTGAGCCAGTTTGGGAGTATGTTTACATTATTTTTTATTTCAAATGGATATGCTTTTAATCAAGGCTTGCTAATCTTTATTAGTTGTTAAGATTAATCAGGTTTCTATTTTCATTTTCTTTTAGCAACATTTGTTACCCCATTTATTTGCAAGCCTTGCATTAATTTGTTATCTGAGACTAATAATAGTTGTATTATTTTTTTTCCCAGTGGAGCGCCTCACTTGAACATCAATGTTGAAATGAACTATTGGCCTTCTCTTCCTTGCAATCTTAGCGAGTGTCAAGAGCCTTTGTTTGATTATATTTCCTTTCTGTCTGTGAATGGCAGTAAAACTGCAAATGTAAGAATTTTTCATCTCTTTATGTTCTTAATTAAGCCTATCTTAATTAAGCGAGGATTTATAATTGGACAGATTTCATCAGCATGATGCTGCCTTCAAGTTATCCTAATTTTGGAAATTCAGCATGTAGCATCTGCAATCTGATTATTAGCAGTAAACTCTAGAGAATGTAGGGTCAAATGCATACGCCAATATGTCTATTTGATATGAATCTTTTTTCAAAAATAGTAGCAACCTAGTGTCTTTGAAGATGCTGCAGAGCATACATTGGAATTTGGAGGCAATGCTAGATTGCCTTGAGCCATCTTGATGCCCATTCATTGTCTTTGCTCCATTATTTTTTGTTCTTCCAGGGAATTTATTTCCATTAACATGCTTATGTTCTCGAATATATCTTATTCAATTGCTGAATGATGTAGGTGAACTATCAAGCAAGTGGTTGGGTTGCACATAGTAAATCAGATATATGGGCGAGAACATCAGCAGGTCAAGGTGATGTTGTGTGGGCCTTGTGGCCAATGGGTGGAGCATGGCTTTGTACCCATCTATGGGAGCACTATGCTTACACAATGAATGAGGTAAGTTTTGAGATAGATCCAAGTTTCTGGATCAACTGACGAGGTGAGCTAGAGAGAAATAAAATAAATTAAAAAATAAAGAACGTACAAAGCTAAGTTGTTCAGAAATCAGTAGCCTTTAGGAGAGTCCTTTTAAATTTTAATCCATTTAGGATGTTGTGCTTGTTTGGGTAATTTGTGCAGAACTACTTTTGATTAGAATGTATTTTGGATGGATTAATGTTGAAAGAATTACTTATGGAAGAATGAGTTCATGTTTGGGAATGCTTATCAAAAATAAATTTTATAAGAATGAGTTTTGTTTGGATAGTGTTAAATCAAATTACTTTTTGTGAAAAATATATTAGACTTAAGTTGAAATATTATTAAATATTATAAGTGAGAAAAAAAAATTGTAAAATCGTGTAATATAGCTAAAATGAATTTTGGCACACTGACATTCCGCCAGAAACTAACAAGGGCAAATTTTGCTGATGTGTTCTTTCCAACAGGATTTCCTTAAATATAAAGCATATCCCTTATTGGAAGGATGCGTGTCATTTCTGTTGAGCTGGCTGATTGAAGGCAGTGAAGGATATCTTGAAACTAATCCGTCAACTTCCCCTGAACATACTTTTATCGCTCCCAATGGTGAGCCTGCTTGTGTGAGCCAGTCATCAACAATGGATATGGCAATCATAAAAGAAGTCTTTTCCATATTTCTTTCTGCCGCTGAGGTAAAGTTGCTAAACTGTTAACTAAAGCATACAAATTATTAAACAATGTTGATGTTTTGCTCCCTCAAAATTTGTATCTACTTTTTAAGTTAGCTTTTCAAAACAGGTTATAGGGAGAACCAAGGATAATATTGTTGGAGAAGTTTGTAAAGCTCAACCAAGGCTACGTCCAACTAATATTGCCAAGGATGGTTCCATTATGGAATGGGTATTTTGTTTTTTCCACTTTTAATGTGGAAGATGCATGTTACTTTATTTAATGGTTAATTTTGATATGCTAAGGTGCTGGATAGATAATGGATTTGCCTGTGGAAGGCAGGTTAAAGATTTCAAGGATCCAGATGTGCATCACCGGCACCTTTCTCATCTATTCGGTCTGTTCCCAGGGCATACAATTACTTTCAAGGAAACTCCAGCCCTGTTTGAAGCTGCTGAGAAAAGCCTTTATAAACGAGGTTTGCATAAGCTGAATAATTCGATTACTTATATTTGTCTTGCTTGAATTCTAGATAGATTTATCTTTTCATTATTTGATTTCTGATAAACTGCATGGCTCAGTATTGTTCTTTGTAATATTTTGCTGATTGGAGATCTTATACAATGACAGAGTCCTGATACAAAGTAACTGCCCCGGGGGGAGGGGGAGGGGGAGGGTCATCATGTAAAAGGAAATATGTATATGAAGGAAGCACAATTTCTTTATTTTAAAGAAATACAAAGTTGTGCTACAATTGTCACATAGATGCTGAAGCTATTATAGTTACCTGCTTCTTTTCTTAAACAATGTTATATAATGCAGGGAAATATAATGATCAGTGTAGTGTTGTCTCATTTCATATAATGGAAATTGAGCAGTTAATGACTTGAGATCAGCTCTCTTCTGTGTTAATCCTTAAGTCTTAACAAATAATTAGCCATCTGGCGGCAAAACACTGCAAAGATCTTTTTGGTTGTCCTCCTTAAAAAAAAAACACCAAGTATGATATTGCTTAGTCTAAGTCAAATAGGCTTTATTACCAAAAAAAATAAGTATCTGCTTGGAATTTGGAAACAGGAGAGGAAGGTCCAGGATGGTCAACCACCTGGAAAACTGCTTGCTGGGCACGTCTACTTAACAGTTCCAATGCATATAAGATGATCAAGCGCTTGATCAACTTGGTGGATCCAGATCATGAGAGACCATTTGAAGGTGGACTTTACAGTAACCTATTTGCTGCACACCCACCATTTCAGATCGATGCCAACTTCGGGTAACTTGTTTGCAATAGTTGTATCCAACTTCAACTGTCTTGCCCATCCAAGTGATACGTTTGCATCTTTATTTTTGTCAAGTCAGTGGCATTATCATTAGCTTGACGAAACTATTATTTGCAAATTTGAGAAGTCATTATAGCAACCAAGTGCATTTGTTCTAGTCAGACGATAATTAATTACATGACAAAACAACATACCTAGAGTCGGAAATAGATCCTCTCGTGTGTTTTTCACATGACAAGATCATTTGAAGAGAGAGATAGACAAAAAAGCTTTAAATGGATGGGGCCCTCTCAAAATTTTTGAGACTTTATTTATCGTGTTTGTCTATCTCTTTCTTCACATGACCTTGTCATGTGAAAAACACACATGAGAGGATCCAGTCTCCTGAGAGTCAAATAGCTAGTTTCAAATATATATTATTGTCTTTTTGTTGCGTAATTGTCAATGTGATTTTCTGAATCATTAGAATTCTGTTTTTCACTTCACAATTCTTGTGTGATATCCTCTCTCAAAGTTGTTGCACTTGATTTTTCCTAACCCCAAAACAAAAGTTTTGTTATATAGACCTTGTAGCACAAATTGGTAGTGATAGATTGAGTATTTACTTAGGATACTTTGGTTGCCAGTTTTTCAGCCGCAGTTGCAGAAATGCTTGTTCAGAGTACATTGGGCGATCTTTTCTTACTTCCTGCCCTTCCCCGGGAGAAATGGCCAAATGGCTCTGTGAAAGGCTTAAAGGCTCGTGGAGGAACAACAGTTAGCATGTGCTGGAGAGAAGGGGATCTTCAGGAGGTTGGTCTTTGGTCCGAGGGCCAAACAAGAACAACTCCAAAAAGAATACACTATAGAGGAACCACGGTCACCACAAACTTAGTGTCTGGCGTATTTTACAAGTTCAATGGACAGTTGAATTGCTTGAACACGTTCTCTCTTTCAGAAGTGGCATGTTCTTGAATTTCGGGATTTGAAATAACAATTCTTATATTTTCTTTTCTCTCATTCAATTACTAATAATTTCCTGTCGTTAAGTTCTTTGTGAATTGTAACATAAATAGTCATCATAAGATTTACTAATTTAGTATTGGCTTTAACTAGTTTGTCATTATAGGCTTAGTACAAATGGTTGAAATCGTGTTGATAGCTGTGTTTAGTGGATTACTCGTTCTAATGTACCATAAGTTCGATCATTAAAATCAAATCAAATATTGTCTGTTATTTGTTGACCGAAGGCTAACCCAGCCAAGTTCTGGATAGTCTAACAAGTTCGATTCGGTTGAAATTGATAATTTTGGTTGAAAAGAACTAAATTGCAGTTTAGCTTCACTATTTTACAAAATGAATTTTTTTTATGGTCTGCTACTGAATGAAACTTGAATTTAGCTTAAATCCCATATGAAGTGAAATTCAGAACCCAGGTCCACAATATATACATCTCTTCTTAGATAAGCCATGACTCTTCCTTGAATCCGCTTGCAATGCAGGACCAAAAACTTCTGTTCCAATTTACAATTCACAAAGCTGAGCTCTCATTGGTTGGTGAGGTGTTTTTCTCTTTAATATGTGCTTCAGGGGAGAAATACTTGTGTGTGGCACGATACATTATTAATTTGAATGTAAAATAATTGTGATATAAAAATTTATAAAATTATTGAATATTAATTAATTTCATCCACACAATTAGATAAATAAAGTGAACTTAAATATTTCTTGCTTCGGAAAGCGAGTGTGTAGAGAACGACTATAACAGGCGACTGTAAAATTCCCCCCCGCTGTGTTTCGGAAAGAGCAAGTACAAGTTGATTCGTTAAAGACCATTGAAAGAGAGATAAAGAAAGTACAACTGGTCCTTGACATTGATGCACCTCTCCCTCCCACTGTAGATACACATTGTCCACTACAAATTTTAAAAGGAGCACCAAGAAGCCCCCAACGAGAAGACACCCACGAAGATACTCTGTCTCAACAGGGAACACAATTTTAAAATCTCAACAGACCACCCAATATCGTTGCCAACTTTTCATCACCATTATTGGCAATAATCCGGGTCCCATTTACCCCCACAACACATCAAATCAAAGAGCAATGAAAAAGCCAAACCAACCCTACCCGAATTCACTGGTTGCCACAACTGCTGTGTTCACACTTTGAAGCTTATCAGTCACTTCCTCTTCCCCATTTAAGCTGGACATGTTTCTTACTTTGTTCATTACCTATGTATGATATCTTAAACATATTTTAGACTACTTGATGAGAAAAAAAGCACTAAAATCTTTGGGTAACATTATGGTATCTTTAAGTAATATTCATATCCCAAATAATGTGAGATAAAGTATAATTAACTTAATTATATAATAATTATATCAATTAAGTATTGTAAATATTATATAATTAATTAATCATATTTTATATCACATCACTTAGAGGTATGATACTCCTTATAAGTAGAGTAATGTTATATTCTCCTACAATTTCTTTTTAATAATTTTTCTAATACTAAATAAAAAATATTAAATAAAAAAATGAATACATCTAATGTCTTGAAAATATAAAAAACATTCAATATTTTTTTCATTTAGTAATTAAGAGGATTAGTAAGATGATTGGATAGGAGAATAAAATATTTCTCTTTTAAGTATCATAGAATCCTCTAAATCTGTATGCAGGCACATGTGTGTCCAAGTTATTCTGACCTTTACAAGTGCACGCTCAAAAATTAGATCAAGTAAACTTTCACTTTAGTCCTTGAAATTGTATGCACTCGTCACATTCGTTCCTGACTTTAAAAATTTGACAACTTAATCCTTAAAACTTCAAAACGTCGGTCACGTTGGTCCTTGCATTAGTTGCCGTCAGTTAAACTTAACGGAGACGCACGCGTTGCATGTTAAGTGCCAACGTGGATCCTATATGGCAAACAGGTCCTCCCTCATAAAAAAAAGACGTAGTTTTTTAAAAGAAAAACAAAAAAAAATGAAAAGGCTGTACGATGTCGTGCGACCCATCTTCCTTCAAAATCATTTCCCCTTTCTTTTTTTTTTTATCTCCATGGCTGTTACTTGGAGAGCAGATTCTTCTACAAATCCAAAAATTCAAAAACCCTAACCCCCATTTCTTAAGTTGTTTGCTTGGCTAAGATGATGGGTGGTGGAAACTGACCCTAAATCGTATCATCACACTCCGAAATTCAAGGGGATTTGCTCTCAATTAAAGTGTAATTGGTGCGAAATCTTGAACGTGACCCATGAAATTGAAAAAGGTATGAACCCTAAACCCAAAATATTTCCTGTTTTTTGTGCATTATGTTGTTCCCTTTTTTTGTGTTGTGGTCCATGCATTTGTCTTCTCTTTTTGGTATTTGTGGTCCTCTTAGGCAACATTTGGTACACGTGATAGTATAAGACCTGATAATATAAGAGAGTAGGATAAAGGTTAATATTATAAAGGACCTGATTAGTTCTTATACAATCAATTGTTTGATGTATGGTTGTATAAGAAACCTGATAGTGTAATGTTATCCTATCAGGTGTTTGTTGTCAAATATGATATAACTTGATAGTATAAAAAATGTTTATTTAGACAAAAATACTCTTTATGTAAAAATAATAAAAAATGTTTTTTGACTGGTAAGTCATATACTCAACTTTTTAAGATGTTACTATTAATAAAGAAATCTAAAAAAATGAAAAAAATTAAAATGCCTTAATATATATATACTTGACAAAAATTTCTTCACTGACGTAATTTATATGACAAATTTCTTCACCTTATATACTTGACATATATATACACACTTCACTTGATATAATTTATATACTTAAATTTCTTCACCTTATATACTTGACGTAATTTATATATATAGGCAACTTATATACTTGACATAGTGGCTGAAATAAAAACAATTGCCTATATATATATATATATATATATATATATATATATATATATATATATATATATTCAAGTATAAAAAATTCAACAACAATCATAACTTTCTCATAAAATATGTAACAAAAACGTAAATACATAATAATCTAGTAATATGTTAGATAGACTCCATAACAATTTATCAAATAAGCATTATGCTTGTCTTAAAAACTATGTATACCAACGAAGTCCAGAAATATTATACTCCAAAATATTGATTTGATAAGTACAAAATCAATCCAAAAAAATCATTTATGTAGAATCTAACTCTTAAGTAAGGCCTTAATCATTTCAAGGCAATGTTCTTCATCAAATCCCCAAAATGAGTGCACTAGTTGGGGGTTTTGCATAATTTTCTGAGCAGCTATCACACGGTCTCTAGGGGTAAGTTCTTTCATCTTCTGTAATTCATTAGGCACTTTCCTAGAGTCTTCATAAAATTCCTTCACAACCTTCACACTCGCCCCGACCTCTCCCAACAAAGTTGAAGTTTCTTGCAAAGCATTAGCCATATCTTTTCCAAAGGAAGTGATGCTAGCAGCAAGTTGGTCAGTAGACCTTGACCTCTTCCTAGAACGAACATAAGAATCTCTAAGGCTCTTATTGTTGCCACTGAGTGTTTGGTTAACAGACATTGAGTTAGTGATATCTATAATATCATCATTACTATCCTTCATTAGTTCAATTGTTTCTTCTTTTTCTAAATCCTCCACTACATCAGTCGATGCTTCAGCAGCCTTTCCATTAGCACGATCTTTGCCAAATATATAGGCAAGTCTGTCATATAAGGGGAATGACTTATCTTTATATCCTGTTGCCTCTAGAAATTACTACAAGCACAAACAAACATAAAAACATTGTTATATAATGCATTAAATACTATCATCCATCTATTATAGACAACAATATTATGCATTGTGGTGCACACAAACGTTAATGTAAGTGTTCCACACTTCATCATTATCCACATGAATGCACTTATTCTCATAATCCTAGCCAAACCCACTCTTGTTTATCATATCATACAGTATATGATAATCATTCTTTAGCCTTCGCAATGCTGACTCGATATGTGGTTTCACCTTAATGTTAGCATTAGGAAATTTGCTAGCCAAAACTTCTTCTATTTGTTTCAAGGTTCCTGGCTTGAATGTGCCAGCATCACATCTCTTTCCTTTGGTTACAACTTCTTCTAAGCAGTCAATCAAGGCAAGTTCCTCCTCCTTAGCTCATGACTTACGCTCCCTTTTAGGCTTAACTTGTATGCTTATAGGTTCCATACCTATAAAATATTTTAATGAGACATATAATAACTAATTTCAATTCAATTTGTAGATGAAACCCAACTACCAGTCACCTATTTCCCAAATAACTTACGTAGGCCCCTACTTACCTCCTATTTATCAGTTTAGATTTTTATTGACACTCACCCGCCATTAATTAATTAAACTTGTCAAAACAGAGATAAACATCCTATACAAAGTCATATTTCAGAGACAAGTTATTTTGACAACAAGAAACATATACTCAGTGCCAAGCTAACATGTTAATTGGTAACAACCCATAGTCACTATAACAAACCACATACCATGTTTAAACAAAAAGCACAATGAGGAGAATAAAAAAGTTAGCTTGACAAGCCAGTTTATGTTAATTCAATACATTAAAATGATTCTATAATAACACACGGAAACAGTAATCATCCAACTCCAAACATGATGTATATATAATTCAAACATGGAAAATTTAGCAACAATCATTACTTTCTCTGAAATAGCAACAATAATTAGCCATTTTCATTGATAGTAATCCACTCCTATGAATTTATAACTCACTTATTATATTTTTACATTTTGATTTTTTAAAACTAATTTTAAAAACAAGGGAATAGATTAATACTGATGAAATAGCATATTACATCCTGAATAATTTCTCCAACGAGACACAGTTTGCTGAGTAATCAAGCAATTTAACACTTAATTTCTTCCTTTCAAAATGGCTAGAGTAATAGGCATCAAACTAACCAAGTCATACGAATAGGGAGCTATTTGGAGAGTTGAGTTTCATTAGGTGAGTAGAAACCGTCAAAGCAAAGCAAGAAATAAAGAAAGCACACCTTTTCCTTCTACAGTTTATTACTATTTTAATCATTTTTATATATGTTGAACACCCTTCATTCCTTTTCTATTTCCTAGCTAGCTCCCAATGGACAGTAAAAAAAAAATGATTCCCTCTTTCTTTGATATACTCATAAAGATCCTTTAGCTAGAAATATATGATTTCTTGCTAGTAGTCTTCATTTCATTTGTATAAATTAATACTGCTGACATTCTCTTAACCTCACTCTATTCCTTACCTATTACAGAACCTCATGGGAGGCAACTAGTCAGTAGCATAAAAGTTGAAAAAATAGGTCCTCTGGCTATATTTCTTGTCTGTTTACTTTCATTATCAAGTAACTTTGTAACTTACACATTCCTTTTTCTGCTTCAGTATCTTATTTTTCTAAACTATATAACACCAATTTTCCACTGATTCTACAGGAGCAAAAGCCTCAAGCAATGTTATTGGAGTGAACTATGGCTAACTTGGGAAAAATCTTCCCTCTCCATATCGGTCCATTGAGTTACTAACAACAATGAAGGCTGGCTTGGCTTGCCAATTCCATTTATATGAATTCAATGAGCTAAATTGTTTCAAATGTTCACTATGAGTAATGCTAACATAGCATTACAAAATTTGAAGCGCATTGTGCTCTTGGCAAACTAATTTTAATGTTTTTCATGCTTTGCTTGTGCATAATATTTTGCTGCTTGTTGCACTTTCCTTCAAGATGAACATATTTATGAAAATGAATTCAATGATTTACAATAAAAACATCAAAGTATATTAACAAATTTACTACAAACTAAATTAACTTTCTATAACAAACAAAAGAATAACAAGAGAGATATTTCAATAGATTGTGGTGTTCTTTAAACAGAGTTCTAGTTTGTTGAATATACTTTATGCTATACATGGCTATTAATGAAAAATAAAAGTGAAATCAGCAGACTGCTAATATGCAATACAGAAAATATTCCATATATTTTTATGGCCATTCTCAAAAATCAATTGAAAAAGTTGAAACAAAATCGAGTGCAGTAATTTGTATCAAATTTCCCCAATAAAGCTTAGAAAAAAAATGCTAATTGAATTAGCAGAACATAAATTTAGCTCCCAATGGAAAAAACTTTATGTCAGCACACTTTACAACCTACATACCCCTTAATCTTACAAAATGGAAACTAGCCAAGAGGTACAAATTAGTCACTAAGCAAAACAAAGTCTTTTAGTATAACAATTCAATCCCTAGTTTCATTGTAAATGAATTTAGCACTCTTTCAGTCAATTCATGCACAATCACAATTTGCAACAGGTAAATCTCAATCACAATAAACACCTTTTGTCAACACATTCAGGCAGACAAGACAAGATACAACAATAACAAGGTAAATTAGATTTGCAAAAGATACAAGGATACATTTAACACATTGAACAGCTTGGTTAGATAAAAAGTATACGTTTTTATCTATTGAACCATCTCAATTCTTAAATTAGATTTGGAAACATTAATTTTAAAGCAAATGCACATTAACACTAGAAAAACTTGGTCAGAGTTCCAAATGCATCAATGTATACCAGATTAAGCTTTTGCTATGCCATTAACGTATCCTTGTATATTTTGGCCATAATCTTGTACAAAGAGTGTTCAACAAATATTTAAAAGCGATTTTAGCTAGAAATTGTTATAGTATCTCATTCATGGGCTTCTGAATTTTACGGAGACGAGAGAAGAAAAAAATGGTTCAAAGAACAATAATCACCTGATGCTACAAAGAGTGCTGCGAAGAGAGCTGTGGAGACGATGATATTGGGGATAACTGGTTACAACCCAAAACACACTTTCTGCTACACAAAACACACTTGCTTCAACGTCAACATAAAAGAAAGGAATTGAAAGAGGAAAAGGTTGAAGCAGCAAGACGTTGGGGGTTTACTGAAGCAACAAGAAATACATAGAACAACTGCGCTTACCTTTGGCAGAGACGTCGATAATGAGGGAGATTGAAGCAGCAAGACGTTGGGGGTTACTGAAGCAGCAACGATGGAGCGGGTTACTGAAGCAGCAAGACGTTGGGGGTTATAGAGGACAAAGAGGGAAGTGAAATTATGTGCATTATCAACTTCTTTCTTATCGGGTCTTATCAGGGTGATGGGTAGAGGATTAAGTTATCAAGTAATAATGGGATAAAAATAAGTGACCTGATTTTATTATACTATCAGGTGATTATAGCAAATATTGAATAAGACTTGATAGTATTACCTTGTACTATCAAGTCTTCCTTATACGATACACCAAACACAACCTTACTTGGTAACTCTGGTTCTACAATCAAATTTAATATCATCTTTATTCCCCATTCCCTACATGTGCTTGAAAGATTTTATGTATGTCTTAAAGGTATGAAGATAGGGTTTAAGGCAAGGTGCAGGCCATTAATAGGCCTAGATGAGGCTTTCTTAAAAGGATATTATGGGGGGAAATATTGGTTGTTGTGGGACAAGATGCTAATACTAATATTTTTGTCATAGCATATGTTATTGTGGGGGTGGAGAACAAAGAGACTTGGAAATGGTCCCTGACCTTGTTGTATGAGCATTTAGGAGACTACAATCAGCATAGATGAAACTTCATATTAGATATGCAAAAGGTAAGTGATCTGGTTCGCAAGGATTAATTTGAATACATTTTATTCATTATAAGGACTAAAATGAATTAGTTATGTAAGCTACAGGAACTAAAATGAATTAGTTATGTAAGCTACTGGAACTAAAATGAATTAGTTGTGTATGTTATAGGGACTGATACCAGCAATGCAAGAAGTGATGCCTGGAGTGCAACATAGGTTCTGCGTTTGACATCTTTGGAAGAATTTTACAAAGCAATGGAAGGATAAGGAAATAAGGGGGATGATATGGAAATGTGCAAGGTCAACAACCCCCTCATAGTTTTTGGCAAATATGCAAACAGTTAAGATGAAATTGTCAAGGTATATTGTGCCCTTAGCTCCCAAGTAGAAGAGTAGGTTAGAGAAGGAGAAAAATGAGAGTAACAAATGGACTCCTGTGTGGTCAAGTAATAGAAACCATATCATGTATTATGTTATGTTCTCATAATTGTACATTTCTAACTTTTATTTGCTTTATATATAATGTCTTAACAGATGATGATGATGGAAACAAGTTTAAGCAAATCCAATGGGTTCTCAATCATAGTCCACTTAAGCTTAAGCTGCAAATGAAACCCAAACTGTCCCAAATGCTCCAATAGTAACAACCAAACCATTATTATTTTTTTTTAGCATAGTTAATATAATATTTTTGATTTATCATTGACTTGGGTGCATCATATTGTGTAAGAAATTATTAAACCACTCCCTACCAAATCATCTAGTTTAAGGGCTAAACTCTTGTAAGGCCAGCTAGTTTAAGGCCACCAAAACCAATTACCACTACAACACCTGCTCAAGCTCTAACTGCACGATCTGGTTCCCCACGTCTACAACATTGTGTTAGTGTAGAAATCATTGTTGTAGCAAGTTCTACAACAACATCAAGGTTCCTCAGGTTCATGCTCACACCTGATTTGAAGTTTACTCCACCAAAGACCAACAAATGATGACAATGTGAAGCTGCATAGGATTTGGACCTTCTTTTGGACATAGGATTTGGTCCTCTTTTTTAGAAGATGTATAGGTTTATCTTGATCGGTTTATGGATTATTTGCAAATTGTATAGATTTTTTTTGGAAGCTACACATAAAAGGTTATTTTGATATGATACATGTGCTTTTGGATTGTGTTCTTAGACAAGTTGATGTTAGTAATAGTCTTTTGTTTTGTAAATGGTCATAATGCTTATAAAAGCCTATTTTGATACTTTTGAGGCAACATTTTTTGTAAATGTTCTTCATGCCTACACTTGTAAGACCCATTGAAAAATCAATGAAATATGCTTGATTAAGTTCCTTCCAATTGTGTTCATTTTATATTAAGTTATTTATGCAATTCCTTCCAATTCAAATTAAATAAAAATGATAATCAAAACTCATATTCTTTCGTTTCGAAAGCCAAGTGGCCAATTACACAGCATTACAAACTAACATTATTACCTCAATTGCCTATTTCTCCAAACAAACTAATCCCCATATTATGGTCAAAATCAGCATTATAATACACTAACAAATTACACAAAATCTTAGGGTCCTAACTTCAGCCTCTAAACTGCCAATTTTTTAAGTAACATTCATTCTCCAACCTTCATTCTCACTTGTAGCAACCCTGATACCAGCTGTAATAGCAGCTTCATATGCATCTTCATAAGTAGCTTCATTACCACCTCCATTACCAAGTCCATTGTCCTCTAATCCATTTTCAACCTAGTAGAAATATCTACAATAATCACCATTCTGCAACACACAACACAGGAAGCATATTAAAAAATGAGTATAATAATAGTAAAAGCTTCCCCTTACATAACTCAATCCAACCCCTTACCTTTACCTTAAACTTTGGGCACCCATAGAATGGTCTTCCAGGATTTGCCATTGCCTTGAACTTCACCATTTGCAGTAGACCGCACAAGATATTGGGATCAAGAATATTTATGGGGTGGTTTGGTTTGGAACCCACACTCCCAGACCAGCTTCTTTCAGAGTGTGATGATGCGATTTGGGGTCAATTTCTACCACCCATCATCTTAAACAAGTAAGCAACTTAGGAAATAGGGGTTAAGGTTTTTGAATTTTTAAATTTGCAGAAGAATATGCTCTTCAAGTAATAGTCATGGAGATAAAAAAGAAATGGGAAATGGTTTTGAAGGAAGATGGGTTGCACAACATCGTATAGCCTTTTCATTTTATTTTATTTTGCTTTTCTTTTAAAAATTATGTTATTTTGCTTTTCTTTTAAAAATTACGTTATTTTCTGATAGAACATGACTTGTTTGCCATGTAGAATCTACATTGATACTTAATGTATCATGCCTACGTTTCCATCAAGTTTAACTAATGACAAGTAATGTAAAGACTAATATGACCGATGTTTTGAAATTTCAGATATTAAATTATCAATTTTTTAAATTAAATACAAATATAACTAATGCATATAATTTTAGAAATTAAAGTAAAAATTTTCTCAAATTAGATCTTACTTTCACTAACAATTGGAATTAAAAAGATGAGAAATAAATATGAATTCATATACCAGTAACCAAAGTGGATCAACATGCAGACTCCATCTTAAGAGCCATCATACCCACTCTACTCAGAAAAAAGTACAGCAGGTAGATTTGCTACATGATAGGGTAAGTAGCACACGTGGCAGGCAGTTCAAATAAAGTGTGAGATTTGATTTTTAACGATGGATGGAAAGATAACTTTGGTTCAATTTTGATTGGAATGATTTATTTTAATTTTATTTAATTTATTATTATGTGTTTATTATTTAATTAATTGATTATTATGTATTTATTAATTTAATTAAATAAATTAAATAATATTATATGTTTGTTATTTATTTAATTTATTATTATATATTTATTATTTTAATTAAATAAAATAAAAAATAACATATAATAATAAATTAAATAAATAATAAACACATAAAAATAAATTATAAAGAATTCCTTAATCAAAATTTTTCCACGTTCAAACGTGTATTTCTGCAGCTACTCCTAAGATAGCCAAGAAAGGTAGGAACTTTGTCGGGAGAAAAAAAAAAGGAAAGTAGAAAGATGAAAGTGGGGAATCCGAAGCTTGAATAGGGCAACAGTGAAGATGACATAAGCATTGTTCCCTGGAGCACCAAGCATCACAAGGTGGGGTCACTGATTGGGATGAGATAAAATAAAAAACATCCAATCTCTCACTTGCTTTACTCCCATCCCCGTCCATTTAGTTTTTCTCTGCTAACCTTCAGAAGGAAAGGATTCCAGTAAGACTTATCATCTATTCAACTTCCTTTGATCCCCAGAACAGAAGTGATCCGAGAATTGAGGGAGAAATGATGATCAAGGAAGATGAAACAAGTGTTACAACAGGCACAAGAGACAGAAGTAGCGAACATGAGAATCAAGAAGAGTGGCTGAACCTGAGCTTAGGTGGCAGTGGCACTTTACTCTCAGTCTCAACAGATGGAGATGGTGACACTGATTCTTCACAATCAAGACCAACTAGTAGCAAAGTATTTTCGTGCAACTACTGCATGAGGAAGTTCATTAGCTCACAAGCATTAGGAGGTCATCAGAACGCCCACAAAAGGGAAAGAGGTGCTGCCAGAAGATATCAGTCTGTGAGGACGATGACAATGATGGGCTTGACAGCTCCTAATCCTATTCCTATGCTTCGATCACTTGGCGTCCAGCCCCATTCCCTGGTGCACAAGCCATGCAGACCTGCAACTACAGTGGCAGCCAGATTTCGTGATGCATATGGAATGGCATGGACACGGTCCACACCTTTCATGCCTGATGAGGATCAAACGGATCTGGTGTGGCCAGGCAGCTTTCGTTTGGATGCACACCAACCTGTGCCTGATCCTGATCCTGATCCTGATCCTGAGCCTGAGCCTGAGCCTGAGCCTGAGCCTGAGCCACCACACGAGTCACTCAAGCTTGATTTAGACCTCCGACTCTGATGGAGTTTTTGTTTTTGGTATCCTTCCTTCTTTTCATCCTCAAGAGCATACTCAGGTAAGGTAAGGTAACACAGGTAGGATAGGAGACCCATGAACTAGAAATAGAATAGTCAATAACTCGGATATTGGTGACGATGATATTGATCATAGCCGTAGGTACTGCATATATAGTGATGCTATCAAAATTATACATACAGGGTAATTCCCCTGTCTAGTCATGTTTATAGCTCCATAAAACCCAAACTATAAAACCCGGCCGGGCTATCTATTATATATATATATGTGTGTGTTTAGTTCCTTGATGCTTGATGCTTGATAATGCAGTGCACTACGCTCTGCCACTTCACATGTAACTAATACTGACTTAGGAACCAGTTTGTGCTTACTAACCTTCAAATTCTGATTTTTTCTTCTTTTTTTTTTTGGCGAAACTTGAAAGTCTGATTTTATTTCGTTATGATTTATGTACTTTCCATTCAACCAACATCTTATCTAATCTAATGGGTAAAGTGGAAAAAAAAAATCAGTGTGAATTATATATATGAGCAAGGACTATCTCTCACACTTGGACTTTGCGGATGCTATTTACGTGCAGGATGAGATGGTTCCAAGTTCCAACCTATGCGAAGTTTCAATTCTAAGATCAAAGCAAAAAAGATAGGTTTTAATCCAATTGACAAGTGCATTCGTTAATCTAAAATCACTTAGCCAAAAGAAGATAAACTAAACCAAAACAAAGAATGAAATTTTTCAGCACGACGAGTGGAAGCCACTAATGCCTCCCTAGAATTTACTAGAGTACTGGGTGTACTTATTTGTGCTTTTTTTAATAAAAAATATTCTTAAATATTTTTAATTGTTTAGACATAAGATTATTAAAATAAATAAAATTTAAAAAAGAATAATTTTATTTTTTATTTTTTATAAGAAACTAGAAAGAACTACTTATAATATATATATATATATATGTGTGTGAAAATTAATTCTTAAAAAAAATTATCTAACGTACACATTACTTCCATTCATATTGAACATACTTTGTTTAAATATCATGTACAGTTGTGGGGGGTTTTCTCCGTCTTGTTGGACGCATCTCTCTCTCTCTCTGTTTTTCTTCTTTTTTTCTCGTTACTTTTTTCTTCCCTCTGACACACGGGAAATGAGTTTGGATCATCTCTTGAAACAAGATTATGCTATTACAGAGACAAATTTTAGATGATTCTTTTACATATAGGGTTCATTAGTAATATTCAAAATAAATTATGTTTTTCTCTTTTTTAACGGAACCTATTCCTTTTACAACAGGAAACAAAATAAATTATTTTTCTCTTTCTTTAAGAGTGTGTTTGAAATGTAAAAAAATAAGAAATAATTTGATTTATAAATCAAATTTAATTAAATTTTGTGTTTGAAATATTAAAAAATAAGAAATGATTTGATTTCTAAAATTTCATAGATTTCAATCCTTTTATTTTAGAAATTCCATCAAATTTAATAGGATATGATATAGATTTGATTTGATTTAAAATAAATAGACTAATTTACCTTTAGTTACTACTTTTAACCACCTCTCATTGAGGGTTAAAATGTAAAATAATAAAATTAAATCAAATAAATTCTCATTTTAATGAATTCCAAATGTAAAATTTAATTTCTAAATCAATTCAATTTTTTTTTTTAAAGTTCTAAACATAAAATTTGATTTTTAAATCAAATCAATTCAATCAAATCAAATCATTTCTCATTTTAATTCATTCCAAACACAACCTAATAGAATCTATTTCTTTTATAATTTGAGAGAATCCAAATGTATGAAAAATAACCCTATAGCTATGTGGTTGACAGTGAAAAAAGAAAAAGAAAATACTTAAATAAAGTTCTTTAGTATTTGTAGTATTCTTGTCTAATAAAAATATAATATATATATTATATTTTAGGCACTTCATTCTCTTTTTTAAAATATTTATAATTAAAGTATAAAAATAATACACATATAATGATTTTATTAAAAAATGGCATCATAAACATTTAAATAATTTTATCTAAGTTTTATCATAAAAAACAAAAAAAAAAAAAAAAAGATGTGAGTGTTGTCAACATACCAATGGAAGCAATGCTGGCATTTTCATTACAAGAATACGATAAATATTTCAGTTCATGTATGTTTGGAATCAAATACCAACGGAAGTGATGTAATTATTGGGAGGGTTAATTAATCACGACATCAGTCGAGAGACTATAGCAATGATTATATATATTGATTTTATTTTATTTATAAATAATTTTTTTATTTATATAGTTAAAAAATTAGAATTGATTTGATATGGGAATTATTTTTAATTTAGTTATATATAAATAAAAACTTACTCACATTTGATTGATTTTAAATAAATTTAATTTGTTTTAGTTTTCATTATTTGAATTAACATTTTTATTCTTATTATTTAAATCATTTAACCTAAATAAGAGTAATAGAATAAATTTCTAATATAAAATTAATTCAATTCATCTTTTATTGTATTCTAAACATAAAATTTAATTTTTAAATTAACTTAAATTTTATTTTTTATAATAAATTTTAATTTTTTAAATTAATTCAAATTAAATCAAATAAAATATTTTTTATTTTTTTTATCACAACCTGTTTATTAAATCTAAATGATGCCATGTTAATCATGGCCGTGCATTTCTTCGAAATAAGTAAATAATTGGGTGGCAAGTGACATCTGCCCAACAAGACATGATGCCTTTTTTTTTTTTAATTTTGTTATTTGAATATCTAGAATACGACACATAGTAGATATTCTTTTCATATCAATATAGAATATATTTATTTCACTTCAAAATAAAGTATATCTTAATACTTATTTACACTCATATTGACATATAATATCAATATAAAAAATTGTATAATAGGTGTTTAAAAAACATAATAGGTAACAAATGCAAGTCATCATGGTATATTTTCAGTTGCATGGAAACAACATTAATTTAACAAAATAAACTAATGCGAGATGAATAAAAAGAATAATGCTTGACGTATTATTCATATATTACTTCACATTTATATAATTTTTATTATTTAATTATAACTAATTTTATTTTATTTTTTGTACACCTACTAGGGATATAAATTAGTTTAGATGACTTGATGAATTCGAAAAAATCAAATCAAACTAATTAATTTTGTTCAATTCAGTTGAGTTGTGAAGTCTAATCGAGTTTTACACAATCAGAACCAGTAAAGATTTGTTTGGTTTTTAGTTTTCATGATTTTGAACCTAAACTAAACTGACTCAACTATAGTTTTTTTTCGTTCTTTCTTTATTTTTTCCTTATGAACCCGAACAAACCTGACTTAACTTTGTTTTCATGATTTTTCTAATTTTTTTCCTTTTTTATTTTTTTTTTGTATTTTTACAAAGATGTTCTAACCCATAGACTTGATCCGAATCAATCCGCTTCTCATCAATTTAGTTCGATTCATGATTCTCAACAAAAGAATACAATACCTAAATTGAATCGAACTAATCACTTTTGATCAGTTTAGATTTTTTTATACTCCAAACTTGAATTAATCTAACTCGATTACACTCCTACATTTACACTTTGATTATGTAATCTCAGTGTAATTTGAAGTGATGTGCATCTTAAAATTATGCATTCAACGTTATTCACTCAAAAATGAACAATGACCCAAAACATTGGATGTGAAATTTTTTACTATAATCCTCATAGAATACAAATCATGATTAGCCTTCACATGATATTATCATTCAATTTCGGTAGCTTTCTCCAAACATGGTCGTGTTTAAAGTCAAGACATCCAAGGATTAAAGATCAAAATATATTACGCTATCTAATATCCCCCATATGTGCACTACACCACTGTACCTTGAGTGTATGTACCTTATATTGACACGCATCTCAACTTGATCTAACATCATAAGAAGCAATTGATGGTTTCAACAGCCATGCCAAAATAAATTATCAACATCAACTCATTGCATCCTTCATTTCTGTTCACCAACAGTCCCCTCTCCCCCCCCCCCCCCCCCGGGTTCTTCCACTTCTTTCTCCTCGAAGATTAAAGGAGTGTCAAATATTCGTGAGAGTTAGTTTGAATAAAATATGGACAATCCCTTTTGCATTATGGGAATTTACAGCCTTATAGTTAAGAGGAAATTATAAGCTTTTGGGTCTTATGCATGATGATGGGGAGCCTCTGGCTTATGATGCTTGGATCATCATAGGCAGCAGAATCAAAAGGGTGCCCTTTCTGCACCAATCAAGCAGAGTGGTAAGTACAATGAGAGAGTCATTCAACATTAAATTACAACTATAATTGTGAATTATAGCTCTTCAAAAGCAACAAAACAAGGAGAAACAAGAGCAGCAAATGGAGAAAAGGAAGTTGTAGCCACAGAAAAACTAAAGCTAATATAATGAGTTGATTACTACCACCAGTCAGTTAGCTAGCCGTCATTGTCATAAGGCTTGACATTGATGCTTTTTTTTTTGGCTGGAGAGATTTGAGTGGAAAGTATGAGAAATAATTGAGAGATTACATTTTTCTTTCTGGTTAATTACAAAATAGACAAGATCAATGAAGAGATTTGGAAGAAAAAGCATCTAAGATTCTAAAGGAGCCCACTTTTTCCAATCTGTCCAAAATGGGCGTATCGGATTGAAAATTAAAGAAACAATATGCCTTTTTGTGTGGGACCTACACGATTTGACCATGTTTGGTTTTATTGCATTTACTTTGCTATCTTTTTTCTGTTATTATTTTATTGTGTAGAAAAAGACGCTAAGGTAGATGAAGTGATTCAATGAAAAAAATAGATGAAATGAAAGATTGTCCGATTAAAAAGAGTAGAGAAAGACCTCAGTAAACTTTCAGATTTAGAAGGAACCATTAAAAAGAGAACCTTGCTCTAAATGGTTTTACTGAAAATTGTTTTTGATAAAACTCAATTGCATCGAAAACCTTGCTCTAAATAGTTTTACTGAAAATTGTTTTTGATAAAACTCAATTGCATCAATTGATTTATATAGCAATCTCACCTATGATAATACTTATTGTTGTTGTGTAACATTATGAAAGAGGACAAAATCACGATTTTACAAGTTTGACATCATTTATCTTCTTTGTTATATAACTATACAACAGAATTTATAAATCATTTCTTATCTTTGTAATTAACTCAGTAGATTGTCTTTGATTTAGTGGCTCCACAGGAGCGCTTTCTCTCACACTCAACTAGCCATTTATGGCATTCTCCTTAATTACTACACCAACAAACTCTTGGTAGCCTCTAGGCATTTCTAATTCAATCAGAAGCCCAATGAACAACAATGGGACTCTAACAAATAACAACAACAAATCTTAACTGTTCCAGCTACTTAGGAATTAGGATTGACGTGTTATATAGAAGTAGCGTTTACAATGCTAACCCAAAAACTATTATAGCACTTACTTCGCCCATGATCTTACACGGCAAAAGAAGAATACAAAATGGCAGTTGTTTCAAAACAATCCCTAAAACC
Source organism: Ormosia semicastrata (assembly GCA_029884595.1). NCBI lineage: Eukaryota > Viridiplantae > Streptophyta > Magnoliopsida > Fabales > Fabaceae > Ormosia > Ormosia semicastrata. The sequence continues at coordinate 27,097,311 of JAQQTO010000037.1, read as the reverse complement.
CTTACTTTCGTCTAGCTCAGCATAGAAAACCAGTAGACAAGCAACCCACCCGCCCCCTTCTTTCTTTCTCTCTTTCCTAGAGGCAAACAGAAAATGAGATTACCATTCTAAGTTAATGCAAGGAAAATAGCATGTGCATGCACGGCACAAACTTACTGCAGCCGAAGCTTGAAATGTAGATTAATTATCTCCAGCAACTCTCTCGAAGTATAATGGGATTTGTGATGCCACCAAATACACAATGTATTCGAGTTTCTCTTAGTCGAATCAACACTCTATCAACTCTAAGCTGTAAGAGTACCAGATCAATCACTAAAATTGTAACTTCAGGGAAACTGATGTGAAGTAAGTAAAAATTTCCTAAAATCAATATCCAAGTTTGTCAAGAACATTATAGATCCTTAGCAATGACTTGACTCTCTAATTTGATCAACAACATGATTTACAAAATCAATCTTAATAATAATAATAATAAAATAACCAATCTGCTAACTGTGGCTTCACTTAAAAGACTTGATGAAGAAATTTAGTAGATGAGAGGGAGTAGCTCACCCAGAATCTCAAAAGAAGAAACCAAGAACTTGGCATGACTCTCTGTAGAACCAAAAAGTGACATCATCAGTCATTAGCAATCATATTAATTTGCATAACAAAAAATGAACCCCATACCCAACAGAACAAAACAGTTTAGTGATTACCACTTTTACAGTAAGAAGTAATACTCTATTATCAGCAAGTTCATCCTCATATATGACCACCTGTTCATAATTAGAATTCATTCGTGATGGAAAGCAAATGCCATCAAGGAAAGGGATATGGACAATTTACTACAGATGAGATATGTAAACATGAACACATTTATTTTGTTTCTGGAATATCGTTAATATGAAGCAGATTTCATTAAATTATTTCACTCTTATGCAGGTTAACAGCATGGTCAATCTTCTGAAAAGTGGAGCACAACAGCAAAGGTTTTCTGGGCACTTACGTGCTTTTTCTTTCTTTCACTTGAGCACATTATTCTTGAACAATGAAAAAGAGAAATCGCATTGTCCACAGAAATATTTGTATTAAGTTACTCAATGCTCACCTCATCATAGAAAAATATAGGCCCTTTGGATGCCAACGCAACTACATCAATTTTTTCCTTGCAGTCTTCCCAATGGAGCTTGCTATTTTCCTCAGAAATATTTCTTCATACAAAAATTAAATAACTTAAACAACAGCATATGTAATAGCACTGATGTGATTTTCCCGACTTTCTTCTAACAAAATCACCATTATGTAGGGTTTTAAAACAAAATATGTATGTAGCATAGTAGAAACTCGTTATACAAAAATACAACATATGTTACAACCTCTCTCTGAGTTAGGAGAAAGACTCAAATTCTCTATTCCAGTTAGAGAAAACTCTTCACTTTACATTTACTTTCAACTATGGCATTACAATGCTATAGTTCTCCTATTTATACAATGATTAAGTAACTAAATGGTAACTAACTAACTAACTTACTTAACAATTCATATCATTGTACAAAGCAACTCATGTAAAAGAAAAATGGCATTTAGGAATTAGGATTGCAGATTCAGGCCAGGGAGAAGAAAAAGGAAGTGCATACCGGATCTTTATCAACATCAATAGTTCCACTTCCACAATAAGGCGTGGTAAATGTAGAGTCGTAGCCTAGTATTACTTGCTGAGAGGATTTGCTGCACAATTTATGTAAGACCAACAGAAAGACCGATTTTTAAGTGTAAAAAGAGCTACATCAAATTTTTTTTTTTTTTTTAAATGATTGAAAGAAGTTATTCATTTAAATATAGACACTATTATGACACTAAACTCAAATAAATAAAAGGTCAAACATGTAAATATAGACTCCCAAGGAACCCACCACATCCCACTCATCCAGTAACACCAGCACTTACAACTGCACGGCAACTCCTGCACTTTTATATCTTTGCGTCCTTGTCATTCCCCTCTTCTTATTTTTGTTGTGGTGTTTCCAATCTTTCTTCCTCCATTTCTCTACACATCACAAATTAACTATTATATTGTTCAACCTTTTTCTCACTCTCATAAAACCAAAAATATATATATATAATTAATTTAATATGAGGTGAATAATTTTACATAAATACACTTAAAAATGAAAAATGTGTAGTGTCTGTCAATCCTAGTATACGATAAAGATTCCCTACAAGTTTAAGAAAGAAAAGCAATCTAAGAAAGCTTAACATAATTCAATATTAATAATAATAAAAGAACTTTTGACTTTTGAGATGAGCATATTTGTAGGGTGGCAGAAAACATAAAAGTGCATAATTGCATTACCTTGTAAACTTCCATTTAGCAGCTCCAGGCTTCCTGTTTCCAGGGACAGAGAGCATCAAATGCATTAAAATGAACTTTGATGGCACTACTCAGGTCAGGTATTTTAAAATTAAAGAGTTGTCCATTTCTGGTAAATGACACGTCTGAAGCAGAGTCTGTTCATACTTGTATAAATCTTGTGTAAACTTAATCAATCAAAAATAGACAAATTGACCAAAATGTCCTTTGTGGTAAATTTATTTATCAATTTGTCATTATTTTCAAATTATTTATCAAACTGCGACTGATTTTGTCAAGTAAAAATTTTATATTATTTTTTGTTTTACGTGGGATGCGCCAACACGCGTGGCACATCCAACTAGGATGCGCCAAACGCGTGGCGCATCCAACTGGGATGTGCTAACACATGTGGCGTATCCCAGTTGGATGCGCCGTGTGTTGGCCCATCCCAGTTGGATGCGCCACGAGTGTTAGCACATCTTACGTGGAACAAAAAATAATATAAAATTCTTACGTTATATGTGTAGGACACTTAACCCATTCCACGTGGATTTCTTAAAAAAGGGCGCCTAGAGACACATACAATTTACATGTCTACTAAAGAGTGCACCACAATATTGAGGGACATCAGTTTCAATTAGCTTATTTATAAGTCAAGTATTTGCTTCTGATCTGTAAAATAGTCGATGTGGGACTTTACTGTTAGCAAGGCAAAGCAGCTAAGTAAGATAACAAAATACATTTGTTCGATGTGAGACTTTGATAGTGGCAAAGTAAAGCAAGTAAGTAAGATAACAAAATATATTTATTTGATGTGGGACTTTCAAAAGCATATTTGGATTTGGATTTGAATTTGAAAGAAAAATGCATTTCTTACAAACAAATACATACATAACGACATGATATGATGAATCTTGCTCTTTTCTTTCATTTTTCTTATATTACAAGTTTGTGCACTATTCTTGTTATCCGTACCAATTCCTTCTTTAAAAGAAGGACTAGGATCTTTTTAAAGATGACTGTATTGATTATTAAAAAAAAAAACGACATATCAAAAATTCTATTTTTTATTAATGTTGATAAGAGATTTCAACACAAATTCAAATCTAAATATACTTTTAAAAGTCTCACATCGAATAAATATGTTTTGTTGTATTACTTGCTTTACTTTGTCACTATCAAAGTTCCACATCGAACAAATGTATTTTGTTATCTTACTTAACTGCTTTGCCTTGCAACAGCAAAGTCCCACATCGACTACTTTACAGATCAGAAGCAAATACTTGACTTATAAATAAGTTAATTGAAACTAATGTCCCTCAATATTGTGGTGCATTCTTTAGTAGATATGTAAATTGTATGTGTCTCTAAGCGCCATTTTTTAAGAAATTTACGTGGAATGGGTTAAGTGACCGGCACATATAACGTGAAAAATTTATATTATTTTTCGTTTCACATGAGATGCGCCAACACATGTGGCGTATCCCAGTTGGATGCGCTAATGCGCGTGGCGCATCCAAATGAGATGCGCCAATATGCATGGCGCATCCAACTGGGATACGCCACATGTTGGCGCATCCTAGTTGGATACGTCACGCGTGTTGGCGTATCCCACGTGAAACGAAAAATAATATAAAATTTTCACGTGACAAAATCAGTGACAGTTTGATAAATAATTTAAAAATAATGATAAATTGATAAATAAATTTGCCACAAAGAACATTTTGGTCAATTTGCCTCAAAGGCAAAAATTAACATATTATCACTTTTAACATAATTATGTGTCACAAAATGAAAACAAAGTCTACTCAAATATTTCTCCTGTTCCATTTGCAATGCAATGCAAGGCACTTCCACAGTTCCACCATAAAAAATATGGAGCTCGTTGGCGGCGTTGAATTTGTCTGGCTTCGATTCCCACGTGAACAACTTTTTAGCACCCAAAAACAATATATGTCACCTAAAAAATTAAGAGACATAATTTATTTAAATTTATAAACAATTTATTTGGTATATAAAGATGAGCCATTAAGTATATAGATTTAGATATCAAACTTTAGGAATATATCACGTAAGTAAGATTATTATTAAGTTTAATGAAATAATTAAAATTTTATTTTTTATCTTTTTCCTTTTTTATATTCAACAAGAGGAGATTTCTATAGTACTCATTTTTTCTAAAGTTTGTTATTAAGGTAAGTTGTTAATTATTTTATTAATTATTGACTATTTTTAAACATTTATTATCAATTCAACATTTAATGAATCATTCACAACTTATCTTGATATCAAATCCATCAAGATACATAGAAATTTCCTTAATGAAAAGAATCAAATTATCTCTCATTATTAAATTTTATATTAGTGTTCTCTTTTTTATAAAATCTACAGTAGTGTTTTATTTTTCATTAAATTTGATGGCCATAACTTATTAAGATACCCTTAAAATTAGGTTCTTTTATAAAGAAATATTTTAGTCTTTTTATGGTTGAGAAAGTATAGCAATCTCCATATTTGTTTTGGACAAAAAAAATCAAAATCTTCTTTTATAAGACAACTTAGTCCTATAGCATTTTAGTGATTTAGGATTAACAAATTTAATAAAAAAAGATAATACTAATACAAATTTTAATGATGAGAGGTAATTTAACTATTCTTATTAACTAAAAAAGAAAAGATAAAAAATAATAAATTTAATTATTTTAAGAAAAATAAAAATTTCCTATTCATAAAAAAAATTATAAGATAATTTTTTGGTATATAAATTTATCAAATTAAAAAATTATAATTTATTTAAATAATATATAAATACAATTTAAAAGTCATTTGATTAAAGCATATACAAACAATTTCTAACATTTTTTTTTACATGTTTTTACATTTCAATGCTAAAGATTTCAATACGTTTAAAATATATAAACAATTTCTAACATGATTTGTCTAAAAGATGTAACATATATATGCGTATTATAGATAAATAGTGTCTCACGTGTTTTTTTTTTCTTTTTCACTTAAAGTAATTTTTAATTATTTGATATGTTATATATTTTTCTATGTTTTTATTTATGACTTAATGAATGATTTTATATGGGATTTGTGGGACGCTTGTTAAGAATCTGAAAAAGATTTTTTTTTATAAAAAGTAAATTATTTAATACATTGAGAATTGAATAAATTCTACTTTTCATGTAAATCTTTCTCTTTTGAATTTTTTAACAAGTGGACATAACAAATGCCAAAAAAAAAAATAATAAAATCATATTCTCTTTCTTTGGTTGGCTTTCCATATTCTCATTCTTTTTTTAATGTGATAATTTCAATCATTAGATCAAAATAAAATTATAGGTCAAATCTAGAGGTAAAAGTTTAATGATTTAATTTAAATGTATTGGGAGCATAAAAGTCTTTTATATTATTTTATTATATATTATTATGTAGTTAAAAATATATGTTTAACTTTTATAATAATTAGCTAAAAAATCACAAATATGATAATATATTTTGATTAATAATATAAAAAAATTTACACTTTACATTGTATCAAAATTACACTCAGTTTAAATGAACAAAATATCAACACGTTTAAATTATTTTTAAAAGAGTGGTTTTTCTAACAAATGTCTTAAAGGCACTTGTATAGAGTAATTGTTAAGAAATCTAAAATAAAAAATTTTACATAAATTTTTTTTTTTAAAATTTTAATACATTAAATACTCTATTTCTCATTAAAAATTTCTTATTTTAAATCTTAATAAGTGTCCTTAAAATACTTTTTAACAAAACTCTTTAAAAAAACATATAAATCTTTTTATCTAAAACAAAATGTAAAAGATACTTTCTCAAGATTGAGTTTTTATTTATGATCATTTTCTGTAAGATTATTGTTTTTTTTTTCACATAGTAAGATAACTGTTTTTATTAAGGGTGTTGCTATTGAGCCTATGAAATACGGATATATTATTTTTGAAATGTGTTTGTGTGTTGGATACGTATCTGTATCAGATATATAAAGACACTTGTATAATACATGTATTTTGTGTGTCTGAATATGTCTAATTTAAAAGATTTTTTTTTCAGTTTGAACACGTCTCAGATATACTTAGATATATTTTGGACAAGCTTAAACACATTTAGGACACAATTTACCTATTAATATTTTTTTTAAAAAAATTAATTTTTGTGACTAATGTTCAATTAATAAACCTGTAATCCACTCAAGTCTAATCACATAACTGATGTCCCAAGTCACTATTTTCACATATCAATATTTTAAATTTTATCTTTTCACATGTCACTATTACACTTTTAAATTTTATCTTTTCACACATCACTATTTTTATCTGCTCCTTCCACTTCTACTCGTATCAAGTCGTCCACTTTGTCGTCACCGAAACTTGTTTCACACCAATGTTTCCTCTAGTTAATTTTTTTTGTACACATATACTTGTACATGGTTAATTTTATTAGAAAAGTTAGTTTTAAAAAAATTTAGAAAATATTAATAAAAATTATACTCCATATTTTTTAAGAGGAACTTATTAGATAATAAATATTGACACATATGACATATATTATAATTCTTCAAATTTATAAAAATAATATTAATGAATTATGAATTTTTTTTTAAATTTTATAATTATATACATATATATATATATATATCATATTTATGTCCTATAATATATCTTTGTATCTATGCCTGAGTATGTGCTTCATGGGTACAAATACACCCACTTCCCATTGGTTCTCACATTTAGTCTTAGATTTTTAGTATTATCGAACGTTGGTCCAATAAAAAAGAATCCATAATTTTAAAAAAAATATATACTTTTTAAGTGCTTGAATATACACTAATTGATTAGTCTCTTTTATTGGACGAATAATACTCTAAAAAAAAAAGTGAAAATACTCACTCAACTTGCTTCTCAACCAGTAACAAGCTCGAGCATTTAAGCTCGAGCTTTTTATAGCATCTCCCTTTGTTAAATGAGTAGAACTTTATCTGCTTCTCTAGGATCCTAGACACATCATTGATGCGCTAATCGGTAGTGTTGGAGTAACTATATTTTTTTTATAAAAGAAAAGAAAAGCTATTTCCTCTACAATTCTAAGATCTGAAATTTGAAAACATATTTGTAGAAGCATCACTGCAAAGCTCATATCATAAAAGGTTATTTTCTATCTACAAGCAGTGATATCAGACAGTTATGGCTTCTGCCTAACCAGCGAAATATGTGAAGTGGCCTCTGGCGTCAGTAAGCTGCGGCAAACAGCTCTACGAGCTCCAATAAAACAGAAGTAATGGCAGTGGTGAAAAGTGATCAGTGGGAGGTGCAGATGCTGTTCAACGCTGTATCCAATTTATAACAATCTGACTATTTTGAAATTCTTCTGAGGCTTATTCATCAATGGGCTCGAAATAACTTGCAGGAATTTCCTCAGCAGTCAAAGATGCTACACAAGTAAACTGTTGTAGGAAGGCCATCCACTTTTAATTAGATCTATGTTGAAAAAGAAGTGATACATACTGTCAAATTAAAAGAAAACTAGACTACCTTGTGTTGCAAGTATTTTTGTCGTACTCCTTGTAAAGGGCTCTCTTTGATAATCCAGTGCACCGCATGTATAGCAAGGACACATTCCTTCAGGTCACATGGCTTATAACCCGTTTGGCACTGTAAAGCTAGGTTCTGCTCGACAATAAAAAGATGTGGTTACCTTTAAGTTCGGTTTGTCATCATAGAAGGAAAGAAAAAGAAGGAATATCATAGAAAAGAAAAGAAAGGAAAGGAGAAGTGGAGGAGTTGTCCTTCACTTGTTTGGTATCATCCAATAGAAAAGAAGAGATGCTTCCCTTCCTTTGTTTGGTTTTATTAAGGAAAGAAATGAAAATATATGTAAATGAATAAAAATATACATATATTTTGGTGCAACCCACAAAAATTCTTTTCCTCCCTTCATTTTCCTTCCTTTCCATCCAAGAAGAGAAGGATAAAAAATTGTGAGACCCGTGGAAAGTTCACCCTTCCAAATATTTTCCCTTTCATTCACAAATGCATACCAAACAGGGGAGAGGTGCTATTCTTCCCCTTTTTTCCTTTCCTTTCCCTCCCCAAATACCATACCAAACAAACCATTAGAGGGCAATGCACAAAAGTTAGAATTTAATTTTGATGTAAATAATTATTTTTTACACTATTCTCACATTATTTAATAATTATGAGATCTCATATATTTGTTAACATAGTTAAACTCATTAAATAATATATCAATACAAGATTGGATAATAGTGAAAAAAAAATTACACTAAGGGTGCATCAAAATTAAACTATAATTATGCATTTAGTTATATTAAGAATTAGAGTTTTATTATATCATCCTATCAAATTATTATGATAATTCTCCTAGTTACTAAATAAAAAAGTATTAAATATTTTTTATATTTCATAAGATATTAAATGCATCAACTTTTTTTATTAAATATTAAGATGTTTTAAGAGAATATAAAAACACTAAATTTAACCTGCATCTCCTTCCCCACCTCTCTTGTCTATCACTCAATTTTTAACTATCTCAATTCTCAACTGAATATCCCTTATGACCAGGTATGCTGGTCATCATAATCATATTTCTCACAGGGTGCCGTTTCAACTAATCAAAGTGTTTATGAGGTATTATTAAAAGTAAACTAAAGTCAGTTGAAAATAAAATTCTTGTATTTCGTACCCAAGGATGGTTATTTGGTTCGATTGTAAACCTTGATAAAAATAAAGCCGATGCTGCAGCCACTGATGGTAAAAACTTAAGGCACTTATAGTCTAATAGGCATAGCTCCAGAAGATAAGAAGCCAAGAATTCCAATTGCTGCTTGGAGTGCTGTGACAGCATAAACATGAAAGAATCAGAATCAGTTGTTAATATTCAGTGACAAGGGGAAATCTTACGGTACAAGTGGGCTAGAAGAAGAATACCTGGAAATTATTCTGAGCAGCTTTGATGAAAATTCTGCAATCCAATCCAGTAGGAATTGCGAAGTAAGTAATTAATTGAAAATATGAAAAGCAAGCATATATATTATATAAGAACAAAAACTATAAATAAGGAGAGAGGGAGAGAGATTTTATTTTATTTATTTTTGTAATTAGTTTCTTGCCTGAGAAAAGTTTTTGGCGTGGGGTTGCACAAGTCAAAGTTCAAGGATGTGACGACCTGCCTCTCCATATCTAAAACCTCTGGGAGGGTGTAAGTGTTATCTGTTATATAGCACAAGTCTTCGGCATGCGGAGGATTGATCTCTTCATATTTCCTGTTTCATGATTTCATCACATTCGAATTATTATTTTATTATAAATTTAATTAGCATAAGATAGGATATGTAATGTAATGTATGTGGATTACGAGGCAATAAGCATGGAAGAAACACCAAGAAGCTGGAGCTTGTTCCTGTTGATATGACGAGTAGATAGGAATCTATCAACGCAAGAAACAGCAAGATAAAGGGTATCAGAAGCAAGCTTGTATTCGTCCGCAACCTCCACTAACCAATCCACCAGAATTTCACGCATGTTGCTTGAAACATCTCTCTGAACAGTCTCCGTGTAATTGGGCAATGGCCTCCTATTCACCTCCATCTGAATTAACCAATCCAATTCCTTAATAACCAAATTCAAAACACAAAAATGAAAGAAATTAATTAATGAATACCTCCAAGGCATGAAGATGCTTGTAGATGGAAGAGGAAGAGGCGTAATTGCACTTGGACTTGGTTTTACAATTACTAGTCAACGCCAACTCGAGAGGAGAATTGGTGAGATCGACCAGCGCCACCCGCTTCTTGACTGTCGCTAACTCCGGAGGCTGAGCTGCCCGCCGTTTGTTCTCGTGTTCAGCTAACTCTGCCATGGCAATGCTCTCTACTAGAAAGGAACTAACTTCCAGCCTCCCCTTTAAGATAGAATCAATTCAACACTTTGCCCTCCTTACTCATCATTCTGCTTCTTATAAATCTTTCTTACGCCATTTTTTTATTTTTTATTTTTTATTTTTGTTCTGTGGCCAGGGGCCAGGGGCCAGTGGGGCAAAATGCCGCCATTTTCATCTGTTCAAAATCTCCATGCCGCGCTCTTCACCCTGTTTCCTTTGCTACTTCTGTCACCTCTTTTAGTCTTTTATTAGTTACAATATCACTTTTTTATTAAATTGTTATTTTTGGTAAAATTATTTATTAAAATATTATTTTTTTAAATTATTTATAAAAATATTATTTTTTAAAATTATATATCAAATTATCACTTTTTTGTTTAACGTGACATTTTTAGTAATTTTTTGTCCATATAAAATGCGTCAAACAGAGTTGTTAATTTTTCGTAAGCACACGGATCGTATAAATAGTAAAATAAAGATCGTTCTCATAAGAATCGATTAATTACTAACTCTTACAGTTACTTTGATTATTTAAGCGAATAAAAACCAATATGAAAAGTCCAATTAAATTAAGACAAAAAATAAAGTAATAAAATAAATAATTGAAACTAGAATAGATGAGATTTAACAAGGATTTAAAGCTCTAGGATTCAGAATCCACTAGGGGTGGGCAAAAGAACCAATAAACCAAACTGAACTGCAGAACTAAACCGAACCACACTATAAAAAAATTGAATTGTTCCAACTGGTTTATATATTAAACTATTTTTTTGGATTAAAGTAGTACAGTTACCCATTTGTGAAATACAATTCAGTAATTAGAATTCATTGAACTGAACTAGTTTAAGTTTAAAAGATAAAAGCTTTATTTATCATTAAATAAATAATAAAATCAAAGGGAGAAAAAGGAAGCAAATAATGAGAATTAGGAAAAAACTTCCAGAACTTTAAAAGCAAGCTACTATGGTGGCTCTGGTAGATCACTGCCAACTGGTCTCGAAGTCCGGAAGGTTTGTGGTGGAACTTCTCTAGAAGACAGAACATCAATAGCTATTGAGACCTATGGTCATCGCAGTCTTTCTGTTGAGTGAGGAATTGGACGTTGAAAGCGTGAGGTGACACATGACGACAACATATCTTAGCGAGGTGGTGGAGGGCCTAGTCGATGTTTGAAGCTTGCTACTGCCATTCAAAGCTCGTTGTTGCTGTTCGACACCAAACGTTGTTTAACTCACCGCCACCGTTTGATGATACCTCCTTGCAATCCAAATCTATGATGCTTCCTATTTCTAGTTTCTGTTCAAAGATTGCTTGTTGCTCCAGATCTGTGATGCTTTTTTGTTTGATTTCTGAAGACTAGTGGTTTGTGAGATTTAGGGAAAATGTTCAGTAATTTGGGATAATACGAACCGGTGCACCGGTTAACCACACTGGAAAAATCAGTTTATTTTGGTTCAATTATTAGCTTCCAAAATGAATACAGTTCGGTTCAATTCTTCTAAACCATATTTTTAGTTCAATTTAGTTTGGTTTAGTTTTCTGAACCAAACCAAACTATGCCCATCCCTAGAATCCACTACACTACCCCCTACGATAAATTGTAATCCTATCTTTGTTAATGGTCAATTATGTTCTTGAAGGTGATTTGTCCTAAATTATTTAAAGCCCAATTTATTGGCATTAAAAATGTTCTAAAATTTCACTAACCTTATTCTCATTACAATTAATCTAAGTTCTAACTCTTTAAGATTCATGACAATCGTTTATCCCTCAAAGGATTTAAGTTTATGTCTAGGTCTCAATTCCTAAGTTCAATTATTAGATTATCAAGTAATTAAATTTCATCTTTCGATCCATCACCTAAAGGGTAAAATCATGTAAATATGGCACGCAACATATCACAAGCATTAAGCATACTAAGAATGAATCAAGAACAATAATTTCATTAACAAAGAATTAAATTAACAATTCATAATAGGGAAATAGAGAGTTTCATCCTAATCCTAATAAAAGGGTTTAGCCGCTAATGGCCATCGTAACACAAACAAGAATAAGGATTAAAGAAACAACCATGATTGATAAACAAAAAGAAAAGATGGGAAGATTGAGATAGAGGAAAGAGCTTCAATGGTTGATCTTCAAAGAGTCTTGCTCTTGCCTTCAAAGTCTTCGCCTTTGAATCTTTGTGTTTCTCCTCTCAAAACCTGCCGTCACACAAGTCCCTAACCAAGAGTCCCCTTAGGTTTAGTGTTTTTGCCCTATTTACAATGATTTGAGGGCAAAACAGCTTAATTTTCACGTCAGGAAGTCTCACACGGCCGTGTCTCCCTTCGACACGGCCGTGTCTTATGAAATATGCGTTTCAAGATTTTAAGTGAGACAGGACCGTGTCTCACTGAGACAGGGCCGTGTCTCATAGTCAGAAGCTTTCTTCAAGTTAGACAGGGTCATGTCTAATTCTTAAATCGCTTCTGAGTTGACACAGGACCCTGTCTAAGCCAAAATTGTCCTCTTTTGGTCTGAAAATGAGATATCTTTGCTTGCTTTCACTTCAAATGTGTAAATCTCTCTTATTCTGCACAAACGAAGATAATTGATAAGAATCCATCCAAAATTCATCAATAATCACAATCAAATCATCATAATTAATCCATTTAAGGGTTATAAAATACAGACTTATCACTGAGTGACGCATCAACGTTAATTACGTTAACACGTTAGACATAATCCACGTGGATGCGCCACCCTGCTTAACGCATCTTACGTGTACACGCCATCTATGATGACATTTTTATAAATAATATGCCAACAAGTTTGGCACAACAAAGGCAAAAATGTCATTTTACTTGGCACAATCCACACATGACAATTTTTTCATAGAACACGTCATCCTAAAGACATCAGCATCAATTAGCTTATTTATAGGTCAAGTGTTTGCTTTTAATCCGTAATAGTTGATGTAGCACTTTAAAATTTGACAAAACAAAACAAGTAAGTAAGACAATAAAGTACTTTTGTTCGATATGAGACTTTGGTATTGACAAGACAAAACAATTAAGTAAGACAATAAGATACATTTGTTCGATGTGTGACTTAAGGCAAAACAACTAAGTAAGACAACAAGATACATTTATTCAATATAAGACTTTAGTGTTAGCAAGACAAAACAAACTAATGTTTAAGTGTTCGTGTTGCTTTAAGCTCGAGCGCTCGTCATTTGCTGCTTGTTGACTTTTTTTATTTTTTAATTAATACACACTCATCTTAAAGTCAATTCATTTATCTAATAACTTGAAAATGCTCTTATGCACTCAAGCATTTTCTGGCAAATCTCCTTAAGTGTCACCTTAATTCATCAAAATCTAACCTATTATTTTTTAAGTCAATGATTTTAATTCTGCTTGCACTTTATTTTGATCGTAGTTTATTTTCCAACAAGCAAAGCTCCTCTCTACCCTCTTGCAAACATACATGAAAGAGATATTCACCATTCACGATCTTCGCCAATTATGTATTGCTTGTGAAATATTGTTGATTCAGATCTTGATTGGTTGTGGCTGAGTTTTTAATGAATCAATTAGCTGGAATCAATTTCCAACATTTATTTTTGCAAAAGCTTATAAAAATATGGTGATTGTAGCAGACTCATTTCCTGTTTGGATTATTTTTCTCAAGTAGGTTATTATTCAATAAATTAGTCATTTTTCTAGTCAACACCAAAGTCTCACATCGAACAAAGGTATCTTATTATCTTACTTAATTGTTTTGCTTTATTAACACTAAAGTCTCACATCGAATAAATGTACTTTATTATCTTACTTAGTTGTTTTGTCTTACCAACACCAAAGTCTCACATCGACTACGTTACGAATCAGAAGCAAACACTTAGCCTATAATAAACTAATTGATACTGATGTCTTTAGGATGATGCATTCTACGTAAAGAGTGTCATCTGCGTGGATTGCATTAAGCAAAATGGTGTTTTTTCTTCAATTACACCACACTTGTTGGCGTTTTCTTTGTGAAAACATCATCCTAGATTGCATGTCCACATAGCATGTGTCAAACAAGGTTGTGCATCCACATGGATTATGCCTACCGTATTGGCGTAATTCACGTGGATGCATTATCCTGTTTAGTACATCTTATATGGACCAAAAATTATTAAAAAAATGTCAAATTAGATAAAAATGTGATACTTTGGTATATAATTTTAAAAAAAGTGACTTTTTGATAAATAGTTTAAAGAAGTAACATTTTAATAAATAGTTTGTCATAAATAACAATTTAGTAAAAAAAATCGTTACAATATTGCATTGTTAAAATCTTTTTTAAAAATAATTCTTTTAATTACCAAAAAAAATTAATCTTTTACAGTAAGTTTGGAAACATCGAACAAATCAATTCGATTTAAACTAATTCCATTTAAAAATCAAATCTATTCAAATTTTAGCATATTAATATTTATATGCATAACTAAATGAAAAATATTTTAAAATTAAATTAATTTCCATTTTATGATTTTTTGAAAATATTATATTATTGAAAAAAATATTTTTTAATACTATAAAAGAAAATCACACTAATACTACATTAAATTTAAGGTGAATTCTTCTTTTCTTGTCAGTTGTCATAGAAGATAAAATTTTCTTCCATGTATTAACCTCAAGAAAAATATTAGATAAAACTGCTTCTCCATTACTTATGAATTAGTATAAATTTATTTTATATATTTTATACAGGTTTAGAAACTAGAGGAAAACTTAAGCATTTAATACTTTATTCTTTTGAGAATTAAGAGAATTATTATGCTAATACATTAAGAGAGTTTAGAATTTTCTGCATACCATCACGCCACTTATGACATTAAAGTTCAACATAAAACACACTGAACAATTTTCACGACTCTTGCTTGCTAATAGTCTGATACTGATACTAACATCCTTCTAAAACAATTTCAGAACTGAAAAGTTTACTTGAATTTCCCTTTTGGTTTCCTCACAATGTTCACTCCTACATATATTCGAGCAACAATTCCAGCTATGAAATTCATCAATGTCCATACAGAAAAATATTTTTTGTACCACTAAATTTAAAATTCATAAACATCATATGCTAATATGAATATGAGTACATATCAAAATATACCATATTTCAAAGTGAAATAAATATACCTTATATCAATATGAAAGAAGTATAAGTTAAATGTCAAATTTTAAATATACAAATAACGAAATTAACCCATACAAATTCTCAAATATCATTTGGACAGGTGAACAAAATAGTCATAGGCGTAAGTGCAATTAAGAATACGATAATGATGTTCACACCAAAATTCTTATACCATTTTTACACTAGTCAATGGTGTGTATTATGTGGTGCACAAGAATATTAATCAGTTATCTTTGATAATATATAAAAAAAATTGATTAATATCCTCATTCCCCGCATCATATACATTATTCACCAATTTTTTGCACGTCATTTACCACCGATGTCAAAATAGTGGAAGAAAATTGGTATTCACCAACCATTTCCTTAATAACCCCCATTCCAATCCATTTTAAAAATATATTATACCCTCATTCCAATTTACGATACACTACATTTTCATAGCCGCAAAAAATAACAAAAAATTATAACAAACAAACCCACAGATCTGCGATCTGATTGATTCCCTAGGTCCACCAATCTCAATCTAAATGCCAAACTATTCATTCACTACCACTGCAAGATGGGAGCTATATGTTGTGATGCAGGTGAAAAACCACCATCTGCTATCATTTACTCGAGTTGCCGTAGTTTAACATCATGATAACACTGAATCATCAGGTACAAAAATAAAAAGTTGCTCTTTTTTCATGTTTTTTTGCCTTCTGTATTGTTAGTAACCAAAAGTTAGAAGAGGGAGGGAGGGAGGTAGGGAGGGGTATAGTTTGGAGGAGGGAATGGGGTCTCAGTAAATAGGGAAAAAAATCTAAAAAAATTGTAACACTAATAACTAATAGTATTTATTTAGTGTTTTGCATGAGGCGCAAAGCTAAAATTAACTCACCTAAGATGAATACCTGGAAAATTATTATAAAAAAAATACAAAAGAATGACACACTTCGAGAGAAGAAAGCAAATCCATCGAGATGCTAGCTATCATCTGAAAGGATCTCAATCTCGCAAAGGATGTACTTAAATTTTGTTGCCTTAGAAAACGATCAAGCTTGACTTCTTAATAATGTATCAATTTCTTTTCCTTGTCTTCATTTTGTTACCTGCTAGCACTTCATGAGATATTGGGGAGCCAACAGGAGACTTTGTTGCCGTGCTATCAACATCCAAATTTACTTCAGATAACTAGGGTTCGAACATATGCTTCCTTCTTTTAGAGCTTGGGGATTTTTATTTTTTTATTTTTGCCCACTGCCCTCCTGAGACACCAATTCACAGTCCCTCTCCTCACCAAGTGCCCCCTCGTTTTCCACTTTGCTGTCAGTAGCCTGCAGTGAAGCATTTCTACCTGTGCTGGTTTTTTATATGCGTGATGAATTTCGGAAGCTCCATCAAACATTCTCAAACCATTTGGTAACCTGAAAGAGAGAAAAATGGTAAATTCAGAAACTCAAAAGCGAAAGCTAAAAAAGCATTCACTGTAAGAGCAATGCTAAAAAGATACAACCTGTTGGAAAGTGATTCCAAGCTCTTGTGCCTAGCTTTCTTTTTGTGGTTCGGTCTAGAAAATGATTTTCTTTAAAAGATTTGTAAAGTCTCTGAAAATACAAGAACAGTTACTAAGGTAAACCCTTTCTTCACATGCATGCAAATGTGTGCCTGTATTAGCCTTCTATTGAAGCAGATGTTCGTAGGAAGTATTTTAGGGATTATATAGTCAGTTCAGGCAATTTTAAGGTAATTATGCAGCAGAATTAAAGTCCTATTAGGATCCTATATGGATTAGGAAAGTTCAAGAAGTTTTTTTACTCGCCAACTAAATTATAATTTATAATATGCCCATAAAAGGGCCTACTATATGTAAACAAGTCATATTTTCAGTTATTAATATTATTCCAAAGACTTACTTTATTTCTGGTAAATTCCAAAATTTCTATCTAGTAAATTCTCTGTAGTCTGCTAGAAAGATACCCATCGCCTCTTGTATTCCTTTTCGCACTTCCACCGTGTTAGAGGTACTACGATTATATCTAGAGGATACAATTAAATTTGAAAGCAGCAGCAACCATCAAGGGGGTGGGACCGTCGGAGGATAACTTTGCAAATTTGAAAGTTGGTTGAAAAATAATTCGAACAGCAAAACAATGTACCAGTAAAACTTGGATGGTAATTCACCAATACCTGAACTACAGCTTCCCCAAGTCTTCTGTATGTTGAAGAGCCAGTTTTTTATCACTGTAACCAGAATTCACAGAGCCTTCAAGTGCTTTAGTGGGTGAATTATTTATATTTTCAATTTTATTCTGATAAGTATTCCTCTTAGGAGTATGTGTAGATTGTTTCTTGCCCGGTATTGACCTTTTTCCATTTGGTGACATTGGACCCACTTTGCCAGTGAATTTCCTTTTTCTGCTCAGGGTAGCAGTGATAGTCCAATCTTCATCATCACTAGTATCAGACTGAACATTTTGGAATGTCTCCTACAAAAGGAACATAGCAGGATAAAATACTAGAGACAAAAAAGGCAAAGAATGGGACAAAAAGTAACTTTGCCTCTACACACTCACTTGCGTGTGCACACAAGCTTGCACGTGAGTGCAGATACTGCAACAAATGTACCTCAGCATGAGATTCAAATTTAAATTATTGAGGTTAATATGAAAGACTATTAGAACAAGAACTATGTATCATGGGTCTTGTGTATGTATATCCTACTTCAAATAAGAAAGGCAGACCATGCATGCAGAATCATATACCATGAAAGTGAACTTACATCATACAGCTTTTTGTAGTCCAACCTTTCAACGTGCCTTTTCCCAGAAACAGGAATGGAACCCTCTTGGCCAGGATCTGGCTCTAGTAAAGATGACAGTTCATCAGCTATAGATGGTTGTTTACCAACTTAACATTTTCTTTGTTAGAACCTTTAAACTACTCAATGTCATCCAGTGGTGCAGACATTGGATCTTCAACCTGTCCAGAGATTGTATTATCCTTAATTACACCCACAAGATCCTCAGAGTCAGACGTGAAATCAGAGCTTGAACTTTCTTCAGTGACTCTCCTTTCAATATCTGGAGCAATAGGATCATAATCATCATCCTCTGAATCTTCATAAGGAAGCCCTAAGTATTAATCCTCACTCTGCAAATCTTTCAATTTCTCAGACACAGAAGCATATGCAGATTCATCAGAACTTGATTCACCTCCTTCACCCTCTTCATCTTCTGGAACATTAGGATTATAATCATCGTCATCAGAATCATCTGATGGAAGCCCCAAGTTGTGATCCGCATTATTTCCAGTAGCTGCAGCTGCTTCAGGAAAAACCCTCTGAACAAGGATGAGGTATGTGATAAGGAAAGGAAAGATTTAAAATATAAAATGATTAAGTAACAGAGAAAAGACTGAATTTTCCCACTGACCTCCCAGATGTCACTAACAGAGAGACTTGTTCCTAAGGAGTCGTTAAGAAGTTCAATGCAGTCATCTTTGCAATCACATCCCGGGCATAGTCAACCCTCATCGCCAGGCGGAACTGTAAGCCAGAAAAGTATATAAATAAATGATAGATAACAACAAAGTACAAAGTCACCAATCAATCAGGTAGACTGGATATTTCTGTCTTCAGCTAACAATGGAGGATCCAAATAGAACTGGTGAAATCCACAGTCACAAGCACCATCACAGAGAATTATATCATTATCAGTAATCAGCTCTTTGGACCAGCATTTTGCACAGAATATCTGTCACACAACATTTAAAGTTAGTATTCACAACTCCAAAGTTAAAAGTTATTGACTACAAAATCCTGGATAATTGGATACTTCATTTAGGAATGACATAGAGGATCAACCTACATCCTCACTGCAAATTCAGAAATCAGAATCACAAAGAGACTCTGGTAGCTTTCCTTCAGCACACAATGAACCCAAATTCCAAAATAGATCCCTAATTTTCAATTTACGCCGAAGTATTTCAGATTTAGCCCATTGAAGCTCGTTCTCAGGTTTTAATTTTTCAATGCTGCAAAATTACAATACAACAACAACCAAGCATTTTTTCACTAGGTGGGGTCGGCTACATGGATCAAACGATGCCATTGTGTCCTATCATAAACTAAGTCTTCAGAAATGTTATTCAAATCTAAATATTTTTTAATCGTTTCACCTATAGTCTTTCTTGGTCTTCATTTACTTCTAGCTATTGAGCTATTCTCCACCTTATCTACTCTTCTTACAGGAACTTCTAAGGGTCTTCTCCTTACATGTCCAAACTACTTAAAACGAGATTCTCTCATCTTTTTCACAATAGGTGCTACCCCTACTTTCACTCTAATGCATTCATTCCTAATCCTATCTTGTCTTGTATGGTCACACATCCAGTGCAACATCCTCATCTCCGCAACACTGATCTTACACTCTTGTTGGCTTTTTACCGCCCAACATTTAGTATCATACAATATTGCGGACCTTATAACTGTGCAGTAAAATTTACCCTTAAGCTTGAGAGACACATTTCTATCACAAATAACTCCTGAAGCACTCTTCTATTTCATTCATCCAACTTGAATCTTATGGTTTACATCTCTCTCTCTCTCTCTCCATCATTTTATATGATAGATCCAAGAAACTGTGTGACTTGTGATTCAGTATGATCTCCAATTTTCACTACTAAACTAGCATTAACACACCTCTTACTGAATTTACATTTCATATACTCCATCTTACTCCTGCTTAGACGAAAGCCATGTTCTTCTAAAGCTCGTTTCCATAGCTCTAGCTTCCCATTTGTTTCCTCTCTCGACTCTCCAACTAAAACTATATCATCTGCAAAAAGCATGCATTGTGGCACCAGTTCTTGGATATGCTGAGCTTTGTTGCAAATCTCTACATAGCTAGTCTCAAACTCAGATAAAAGAAGAGGGTTGTGTTAGGTAGTCGACAGCCAACGTAAAACTTTGTCAAATCTTTATGACATAGATCAATGAAATGCTGCAAAATTACAATGCAGTTAAAAAACTAGCCATAAATTATCCACCTCAAAAAAGGGAGGGAAGATCACGGCATTTAAAGGTTCAGTTTTCCCCAATCCATGATGAGACTTCTGTAGTATTAATCTACTAGCACCTATAGGATGGTTCTCATCTCAGCTTCCGTCACAAAAAAACAAGAGAAATTAAACTCTTAACAAAGCCTACAACAAGAAAGATAGAATGATCTAGTATCATAGAATTCATCAGATCTGAGAAAAAGACAATGCTCAAAATGAAAATACAAGAAAAGGAGAAAGGATAGGATTATGATGAGAATACTAAAATGGAAGACTTACAAATGCTTAAATGTCATTGTGCATATTCAAACTGTGATTGAATTTTTTTATCCTTAAAATAATGAAAGAAATGCTCTAATAAAAATTCCTAAAAAAGACATCTAAGAGGAGTTTAGTAAACACCACATCATCAAGGCATCTTAGGATAAAAAGAATTATAGCATGTTTGGGAACGAACAACTCGATAGTCAGAGCCATTACAAATAGCTACAGCCTATCGGGTCTTTCGGGCTTTAGCCAACTTCTTCTTTCTTTTCTTGACAGCCTTGGGGACTTTATGTTTACGTGCTTCTCTCTTCTCTTCCTTCACCTTCTTCTTATTCTCTTTTCTAGCAGCTTTCTTATCCACAGGAGCCTCTACTTCACTTTCAGAAGATGAATCCTCTTCAGAACCACTTTCGTTATCTTCTTCCTCATCAGATTGAGATTCGGCATCACCCTCTAGAAGGCTAGATTTACCATCAGAAATGATAGCTGAAACTTCTTTAGCATTTGATTTCTGCTGTTGCTGGTCATTTTGCGATGAAGGTTGTGCTATTGACAGAGCATGTTTAAGTCCAGTAATGGTCTGATAGTATAAGTCTCCAGTGTCTTTCCCACTTGTTATCCGTTGTACATCCTCCTCAGCATTCTTAACATCCTCTAGTGTCTTTGGAATGAAAGACTGTAACAAGAATTCAGGAAATTAAACATGTAAGAAAGGACAGAAAAGATAAAAACAAGCTCATATCTATACTTCAGAAAGAAAATAGGAAAGGAAATGGAGTTAAATGATGATTTTCCTTCCCTTTGGTTGTTTAAAACAAATAAAGGGAAAGCAATGGATGGTTAAATAAGAATAAAGAATGAATTTTACAATTTTATTATATATTAATAAACTAGTATACTAATATCATATTTCAACAATAATGTTTAGATTAAATTTAGAACCAGTTTTTAGGGTATATAATAACTTAATTTCTCCACCAAAATCCCTGAAATTGGGGGAACTTCAAAATAAGTATTGAAGGATTTTGGAGAGTTAAGTGAAAATCCCTCATTTTTCTCCTCACCCAAAAAAAATTTCCAAAAAAGGAGAAGATTTCACTTAAACTTTCCTTTCTCCTCCATTATTTTCAAACCAAACATACCCTACACAAATACAGGTATGTATGAAAAATCACCCAAAACCTGAGTTTTTTGAGGTTTCAATCACTAGCTTAGTTATAGATTGATTTAAATATAATTTAAAAAAGAAAATGGCTAAGAAAGAAGTTGACATAATATTAAGGCAGGTTACCTGCACAAATACAGAGTCTGCAATCTCATCCTCTAATGATACATCTCCTCTTGCCAAAATTTTTTGTTGCACCTAGAAATTTGTGAAGACCATAAAGATCTCTTTGAAGTTATTCAGATAATGTAAACAATAACACAAAAGACAAATACCTCTTCCAAATAACTGTCCACTGCATCATCAGCAATGGATGCATCAACAATAAAATCAAACAGTTCTCTTATTGACATGACAGCTACACCATGCTTTTTAAAGAATTCCTGCAAGCCAACAACTACTTAATCACACTTTCCTTATTAGCACCACAACAAATAAGGAAGTGGAAAAAGAAATATGTAATTTATAGCTAGAAGTGCTTACAGATATATGAACACAATCTTCACGCAGAAAATCAAGGGCATGAGGATGGTCAGGATCAACAGCTTGAGAAACATCAATAATATACAAGTGACCCTGCCAAATAGAGAGCAAATGAATTAAATATTGGAAAATAGACATTTAATCAATGAAATATTAACAGGCAAATGGGTGTTCACCTCAAAATAAAGAATATTATATTCGCTGAGGTCACCATGCACCAATTTGCATTTTTGATACAATGCCCGCATTGCGATGATCATCTGAAAAATGCTCATATAATTTCAACCTCAAAAATTGGCAGCACATAATACAGCTTAATACCATTAGAAACATAAAAGAAATTTGTCACAGAAGTGTTTCCATCAAGAATCCCGAAATGAAACATCAAAGAGACAGTGTAGACTTCTCAAACTTAAACACCATACAAGTGAGCTTTTAGTAATCATTCTAGATAACAGGCTTCTCAGTACCTAGATAGTGACCTTACATCAAAGCATACCAATGGCATAATATTTACGAGATCCGCTAAATGCTAAGTTTTAACTTCTAACCATTTAAGCATCACTGGACTATTGTAGTAATTTGACACACCTCAACATAGCCTTCTCGTAACTTGTCTAAAGATAAAGCTGCATCTTTAAGACGAGGGGCAGCCCAACCAGCCTTTCCTGTGAGAAACAAAATAACCAGAGAACTTCAATTAAAATTATACTTGTATTTCTTCTGTCTAAACACCAGTCTGCATTACAAAAATGAGATTATATATGCTACAGCTAGAAATTGGAACTTTCTATGACTGATGATAAATTTGATCAATATTGAGGTTAACTAACTACAAGCAGTTCCATCTTCAATACAAGTGAAAAGAGCAAGTAAACTATGCATTACTTTTCTGTTTCTATTTTATTTTTGGATCAATGACGGACAGTTACACACACCTATTCCATATAATTAACAATAGATAATTGAGAGCAATTGATCACATAAGGACAATTAATCACATTGATCACAGTCATCAGATTGTATTCTCAAAATGCAGAAAAGCAATACCTATAAATTCCATAACCAGAACATGTAGCCTCAGAAGATAAGGCGTAGGGCACCTAAGTCCTGCTGCCTTTAGCCTGCCATCCAATATAGACGGGGTAAAGAAAGAACCAACTCAGGTAAGCATGGAATCAAACTTTTTTTCTAATACATATTTATTGGAAACTGCCAAAGGAACAAACCCACATGCACAGGAAGTATACAAAAAGGAACCCCTTTAACAGCAGAAAAAAGATAATACAGGAAAAAAATTTACAAACTTAAGTAAAAGCTCAGAAAATTTAAAGCACATAACATTGCCCCTCTGGCACAGATAAAACTTAATAAGTTTATTGAAGTCTATTTCCTTTCAGATGTACATTGAATCCATAAAAGATCTTTCACCTATCAGGAAGGATGACAACACAAGTTCCTGGTTTAACTGTTTAAGTAAAAGCCATCATACAAATCAGATGAAAGATTTGTAGTGCTTCAATTCATAGCCTACAGGTAAGAGGGTCAATAACATAAACCCAATGTACAGGGTATGAAGTTGAATGAGGTATTTACCTTCATTCTTCAATTCTTTCTCCTTTTCTTATTATTTCGTTAGTCCAATTTAGTATATTATACTTCAATTTAACAGGCAATTTCTTAGCAGCTTTTAGTGAACATCATAACCAGCACACAAAAAAAATGAGAAAACAAATGCAAACCTCATAAGATTCCTCATTTCTTTCTCTGCCCATGTTTTTACCATTTTCCTGGGATTATGCCTGCAATATCCATGTCTAAAACGGTAGTCTCCTTGCACATATCTATCTCTGTCCCTGTTATCATTCAGATCATAAAGTTCAGTTCATAAAATAAAATAAAATGCATCTTTGAATCAATAAACTTGGTGTCCAGTCAATGTAGTAGAAACATATTATGCGTTGCAATTATGCTTTGGGTGTATCTAAGGAATATATTAAAAAACAAGTATCTAGAAAAGTTTTAGTAATCTTAAGTCCAGTGTCCTCCATAAATTCTTTAACAATATATATGATCACAAAGATAAACAGAGAGAGATCAAATGGAAGAAAAGATTATAAAATACATCAAATATCAGTAATTGAATATTCCCCAAATTCAACTACAAACAAACGAATAGAAGAGGAAATAGATAACAATATCCAGCAAATGTCTTAACTTTGGTGTGATAAAACAAAAATTGATTAAATGCATGTCTCAGTGCTCTCTTCAAAAAAATAAAAAAAAAAAAAAGAACAACAAGAAGAAGTTATGGTTGCCTATATAATTCTTTCTTAATATTTCAACCTTCAATACAGCTACAGTAACAGAAGAAGCTAAAAGACGCTAACGCTTGTTGTACTTACTTAAATACCAGAATAGATGTTTTGTATATTTTAATCGCAAGCTCTTGACCATCAGATTTGGTTGCATGATAAACATTTGCCTGTCAGGAAACAAGAAGAAAGTAAGAAACAGAAAGATGATGGCTTCATATCACATATAACCAATTATCAAAACGAGCCATCATCATACAACCTAAACCTGTAAATCATAAGATTAAAAAATGTAAACAAGTAAATAAAAGCTTCTGGTGTATTACATACTTCCTTTCCAGTTGAAATGCATCCATTGATATCATGGAACACACCTCTATTCAGCATCTTGAATAAAACCATGCGAGTTCTAGGATCAATTGCCTGGGGAAATTACGGTTAGTTGCATGACAATAATAATAAAAAAAAAGAATTGACAAAAAAACAGGCCTCACAAAAATATAATGAAAAGGAAGAAAACAAAATGCATGAGTTAGCATATACTGAAAATAAACTGTAAATTTATTTTCTTTAAGAAAACAAACATTATTAAAAAAAGAATTTAAGAACCAGATGTTATGAAATCATCATTCTCTGTTCACCTGCTCAACAGTGGCACGGTCTGCTTTCTCAGTAGTTTTAGTTTTACCAATGGCCATCTCACGAACACTTTCACGAATCGCTGTTGTCACAGAGTTAGACATGCCAACATTCATCCTCCCTTCCCACTCCTGCACCACCAAGTGTCTAGCTTAAAACTAGAAAAGAAAACAAATATAGATTCCAAATGAAATACAAGTCACACTGACAAGTCAAGACCAGCACAAATACAAAACAAACAGCTACAACAGGGGGGAAAAATTAATATTGAAATTAGCATGATTTATGTACAGGCATATAAAAAACACAGAAAAATTATACCTTTAACTGATAAATGAATTAAAAAAAAAACCCCTTTAATGTTTCTAGTCACATATTAAAGGAACACTTGAGAGTAAATGAAATAGAAGTCACAAGTCAAGACCACGCACCACACATACAAAAACAGCAACATTGAAATTTTTTATGGGAAATAAAGTAATATTGAAAAAAGAAAAAAAATGTTGAAATTAGCATAATTTATGAACAGGCATATTAAAACACAGAAAAATTCTATCTTTAGCCAATAAATGAATGGAAAAAAAAATGACCCCTTTAATGTTTCTAGTGTATAATCGCATACCTATGAACGGCATATAAAAAAAACACAAAAAATTTCTATCTTTAGTTGATATTATGAATAAAAAAAAATGGCCCCTTTAATGTTTGTAGTGGATAATCACATACGCATTTACCCATTTGGTTTTTATGAAAGAAAGAGAAAAAGGGGGTTTGAAGTTTTGAACCTCTAATGGGGAAGCTCGAATGTGGTTGGTGAACTTTTGGTTGCGATTGGAGAGAGGTTGGAGGGTTGATGAATGGAGGTTGGAGTGGTGGCCGCCGTGAGCGTTGGGGCGGTGAGAATTGAAGGAGAAAGAAGCGTCCACCACTTCGTCATCGTCCTTCGAATCCAACCAGTCCAACGCGTCACCGATTTCGGAATCTGATGAACACGAAAGCTCAACCTCTTCTTCCTCTTCCTCTTCTTGTTGTTGTTGTTCTTCTTCTTGTTGTTGTTCTCTATCGTGGTATTTATGTTCGACCTCCTTGTCCATTGCGGATTGTGTGTTTGTACTGTTGTTCGAACAATGACCAACAACGTTGGATGGAGCGAACTATGTGATGCGGCTTTGTCGAAAAGCAGAGCAAAGAGAGGTTGGAGGCGGAAGAAGGAAAGGGGAAGAGGTGCGGCTTTGGAAGAGTGGCAGTGAGCTTGGCTGTGGGCACGGAGGAGAACAACTTCTCAGCTTGAAGAGGAAGCAGTGGGAGGTTCATCCAGAGTAGATGGTCGTTTGGATGCCATACAGATTATAAAGATAAAGGAAGAAAGAGCATTAGGGTTTTGATTTTGAACACAGTCTCGTCTCGTCTCTACTCAGACTCGCAAAGTTGAGAGTTTGGATATGGAGAAAAAATGCCAAGTATTATTAGTTAAGGGTTAACACTAGACTTGAGAATGAGACTAATGGGCTTTTTTTTAAACCTAATCTATAAAGCTCATGGACTTTTTAAAACAAAACAAAAAATGCAAAATTAGTATCTAGCTATTAATTTACAGTAACTAGCTATTAATTAATTTAAAAATAATAACAAAATTAGTAGCAGGAAATATAACTTGAGAAGTAAGAATGAGACCTAAGCATAACTACCTAGTGGCATGACAAATTCATCAAAGTGAATTCTTCTTCTTTTTTTCTTTTTATCATAAAATAACCAATCTTTCTCTTATGAATATTTCTAACAAATTGAAAGGTGCATGCAAATTGGCTTAGATATTACCTAACAGCATTACAAAAAAAAAAATTCCTAACAAATTAAGACTTGTAAAAGTTAATAATCAAACGGACGTATGCCTATGTGCTTTAATGAACATGTTGGGGCATGTAAGAAATTTGTCATTTAAAAGGGTTTTTATTGTAGTTTGGGCTGGAGCTGCTCTGGATCACTTTACTTTCTTCGGAAAAGGGCCCATACCATTTTGCCCTTTACATTTTAGAGCCTACTTATTTCATGGACAATACTGCACCGTCTTAAACGCAATTAATATAAATTAAAATTAAGCAACCTGCCCTCATTCTTGTAAATAATTTTGATAAGTAGGCATCCGATAAAGTCATAGTTACAAAATTTTAATTTAGTCTCTTATCTTTACGTTCTACCTAAATTTGTAAAGTCTATGATTTTTCGTAGAGACACTCATACTTTTTCAATTCAGTTACTTGCATGGGACAATTGAGAAAGGCAACATGCACGAAAATTGAGGAGAGGGGACACCAAAACTCATGATACCTGAAAAAAGAAGAAGAAAACGGCAAATGGAGGTTAAAAAGAGCAACCAAAAGCATGAGAAAAAAAGGCACACAAGCACAATCCTTGATGCCTAATGGGGTTGGCTTGGATTTTTGTAGTAGCCGCTTCTGAATGGACAATGATCAATACCAGTTCACCACCTTAATTTTTATCGCCCACATGAACCTCAATTCCACCTTAAAGATAGAAATTTTCTGTATTTTTTTTTAATATGCCTGTTCATAGGTATGCGATTATACACTAGAAACATTAAAGGGGTCATTTTTTTTTCCATTCATTTATCAGCTAAAGATAGAATTTTTCTTTGTGTTTTAATATGCCTGTTCATAAATTATGCTAATTTCAACATTTTTTTCTTTTTTCAATATTACTTGAATTCCCATAAAAAATTTCAATGTAGTTGTTTTTGTATGTGTGGTGCGTGGTCTTGACTTGTGACTTCTATTTCATTTATTCTCAAGTGTTCCTTTGATATGTAACTAGAAACATTAAAGGGGTCATTTTTTCAATTCATTTATCAGTTAAAGGTATAATTTTTCTATGTTTTTGATATGCCTGTACATAAATCATGCTAATTTCAATATTAATTTTTTTCCCCTGTTGTAGCTGTTTGTTTTGTATTTGTGCTGGTCTTGACTTGTCAGTGTGACTTGTATTTCATTTGGAATCTATATTTGTTTGCTTTTCTAGTTTTAAGCTAGACACTTGGTGGTGCAGGAGTGGGAAGGGAGGATGAATGTTGGCATGTCTAACTCTGTGACAACAGCGATTCGTGAAAGTGTTCGTGAGATGGCCATTGGAAAAAATAAAACTATTGAGCAAGCAGACCGTGCCACTGTTGAGCAGGTGAACAGAGAATGATGATTTCATAACATCTGGTTCTTAAATTTTTTTTTAATAATGTTTGTTTTTCTTAAAGAAAAGAAATTTACAGTTTATTTTCAGTATATGCTAACTCATGCATTTTGTTTTCTTCCTTATCATTATATATTTGTGAGGCCTGTTTTTTTGTCAATTCTTTTTATTATTATTATTGTCATGCAACTAATCGTAATTTCCCCAAGCAATTGATCCTAGACTCGCATGGTTTTATTCAAGATGCTGAACAGAGGTGTGTTCCATGATATCGATGGATGGATTTCAACTGGAAAGGATGTAATACACCAGAAGTTTTTATTTACTTGTTTACATTTTTTAATCTTATGATTTATAGGTTTAGGTTGTATGATGATGGCTCGTTTTGATAATTGGTTATATGTGATATCAAGCCATCATCTTTCTGTTTCTTACTTTCTTCTTGTTTCCTAACAGGCAAATGTTTATCATGCAACCAAATCTGATGGCCAAGAACTTGCTATTAAAGTATACAAAACATCTATTCTGGTATTTAAGTAAGTAGAATAAGCGTTAGCTTGTTTTAGCTTCTTCTGTTACTGTAGTTCTCTGTTACTGTAGTTCTTCTTCTTCTACTGTAGTTCTCTGTTACTGTTTACTGTAGTTCTTCTTCTTCTTAGTTGTTTTTTTTTATATGTTTCTACTACATTGACTGGACACCAAGTTTATTGATTCAAAGATGCATTTTATTTTATTTGGTTGTTTTTTATATGTTTCTACTACATTGACTGGACACCAAGTTTATTGATTCAAAGATGCATTTTATTTTATTTTATGAACTGAACTTTATGATTGAATGACAACAGGGACAGAGATAGATATGTGCAAGGAGACTACCGTTTTAGACATGGACATTGCAGGCATAATCCCAGGAAAATGATAAAAACATGGGCAGATAAAGAAATGAGTAATCTTATGAGGTTTGCATTTATTTTCTCATATATTTTTTTTGTGCTGGTTATGATGTTCACTAAAATCTGCTAAGAAATTGCCTGTAAAATTGAAGTATAATATACTAAATTGGACTAACGAAATAATAAGAAAAGGAGAAAGAATTGAAGAATGAAGGTAATTACCTCAGTCAACTTCATACCCTGTACATTGGATTTATATTATTGACCCTCTTACCTGTAGGCTATGAATTGTGTGAACGTAAAGCCATTTTGGCTTTCAAAGTCAAAAGCATGTGGAGTAGGTAGAGGTGAACTTTGCTTTCTTGCTTTTGGTGGCAAATGGCTTGTTTTTTCCACAAGGTTGGTAGACTTTTCTTGTATGCTTTCGGTGGAAGGTAACTAAATGGAGGTGGGTCTCGCCTATAAATAGAGACCTCCTCCAATGGTTTTAATCATTTCAAAATTTTTTCTTCTTTCTCTTATTGTTCTCTCCTTGTATCTAGAGAGAGGTCTTGTAATTTTCTTCCACATAGTAAAAATTTTTTAGTCTTGCTCATGATTTTTTCCTCATCATTTAAGGGAATTTTTCATGTTAAATATTCTGTGTCAGTTTTAATTTTCTTAACTTTATTTTAATTGTGTTACTATTTTCATAACTCTGATACCCAACAGTGGTATCAGAGCTCAGGTTACTATGGTGCAGGGTTCAGAAGAAAATTCTTAGTATGCTCTGTGATTGCAGCATTGACTGATCTTCCACATCAGAAAAGAATTATTCTTGTTGCTGGAAATAAAGTGTGGTAGTGTGGGAGTGTATGTCTAGAAAGTTTCTGATTACGAAAGACTTGATATTTAAGCGTGTCCATTAGTGACCTACCTTTTTTTCTTGGGAACTTGCCTGGTACACTGTTCACGGTCTAAGATCACTATTCCAACTATTCCAATATATGGTACTATTCATGTTGCGGATACTATTCACAGTGACTATTCATACGTGTAGTTGTATACTTTTATAGTGATTGTTAACGCATACTGAATTTGTTCTAGTATACGGTAATACATACAATACTGTTCATGTAAACGATACTATTCACGGTGAAATAGTGTAAGCCGGTTCAGTTGAAAATTATTTGGTGTAAAACCATGGCGACAAAATATGAGATTGAGAGGTTCAATGGGAAGAATTTCTCTTTATGGAAATTGAAGATAAAGGCAATCTTGAGGAAGGACAATTGCTTAGCAGCAATTGAAGGCAGACCCACTGGGATACCTGATGACAAGTGGAAGGAGATGGATGACAATGCTGTTGGCAATCTGTATCTAGCTTTGGCAGATTCAGTTTTGTCAAGTGTAGCAAAAAAGAAGACGGAGAAGGAGATTTGGGATGCACTCACCAAATTGTACGAGGTCAAGTCACTTCATAACCGGATATTCTTAAAAAGAAGGCTTTATACTCTTCAAATGAGTGAATCCGCAACAGTAACGAATCACATCAACAATCTGAACACGCTATTTTCTTAGCTAACGACATCATATTACAACATGGTGGAAAATGAACGTGTAGAACTTCTACTTCAAAGTCTACCTGACTCTTATGATCAACTCATCATCAACATAACAAATAATAATATTGTTGATAGTCTTCAATTTGATGATGTTGCTGCTGCTATTCTTGAAGAAGAATCCAGGCGGAAGAACAAGGAAGACAAATTAGAAAGCTCAAAACAAGCAGAGGCTTTGTCGATGACGAGGGGAAGATCAACGGAACGTGGCTCTAGTGGGAGCCGAGATCAGAGTAGATCAAAGTCACGAAGAAGGAAGAACTTCAAATGCTACCATTGTGGCATGAGAGGGCACTTGAAGAAAGATTGTTGGTACAACAAGAAAAATGTAGGAAAAGCTCCTGAAGCAACAACCTCTCAAGGATGTGTTGCGAGTATCTCTGATGATGGAGAAATCCTTTATAGCGAAGTAGCAATTAGTTCCAAAGGTGGAAAACAACTCACTGATTTTTGGATAATGGATTCAGGAGCAACATGGCCCATGACTTCACAGCGAGACTAGTTTAGCTCTTATGAACCTATCTCAGAAGGATCTGTGTTCATGGGAAATGATCATGCCTTGGAGATTGCTGGAGTTGGTCCTGTCAAAATAAAATTACACGATGGTACTGTTCGCACAATTCAAGGGATACGATATGTGAAAGGTTTAAAGAAGAATTTATTGTCTATTGGGCAATTGGATGATCTCGAGTGCAAGACCCATATTGAAGGTGGGATCTTGAAGGTGGTTAAAGGTGCTCTTGTGGTGATGAAAGCAGAAAAGATCGCGACAAATCTATACATGCTTCAGGGAGAGACGTTGCAAAAAGCAGACACATCAGTTGCATCAGCCGGCCAAGAAGAATCAACGATAATGTGGCATCGCAAATTAGGCCATATGTCAGAACGTGGTTTGAAGATTCTCGCAGAACGTGATCTTCTTCCCGGGCTCAAATCGGTAAACTTACCTTTTTGTGAGCACTGTGTTACAAGCAAGTAGCATAGATTAAAGTTTGATAGATAAACTGCTAGAAGCAAGCACATACTATATTTGATTCATTCTGATGTGTGGGAGTCACCAGAAATATCCTTAGGAGGAGCAAAATACTTTGTATCATTCATTGATGATTACTCTAGGAGATTATGAGTGTACTCAATCAAGAAGAAGTCAGATGTGTTTCCAATATTCAAGGACTTCAAAGCAAGAGTAGAACTTGAATCCAAAAAAAGGATCAAGTGCTTGAGGACAGATAATGGAGGAGAATATACAGATGGTAATTTTCTCGCATTTTGCAAGCAAGAGGGTATTCAAAGGTAATTTACAGTTGCACACACACCTCAGCAGAATGGTGTTGCAGAGCGGATGAATAGAACTCTCCTAGAAAGAACAAGAGCTATGTTGTGAACTGCAGGCCTAGTCAAGTCCTTTTGGGCAGAAGCAGCCAAAACTGCCTATTACGTGATAAACCGGTCGCCATCAACTGCAATTGGTTTAAAAACACTAATGGAGATGTGGAATGGCAAGCCAACAGATTATTCTTCCATTCATGTGTTCGGATGTCCTGCATATGTGATGTACAATTCCCATGAAAGAACAAAGCTGGATCCAAAATCCAGGAAATGCATATTTTTGGGTTATGCTGATGGTGTTAAGGGGTATCGCTTGTGGGATCCCACTGCCCACAGGGTTATTGTCAGCAAAGATGTGATATTTGCAGAAAATGAATTGCAAAGTAAACAAGAAGATGTCAGCACTTCGAAAGAGACTACTACGGTACAGATAGATGGAAAAGCTGGAGAAGAAGATTCCTCTGAAGCAGAACAAGAACCAGAGCACGAGGAATAAGAACCATATGAGGCCAATGATACAGAAGTTTGGCGGTCAACTCGTCAGATAAGGCAACCATCATGGCACTCGGACTATGTTATGGTAAGCCACGATGCATATTGTCTTCTAACAGAAGAAGGAGAGCCATTAACCTTTCAGGAGACTGTGAGTAGCTCAGATGCTTCTCTATGGATGGCAGCAATGTAAGAAGAAATAGAACTTGTTGAACTTCCAAAGGGACGGAAAGCCATTAGTAACAAATGGGTCTATAAGATCACACAAGATGGCAACGATCAAGTGGAACGATATCATGCAAGGCTGGTGGTCAAAGGGTATGCTCAGAAAGAAGGAATTGATTTCAATGAGATATTTTTTTCAGTTGTCAGACTTACCACTATCAAAGTAGTCCTGGCTATGTGTGCTGCATTTGATTTACATCTTGAACAATTAGATGTGAAAACAGCTTTTCTTCATGGAAAGCTAGAAGAAGAGATATATATGCTCCAACCAGAAGGCTTCGAAGTAAAAGACAAGGAAAACTTGGTTTGCAGGTTAACCAAATCTCTATACGGTCTAAAGCAGGCGCCAAGGTGTTGGTACAAGGGATTTGATTTCTTCATTATTAGCCTCAAATGCAACAGACTCAGTTCAGACCATTATACATATTACAAGAGGTTTGGTGACTATGATTTTATCATCTTGCTGTTGTACGTGGATAACATGTTGGTGGTAGGCCCCAACAAGGACTGAGTCCAAGAATTGAAGGCACAGTTGGCTAGGGAGTTTGATATGAAGGACTTGGAACCAGCAAACAAGATTTTAGGGATGCAAATTCACCGAGACAGAAAAGATAGGAAGATTTGGCTTTCTCAAAAGAACTACCTGAAGAAAATCTTGCGACGCTTCAACATGCAAGATTGTAAGTTAGTCTCTACCCCACTTCCTATCAATTATAAATTATCCTCAATTATGTGTCCTAGCAATGAAGCGGAGAGGATGGAAATGTCTCGAGTACCATATGCATCAGCAGTGGGAAGTCTTATGTATGCTATGATTTGTACTAGATCAGATATTGCTCAAGCAATTGGTACAGTTAGTCATTTTATGGCAAATCCTGGTAAAGAGCATTGGAATACTATTAAGAGGATCTTAAGATACATTAAAGGGACCTCAGGTGCTGCATTATGTTTTGGAGGATCAGAGTTTTTTGTCAGGGGATATGTTGGTTCAGATTTTGCAGGTGATCTTAATAAAAGAAAATCTACTACAGACTATGTGTTTATACTTGCAGAATGAGCTGTGAGCTGGTTATAAAAGTTACAGACTGTTGTAGCTTTATCTACTACAGAAGCTGAATACATGGCAGCTACGCAAGCATGCAAGGAAGCAATTTGGATTAAAAGGTTAATGAAGGAACTTGGGCACAAGCAATAAAAGATTCCTTTGTATTGTGATAGTCAGAGTGCCTTGCACATTGTAAGAAATCCAGCCTTTCATTCTAGGACAAAGCACATAGGAGTTCAATATCACTTTGTTCGAGAAGTAGTAGAAGAAGGGAGTGTGGATATGCAAAAGATTCATACCAAAGAGAACCTAGCAGATGTTATGACAAAACCAATCAGCTCTGATAAGTTTAAGTGGTGTAGATCCTCTTATGGCCTATCAAAAACGTAGGCAGCATGAATCTGGCAAGATGAGAAAGGTTTTGAAAGCTCACCAAAAGTGACTTTAAGTGGGAGATTGTGAACGTAAAGCCATTTTGGCTTTCAAAGTCAAAAGCATATGGAGTAGGTAGAGGTGAACTTTGCTTTCTTGCTTTCGGTGGCAGATGGCTTGTTTTTTCCACAAGGTTGGCAGACTTTTCTTGTATGCTTTCGGTGGAAGGCAACTAAATGGAGGAGGCTCTCGCCTATAAATAGAGGCCTCCTCCAATGGTTTTAATCATCCCAAAATTTTCTCTTCTTTCTCTTATTGTTCTCTCCTTGTATCTAGAGAAAGGTCTTGTAATTTTCTTCCACATAGTGAAAATTTTCTAGTCTTGCTCGTAGTTTTTCCCTCATCATCTAAGGGGGTTTTCCACGTTAAATATTTTGTGTCAGTTCCAATTTTTTTAACTTTATTGTAGTTGTGTGTTACTATTTTCATAACTTTGGTACCTAACAAATTGAAGCACTACAAATCTTTCATCTGATTTCTATAATGGCTTTTACTTAAACAGTTAAACCAGGAACTTGTGTTGTCATCCTTTCTGATAGGTGAAAGATCTTTTATGGATTCAATGTACATCTGAAAGGAAATAGACTTGGATAAACCTATTAAGTATTATCTGTGCCAGAGGGGCAATGTTATGTGCTTTAAATTTTCTGAGCTTTTACTTTAATTTTGTAAAAAAAATTTCCTGTATTCTCTTTTTTCTGCTGTTAAAGGGGTTCCTTTTTGTATACTTCCTGTGCACGTGGGTTTGTTCCTTTGGCAGTTTCCAATAAATATGTATTAGAAAAAAAAGTTTGATTTCATTCTTACCTGAGTTGCTTCTTTCTTTACCCCGTCTATATTGGATGGCAGGCTAAAGGCAGCAGGACTTAGGTGCCCTACGCCTTATCTTCTGAGGCTACATGTTCTGGTTATGGAATTTATAGGTATTGCTTTTCTGCATTTTGAGAATACAATCTGATGACTGTGATTAACGTGATTGATTGTCCTTATATGATCAATTGCTCTCAATTATCTATTGTTAATTATATGGAATAGCTGTGTATAACTGTCTATCATTGATCCAAAAATAAAAAAGAAACAGAAAAGTAATGCATAGTTTACTTCCTCTTTTCACTTGTATTGAAGATGGAACTGCTTGTAGTTAGTTAACCTCAATATTGATCAAATTTATCATCAGTCATAGAAAGTTCCAATTTCTTGCTGCAGCATATATAATCTCATTTTGGTAATGCAGACTGGTGTTTAGACAGAAGAAATACAAGTATAATTTTAATTGAAGTTCTCTGGTTATTTTGTTTCTCACAGGAAAGGCTGGTTGGGCTGCCCCTCGTCTAAAAGATGCAGCTTTATCTTTAGACAAGTTACGAGAAGGCTATGTTGAGGTATGTCAAATTACTACAATAGTCCAGTGATGCTTAAATGGTTAGAAGTTAAAACTTAGCCCTTCAGCGGATCTCGTAAATATTATGCCGTTGGTATGCTTTGATATAAGGTCACTATCTAGGTACTGAGAAGCCTGTTATCTAGAGTGATTACTAAAAGCTCACTTGTATGGTGTTTAAGTTTTGAGAAATCTACACTGTCTCTTTGATGTTTCATTTAGGGATTCTTGATGGAAACACTTCTGTGACAAATTTCTTTTACGTTTCTAATGGTATTAAGCTGTATTATGTGCTGCCAATTTTTTAGGTTGAAATTATATGAGCACTTTTCAGATGATCATCGCAATGCGGACATTGTATCAAAAATGCAAATTGGTGCATGGTGACCTCAGCGAATATAATATTCTTTATTTTGAGGTGAACACCCATTTGCCTGTTAATATTTCATTGATTAAATGTCCATTTTCCAATATTTAATTCATTTGCTCTCTATTTGGCAGGGTCACTTGTATATTATTGATGTTTCTCAAGCTGTTGATCCTGACCATCCTCATGCCCTTGATTTTCTGCGTGAAGATTGTGTTCATATATCTGTAAGCACTTCTAGCTATAACTTCCATATTTCTTTTTCCACTTCCTTATTTGTTGTGGGGCTAATAAGGAAAGTGTGATTAAGTAGTTGTTGGCTTGCAGGAATTCTTTAAAAAGCATGGTGTAGCTGTCATGACAATAAGAGAACTGTTTGATTTTATTGTTGATGCATCCATTGCTGATGATGCAGTGGACAGTTAATTGGAAGAGGTATTTGTCTTTTGTGTTATTGTTTACGTTATCTGAATAACTTCAAAGAGATCTTTATGGTCTTCACAAAATTCGAGGTGCAACAAAAAATTTTGGCAAGAGGAGATTTATCATTAGAGGATGAGATTGCAGACTCTGTATTTGTGCAGGTAACCCCCCTTATTATTATGTGTATATTTGGGAATCCGTTTGCACTTACAAAGCTAGAGTTTTCTATCCTCGAATGGTGTGTATTTTTGTTTGGCTAACTCACGTTTTTATTTGTTTCAATAGAAATTTTATTCTTCAACTGACCTTTAGAGTAAAGCAAGAAAATCTTACTTTTGAGTTATAATTTTATCAGTTGATAATTTTTATCTATTATATTTATTTTGTCAAACGCACTTTTGAGATAAAAGTTTCCAAACATAAATCACGTTATTACAAACTCATTTTTAACTAAACTTAAGTTTGCAAACACACTTTCAACCAAATTTAAGTTTACTAACTCTAATCCAAACACACACTATGTCAACTTCTTTCTTGGTCATTTTCTTTTTTAAATTTTATTTAAATCAATCTATAACTAAGCTAGTGATTGAAACCTCAAAAAACTCAGGTTTTGGGTGAATTTTCATACATACCTGTATTTGTGTAGGGTATGGTTGGTTGGAAAATAATGGAGGAGAAAGGAAAGGTTAAGTTAAATCTTCTCCTTTTTTGGAAATTTTGTTAGGGTGAGGAGAAAAATGAGGAATTTTCACTTTACTCTCCAAAATCCTTCAATACTTATTTTGAAGTTCCCCCAATTTCAGGGATTTTGGTGGAGAAATTAAGTTATTATATACCCTAAAAACTGGTTCTAAATTTTATCTAGACATTATATTTGAAATATGAAATTACTATACTAGTTTATTAATTTATTAATATATAATAAAATTGTAAAATTCATTCTTTATTCTTATTTAACCCTCCATTGCTTTCCCTTTGTTTGTTTTAAACAACCAAAAGGAAGGAAAATCATCATTTAACTCTCCATTTCCTCTCCTATTTTCTTTCCAAAGTATAGATACGAGCTTGTTTTTATCTTTTCTGTCCTTTCTTACATGTTTAATTTCCTGATCTCTTGTTACAGTCTTTCATTCCAAAGACACTAGAGGATGTTAAGAATGCTGAGGAGGATGTACAACGGATAACAAGTGGGAAAGACACTGGAGATTCATACTATCAAACCATTACTGGACTTAAACATGCTCTGTCAAGAGCACAACCTTCATCGCAAAATGACCAGCAACAACAGAAATCAAATGCTAAAGAAGTTTCAGCTATCATTTCTGATGGTAAATCTAGCCTTCTAGAGGGTGATGCTGAATCTCAATCTAATGAGGATGAAGATAACGAACGTGGTTCTGAAGAGGATTCATGTTCTGAAAGTGAAGTAGAGGCTCCTGTGGATAAGAAAGCTGCTAGAAAAGAGAATAAGAAGAAGGTGAAGGAAGAGAAGAGAGAAGCACATAAATATAAAGTCCCCAAGGCTGTAAAGAAAAGAAAGAAGTTGGCTAAAGCCCGAAAGACTCGATAGGCAGTAGCTATTTGTAATGGCTCTGACTATCGAGTTGCCCTGGTAGTTTACTATTTAGATAGAAGTTAATGCACCAGATATAAAAAAGAGCAATTTTGTTCAGTCATACAATCTGTAAGGAGAGGTTAGAAAGCAATATTACAACATAGTCATATGGTTTTCTAAGTATATCACACACTTTCTGTAATATATGTCTACATTACCTGCTTTTTGTTTATACTATTACTGTTTCTGTTAATTTAAATGGAAGTGTGTAATGGAATTAATTTTAAGACAAACATACTCATCGTCTATTTAGTTTTATAAATCTTTCAATTTTGTTTTTTCGTTTTTCACTCGTGGCAATAGTATTATTCTAGTTTTTTAACTTGTGCATAAGCAATCGAGTTTCTACTCATTTGCCAAAAGAAATGGGGTTTCTACTCCTGTAAATGCAATATATGTTTATGCAATCATTATATGATGAAAGTGCATATGTGGATTTACAAATGGCAGTACATACGTGCTATATGATCAAATCATGTGCACATGATTAGGGGTGTTTCCGATTTGATTTCGATCATTTTGAGTTAAAAAATAATTAATTCAAGTAATATTATTTAAATTAATTATATTTTAAAAATTGATTCAATCCAAATATATTTGTATTTGTTTAATCAATTTTTGATTAAAATTGTTTTAAGTCTATAATGTTATGAATTAAAAGTAATTTAGTTTACTAAAAAATAAAAAAAAAAAAAAAAAATAATTGAAATAACTCATTTCACATATTTAAAATAATATTTGATTACATAAAATGAGAAAAGTGTGTATAAAATTAAAGTTATTATAAGTAAAAATATAAATTTAATAACAAATAAATATATTCTATAATATTAATCGAATTAATTTAATTTTAAAAATCAAAATTAAAAATTGATTTAATCCAATCGATTTTTAAAAAATCAAACAAAAATAATCAAAGTTGTTCGATTTTGATTGAATTTTAATTTTTCGCTTTAATTTTCAATTTGAATTAGATTTGAACACTCATATACATAATGGTGAACATATGTTCTAAAGTAACAATGACAATGTACTCGTTAGTTCGCATATGAATAATGTCATTAGATCGTGATTGCCTTATCATTTTATGGCATTTGAACAAGTTAATGGAGAGGTTTAAATGCACAATTTTGAAGTTTGTAATTTTTATAAATAATTACTAAAGTAAACGTTTAAGAGAAGATGTTATCTATTTCATTCCAAAATCAGGGTATGTCGTAAGTTTCAACTATGGCTTACAAAGTGCTCCAATTCTTACTAACTGAATCGATTATGGTTGGCTTTCTTTGCAATCCTGAAAGAGAAATGAATAGGGTACTTACCACGTGACGTTTATTTGCATTTTTCAAAAACGAATATGGCATTAGTGATTCCCGAACTTATGTATGTTTTCCGTTAATACGTTTGGAGTCCTAGTCTATGTTCTGTGTGTGCTTTATTTATTAAAGTGTAATGTTATATAACCAAAATAAATAATTATAATATTGGATAGAATATATAAGTGATTGTTAAATGAAATGAAGTGATAAAAATTACTCATTTATTCATAAATTAATAAACATATCATATAATTCTGACAAAAAAATTTGTAAAAATTTATGACTTTTTAACTTTTTTTTTATTAAATGCTTGAGATGTAAACTGTAACAATAGCCGTTTATCTCTTTTTATTTCTACTTTCTACACTCTTCTCTCTTTTCTTCGTCTCAAAACGAGTAGGAAGGACAGTGGCAACTTAAAGGGGAATATTACTAATTATAAATTTAAAACAATTATTACCAATTATAGATTTAAAAACAAGACTTTCCTCGTAAATTGAATGGAGAAAGATGGCTAATAAGACAAATAATAAAAATAGTGTTCAGCCCTGCACATCAATTTGGCTGGAAAAGATAGCAATAATTTACAAGGGCCAACATGTACTGTAGAATGCCCAAGTCTAGGGAAATTGCCTTGCCTTGACTTTGTGACCCCCGTTTGTCTCGGCTTAGCATAATTGATCCTGCAAAACAGGAGGGTTTTAGGAGTTGTTTTTTATTTGGTTGACATGGTGAGGACTCCAAAGAGACGCATGAGCAGGATAAGTGACGAAGTGTGCTACTCAAAATAGTGAAAGAGTTTCAATTTTTATTACACTTTTTTATATTATTTTTTAATAAAAAAATAAATAAGATATTTTTTAATATATACTTTGTTTTTTACTAAATCAAATAAAATATAAAGTATTATAAAAAAATAGTATACGATAAACATTTTTTATAGTAAAAATTGCCAAGTGTACTATCTCGGCAGACGGCAGAGGAAGCTCCCGCTTCTTGCCCTGCACAAGTATGGTGGCAAATTTATTACAGCGTTGCAGAGACCCACAACACTGCCCAACAGGTACAATTAGCTTATGAACATTCCATTCTTATCTTATCCGTGGATACTTTTTTATTAATAAAATAAATAGAATAAACGAAGATATATTTGAAACAAAAGATTGGGCAAATCGATAAAAATGTTTTTAGTGATAAATTTATTTATTAAATTATTATTATTTTTAAATTATTTAAAATTTTTATTATTTTTTTCACGTAAAATTTTTTATTATTTTACTTCATCCAACGGAATGTGTCAACACACCTGACTCATCCAACGTGATACGCGCTGACACACCGTTATTTAATGGATGCATCAGCGTATTAGTAGCGTCTACGTAAGATACGTAAGACGCATTTTGACGTATTTTACGTGAAATAAAAAATAATAAAAAATTTTAACATAATAAAAATATAATGACAGTTTGATAAATAATTTAAAAAAGATAATAAATTGGTAAATAAATTTACTACTAAAGATATTTTGATCAATTTACCCAAAAGATTGAGTATAACATAATTTATTATTTTCTTTATTTAAAATATTAATAACGAATTGAGAGAAAACTTAATTAATTTTATTTAGAAATTATATTATAAAAGAATAGAATAGAACGATTATAATTTTAAATTTTTATATAACCTTTGCTTATATCATAAATTAAGATTTATAAATTTTTTTTTCTTAAAACTATTTTCTACATCTTTATTATTTTTTAAGTTCATATAATATTAACAAAATGTATCTATTTGTAACCATAAAAAAAAAGTTTATATCCAAAAAATTATATGTATACTTATAGCATGCACTCATTATAAGACATATTGAATTATTATTTTATTTTTGTTAACTGTTAAAAATTATTAAATACTTTTAAAATTATGATAAACTAAAAAATTTAGTAAATGTTTAGTTTTGTTAAATTAATTTTTAAAACAGTGTTTTTTTAAATAAATTAAATTTTTTAATCTAAATCTCAACATGTTTGGATAAATAATTTAAAAGTTTTTGATAATATATTTGTGATGCAAAGAAAGAAAGACGGGCAAAAACATTAATAATGAAAGAAAGAGAGAGATGGGCAGCGTGGATGCTTGTGAGAGAAAAGAAAGAGAGAGAGGGAGAAACAATGAGAATAAAAATAAAAATAAAAGAGGAAGAAATAATGAGGATAAAAATATTAATTATTTATTTTTACTTAAACAATTTTTAATTTATCTCATTTTACCTTAATTTTAAGAAATAAAAATTAGACATTTAAAAAAAAAAAAGATAAAATAATTTCTCATATACTTTATTTTTTTCTTATATATTTTAAAATTTTTAAATAAAAAAATATTTTTTTCTTCATTTTCTTTTCTTCTCATTATTTCTTATCATCTAAACATAATATTAAGATATGAAATAACAAACATGGTCTATAAAGAATCTCCACCCTTCAAATTAAATTTTTAATGATAAAATATTTAATAAAAATAAAATTTGAATCCTCTCATACATTTATCCTATTATAAGAGAATAGGCACAAGAAGATTCAGGAGCCTATCTCTCTTGTAATAGTACGATCCTGATACTGGAAAGATCCAAATTCATAAAAAAATGAGTGAGTGAACGTATAATTTTTATATTTTTATATCAAATAATATATATATATATTTATATATATATATATTTAATATTATTTATTATACATATTTTTTATTATTTTATTTAATTATATTTTTTAAAAATAATATAAATAATAATATGCCTCTTAAATAAAAAATGTAAGCCTATCTTTTTTCATAAGATAATGTCTCGCTCTCGATATTTGTACTGTCAGCATGTGTGAGGATTAGCATTTTGCATGTGCGTTAACTGTGCGCACACTTTGCTTCTCCCTGCACATTTTCACATTACAGTGTAAGGTTTGGCTAACTTACAGAAATTTTATGTAGGTGGAGATGGAGAAATGGCGTGGCATAACATTCCATAAAGAATAATTTTAAATTATTTTACCTAATTTTTTATTAACCTTTATAATTATTAAATAAATAATATATTAAATATTTTTATATTTTTAAAATATTAAATATATTTATTTTTTATTTATTTTTTTTTATTAATTATTAAAAATATCTTTTAAGATCACATAACAAAACTCTTACACAAATTATAATGGAATAATGAGTTTTATTATATTTTTTAAAATTCTTCTTAAAATTTTCTTAATATTAAATAAAAAAATAAATATATCTAATATTTTAAGAATATAAAAAATATTTAATAATGTCTTCACTTAAGAATTAAGAAGATTAATAAAAAAAGTGAGTAAGAAAATTTAAAATTATTATTCTTCATTTAATATTAGAAATATTATTAAAAAAAATTTATAGAAAAATATAGCAAAAACTCATTATAATTACATTGTCTACAATATTAACGCTACTATCATAGTAACTGTCAAACTATAATTATATATAATTTACATATTCCTTGTTTCTTTTCAAATTATATTCAGATAAGGTTTTATGTGCATTAAAGGAGACCATTATAACTCCATTTTGGTGTTAAAAGCTGTTGGGCCTGGTTTGTACTAAAAAATGCAATCTCCTCACTAAATGATACCAGAAGTGTTTATTAGTTGAAAAAGTCGGTAATCAATCACATCTTCACTAGAAAAACTAGACCTTCGGATTTAAATGATTCGAGAAACATTTACAATGTTTTTAAAAAAAATTTGAACATCAATATTCCTTAGAAATTACCTATTTTCATAGGTAAACTTTCTTTGACTCTTCAAGTGTTTTTTTTAAACAGTGTTTTGTAGTTCTGCTATTAGTTTCTCTCTCCCTCCCCCTCTCCCTTTCTCTCTAGAATCCCTCACTATTGCTGCTACCACCACTACCCATAAACATTCCAAGTTATTCTTTAGCACTTTTCGATGGTGTTCCGTGGGAGCTGAGATGGGTGGATCTGGGACAAGGTGAGCAGATCTACAACGTAGGAGTAGAGGTGTTGGTTGGGGTAATTCTATTCTTGTTAATGGTTTCAACACTTTCATTGTGCATTTGAAGTTGCAAGATTCATTCTCACAGATTTTGTAAAATGGGGACATTGGTCAGTGAAGCTCTTGTAGAGAGTGAAGTTATTTCTGGAAATGGGTTTTGACCAAAGAGAGAAAGACATGGACACTGGCGAACAGAGAAACTAAAGTATTGACATTCTCCTCCTTGGATGGGGGTGATAATGGGTGAAAACTAACAAAAAAAAAGGAGAGAGAAATATAAAAGAAAAAGGTCACCTATAACACTTCTCAGTCATTGATCATTTTTGCTCACATATCAACACTGATGCATCTTGGAGCATCGATGCTCCAAATCATTTAAGAAGCATTTAAAACTTTTCCATTTTTTGGGGTATGGTTGTTGGTTGCCTAGAGTATTTGGTTTCGAAGTTTGAAGGGGCAAAGAAAATCACTTCACATTGAATCACACACATTAAATGGTTGTTAACTTTATCAGTGTTCATGACACGAGTTAGGACAAGTTTATATTGATTTAAACTCGACCTAAAATATTGATCAGACCATTTTTTATATATCTGATTTCGACCTAGTATAGTTTGACTAACGATCAAGTTGAGACTGGATTAACTCAATATTTAGATAAAGAGTACAAATGTTGGCGTTATGTATAATTAAGTCACAAAATGAAATTTTAAAAGTAAAACATTAAAATTAAGGGACGTTTT
Source organism: Ormosia semicastrata (assembly GCA_029884595.1). Lineage (NCBI taxonomy): Eukaryota > Viridiplantae > Streptophyta > Magnoliopsida > Fabales > Fabaceae > Ormosia > Ormosia semicastrata. The sequence continues at coordinate 27,052,866 of JAQQTO010000037.1, read as the reverse complement.
ATAATATATTATTAAATAAATTATATAATATAAAATATTACCATGTTATATAAAAAATATTAATTTATGTTTAGAAGTTTTATAGTTTATCACTAATTTTAAAAAATTATAAATTTTAAAATATTATACAACATTTAATCGAGATAAAACTAACCTGAGACCCAAAAATACACTCAGCCTAATTTTGAAAACTCGAATTTAGCCCAATTAACTTCATATTAAGCAATGTTATCTGAAAGGGACAGGCCATAACACCCCTAGTTAACTTGTTAATTATGGGGTTTCCATCGATGTTAGAGTTGTATTCCATTGAATTACGTTAATTCAAACCATGGGGGGCCATTTCCATCGCCATGTTAATTTCGGGCCAAAGATTTTATTGGCTCAAATTTCAACCTATTCCATATAATTACGCATTATAATGCGGTAGTGGGGTTCAAAATTTTTAATTTTGGTGAGAATTTGTTTCGGGTCATTCTAATGCCGCCCATCGGACTCGACCCATTTTGACACCTCTAGCAGTAAGGACTACTACAAAATTGTTCAATAGCAATGGAAAAATTTCATCGCTAATTCATTAAATTTTGTTGCTATAATTATTAGTGATGAAATCTATCACAGAAAAATGTTCGTCGCGCAATCATTGGTGACTAATTTCTTAGCGACAAAAATGAAATTCCATCTCTAAATAGCGACAAATTTTTCCGTCGCTAGTTAATAAATTTCTGTCACTAATATCCGTAATCAAAGTTTATTAATTATTAAAAAATTATTATTTAGTAACTGTTTTAAAGATGGAAAATATTATGTCGCTAAAATGGAAGTATAAAGCCTTTTAGTGATAGAAATATTTCTGTCGCTGATGACTTAAATTTTTTAATTTTTTTTAAATTTTAAATAATTCAATTATACAATTTAAACTTGTATATAACATAACAGTACAACAATCTAATCCAAAATTTAGCAACAAATTTCTAAAATTTAAAAATATTATTATCATGTCATACCACAAAGTATTTCAAATTGTCAAAGTAAAAATATTTCAAAAGATTAAGATAAATATAAATTTAAGTTATATAGGTTCTTTATCAAAGCAAACATGAAGACAATGTATCAAATATCAGGAGAAAAAAGATAATAGTCATCCTCCTCCATGTCATCTTCATCTTCATCCCCATCACCAAGTGACTCATCCTCGTGACCGCTGTCTGTAACTTGTGAGCCACTAGTAGATGCGTTCAAGCGCTGTAGGATTGTGTTGATTAAGTTCCCTATTCCACCACATGCGTACTGAGACTTGCAATCAAACTCTATATCGCTTCCATCTTCGATTGTGAACAACCTTCAACAAATGTAGAGGAAGATGATGCATGAGAAGCAGCATCAGATCCCAAGTCAAAGATGTGTTTTTTCTTGCTAATGCCTTCAATAACATCCAAGTAGATGTTGTTGTTGTCAGAGTGGATATCAATAGTCTCCTCCCCCAGTGGCCGCTGTGAGTCCCTCTCACTAATACGTTTATGGTACTCATTCTGAAAAATGTAATTGTTAATAAATATTTATGCTTGCAAATTAACTTAACCATATATTAAAATTTAATTGCAGTATTTATACATCATTTATACTTACAATAATATTTTTTTGCTTTGGTGGAGATTCACTTCCCTTTTCATGTGTGAAGTTGTGTGAATAGCTCCCAATGCCGTAGATCTCTTTTCAATTGTTGTTTCTGAAAATATGTAAGGAAAAATAATATTCTGTGAATACAAACTTAATTAGCTCGAATCACAATTTTGATGGGAGTTACTCACCAATTTTTTCTTATGCACTATTGCAAGAATTGATGAAAATTTTCTAAAACTATTTTCATCTTTAATATAAATGAAACTTATCTACCCAATAGTATCACAGTAAAAGTAGATTATAATCTCAGATAAATTTTACTTGTAATATAAGTAGTTTGAATTCTTGAGTCACAATTTTGGGATAAAACTTTATCTAATCATCACTCTCAGCCTAAAAGTTAGTCTCACAATAATGTATATAAAGATAATTTAATCAAAGATTAAAAAAAAAACTTTTCTGCATAGTAAGAGTTTATTGTTATAATTGTTAAATCGTACTTTTTTTTTCCAACAAAAAAGCTGCAATAATGAAAGGGTAGGCCCAACTTACAGGGCAGATAATGATATAGTGGCCCCAAAGAGGTTAGCCCGTCAGCAATTGTTACTAGCTTGATTCCAATCAGGAGTCAGAACTGTAACGAGTCATAGTATTGGATTCTCAGCCGAAATCAAAAGGAAGTTTTGTATTGGATTATAAAAATGTTTGTCAGTGAAGTAGCCCATTCCACTTTGGTGTGCCTACGTACTCTCAACTTATATTCGCTTGGAGAAACTACAGGTTTCGTGCATCTCATCTTTTTAACGGAAAGATGTGGACCTCAGCCCAAGGTCCCCAAAAGAAAGGAGTATTAAACCTGTACCAGTTAGACCAAAAAAAAAAACCTGTACCAGTATATTTCCACCTAAAAATAAAAATAAAAACTATACCAGTATTTCCAAAAACATTGCCATATATTGGCTGCACCCTAAACTTGGCTCGAGTTTGTAATTTGGTCCTCAATAATATGTGGTGTTACATCCATGTACTTCCATCCTATGGGAAAAAGATAAAAGGAATAAAATGAACTTAATGTACCAAAAAAAAAAGAATTTAGGACTTTATGGCTTTTATGGTTTCACTATGACGGAACTCTGGAATGAGATAATAAAATAATAATCATGTTCTCGTTAACTTGCTTCCATAAGTAGGAGGAAACTGGTAATGAAACTCTGTCCTTTTTAATGTTAGTCATACCTAAAGAGTATTACTCCAAATTCATCAAAGATTTCACTACGTACCTGAATGTTAGTCATACCTGAATTGCTACATGGCCTTAAAGCATATCATACCACAGCAAGGTGGAGGAGTGGTAAGGATGAGGTGACGTGAGGATAGAGATTTTAGATTCAATTTTATGTAAATCAAGAAGAACATATTTATTTAAGCAAGAAGAATAATTTAGTATTAATTTCTTAGCAAGTGTAACACTTTATGCTTGTATGCATACACATTGCAAAAAGTGATACATACGTATTATGTAACACATACGTATTATGTAACATTAGGGAGCATTTTTAGTGAGATAAATTTTTATTGTGAGAAGTTAAGAAAAGTAAATATTGATCATACAATCATATATAAATAGTCAAAATTAAAAGTTACTTAAAAGTTATGTTATCACTTAAAAAAGTCACATACATATATGTTTTAATATTGATCATTTATGTAAGATTCAATAGTTAAGATTCATTCTCTCACAACTTATAATAAATAATACTCTCACTAAATATGCTCCATGTAACATTATATATATAGAGAGAGATCATATCTAGTTTAGAGAGAGCATATCTAGTTTTTTCTTTTTTTGTCATTATATGGCTTGTGAACTTCGAGCCTTAGCAATGTGTGTTATTTTTTTCGGTAACAGCCTTTGCAACGTGTATGTTCCCAGTTTCCCTCTATGGGCCTCTCCTGCCAATCACCATCTACCTATATGAATCTAACCGAACACTTTTTTGTCTTGATGATACGAATAAGATGTTGACCAAAACAGATAAAATAATTAATAAGACTTTTTAATGGATGATGGTCGATTATACTGGTTAAATCAAACTTATATATTTTTTACTGTTTTTCTTTTATTTTTTACAATTTTTTAAATATTTTTAACACAATCTTAATTATATTTTGAAAAATTTTCTCTTCACTTCTAAACGAAGTTTTCTTGAAATTGTAGAATGCATTAGGTTATGTATAAATTATTTTATATTAATATATGTGTTGAACTTTAATACAACAACCAAACTTTTTTTCATTAAAATATATTTTATGTGTTGAACTTTAATGATTAATTAAAACTAATATAAGAATGAATAATTTTATGTGCTTTTTTTTTGTTCTGGGGAGGCTCCCTAATGGGACTGGAGGAGGGGGAGGCGTGGGAGTCATGTATAAATAACTTAAATGATTAACTAAAACTTTAATGAATAATTTTACATTTTATGTATCAACACTTTAATGATTTTTGTCATCAATCATCAATATGTTAATAATTTAAAGTATCACCATTTCAGTCATTTTTTACCTTCTAACGGATGCTGACAAGGTAAGCAAATGGCATGTCACGTCAGCATCCATATAAGCAAATAATGAGCTATGTTTACATAGCCTTTTAATAGAGGGTAACAAAATGATCAAAATGATGACATTTTAAATTATCAAAAAATTCAATTAATGATAAAATATCTCAAAAACCGAAGTATAATTATATCTTTAGAAGATGAAAATGAAATTTTACTTTTAATATTTAATAATATATAATGTCATTAATTAATTATTAAAGTAATTTCTCCTCTAAGTGATTTTACATTTGATAATAATTAAATAACAATTAATAATTAATAGTAACATTAATTGCTTTTCGAGTCTTAATTTTTTTTATAAAAAGATTTTAACAACAATTATTTAAGGATTGTGCTACTGTAAGTTCGAATGTATAAACGCTTGAGTATATACAACATTTTTTAAATGTTTTTTCAATTAAAGCACACTCAGTTTAAAATAAATTATTTAATTAAGAATAAATTATTTAATTGATTAAAAAAATTATTTAATTAAGAACAAAATAATATTTATATTTCATTACTAGAAATAATCATATTAATTTTTTTCAATAATACTCACCCAACAGCTTGAAATGAAACAATTTTTTTCTCTAAAAATAAGCTGTTGATTTTTTTTTAAAACAACAATCAAACACGTTCATATATTTGTACTATAGCTTAACTTTAAAAAAAAAGTATTGGTTCAACTATTTCAACTGAATCAAACATGCTATGAATGGCTAGAAACTACACTGGATTTCTACGTGAGGATTCCGCTGAAGTCTGTCAGAGCTTTGTTTACTTTTTGATTTCTTTCATTTTGGGTGTCCTGCCCCTCGATCTACCAAAGCAAAAGACAAAAAAAATCTTAAGAGCTTAAGTTCGTTTGAGCATTTTGTATCAAATCATGAAAACTATAAACGTTATAATTATTTTTATAATACATAAAATAATTTTATTTTTATATAAATGTATTATTTATATAATATATTGATGGTCTATATTGAGACTTTAAGTGCTAAATTTATAGCATTTGAAATTTTTGCAATGTTTTGAAAAGAAAATATAGAAGAATACTAAGTGTCTGTTTAATTATTGGAATTGAGTATGAAATTATAATTTTAATGTGATTTAATTTTAATTATAATTTAAGTTTAGAATTTGAATTGAGTTTTTTAATTTTAATTTTTATGTTTAGAATGTGATTTAAGATTGTAATTATAATTTCGTAAATCAATTCTATTGAATTGAAAAATAATTAAGTTAAAATTTTCTCAATTCTTAATTTATACAATAAGAATTATCAATTCTTTAAATTTAAAATTAAGTTCTCCCTCTCTCTCTCTCCACATTAATTTTTATTATCATTTATTTATTTATGAACAATCATATTTATATTGAGATTATATATTTATATAGAAAATTATTTTTATATTTACATAAAAATTATTATAATAGCATATTTATTTTTTTACTAAAAATAATTTTCATGAGAAATTTCATAATGAAAAAAATGATTATTATATTATAAAAAATATTATTGTATGAACATTTTTATTAATTTTTTTAATATTTTATATCATAAATTTAAATAAAATTATAATTGAATTTAAAATTACAATTTCTTATCTTTAACAATTTTAAATATAGAATTTAAGATTTTGAATTAATTCTAATTATGAAAGAATTGATATTAAAATTAAAATTTTATATTTTAATTTTAATTTTACTATCCAAACGGATCTTAAATTGGCATTTACTTAAAAGATGCATATATTTAAGGATAAAATTCCCTAACTTTTGACAATAATAATGCCATTTATTTATAGATTAAAATAAGAAAAATGATTTTTTTCACCTAAGCGTTATTTTTAATTAATAAATATTATTTTTATTTTTTAAAATATTTTTTCACTTGATAAGTGAGAAAACTACTCTTCGATTAGGCCTAGCTCTTTATTATACGATTTATCAAACCCAATCGTCAGAATGTTTAAGTAAAAATTACACATTTAATATTATTTTTATATATATAAATTCAAGGATCAAACCACATGCTTAAAAAATTTAAGAATCATTTCCATTTCTTTAACTTTAAAATTTTACATATGTTATTTCATATTAATAAGTATATATTATTGTATGTCACATCTAATTTTAAAATTATAATTGTGTTCTATCTTAAATTGACATTTACTTAAAAGATGCATATATTTAAGGATAAAATTCACTAACTTTCCATTTAAGAAATTCAAGTCCCTTTCATTCAGATTTACATACGTTGTTTCAGTTAATAAGTATATATCACATGTAATTTTGGTGTTAATTAACATATATCATATTTTAGACAAATGGGGATGAAATTTTTTCTCAAGAAATACTTTTCATTTAAGCGTTGAATATATTTAAGGGAAATAAAATCATTAATTATCTTGACGTCAAGTCACGCTAATTGAAGGCGCGTGGAATGCGTCTATCCATTCCATCCAAAATGTGTCCTTCGCCATGCATGAAGAATAATAGCTAAGGACATCATGAACATTAAACCCTAAAACCTGTCAATCCAATATCATTCCTTATTTCATGCCAACTAAATAATCTCTTTCTCTGAGAGTATGATATTAATTTCTTCTCTCGTTAAGTCTTGCAATTTTTGAATCGGCAGGGATTTAAAAAACAACAAACAAACAAACAGATGAATATGGATGGATATATATTCTCAATTAAACTAGTATATTCAATTTAATTCCAAACACCTCACCTCTCCTTATCCCCCCATATCTTTCAAATCCTTGAAAACCCTGCTCTCTCTCTCTCTCTCTCTCTCTATATATATATATATATATATATCCTTGAGACAAACCCCTTTTTCTTCAATTTTCTTCAATGGAGGCCAGCGATCAAGACCTGAGAAGCTTTGTCACCGCATCTCCTTCACTGGAAATCAATGATATTGGTGATTCTTCAGCTGTGTACCCGAACCACTCTCATCCCAACCCCTTTATCGAAAACCATCGTTTTGATAATCCTACTATTACTCAAAATCACACAGCCCAGGAGGATCTATTTTCTCCAATGAACCTGCAGCTGCATCCCTATCAGATTCAAACTTATGATGGGTGTGGGTGTGGCTGGTTGAATCCGATTCCGGATGAGACCAGTCCTCGTGGGATGGAAGACCTTGTGTCTTCCATGGGGAGACTTTGCTTGTCGAATCCTTATAGTGACACAGCTGTTGTTACCAATGGTAATGGTGCCCATAATTTCTTCTTCATGGATCCAGCTGGCTATGGCAATAAGAAGACTTTGCTTTGTAATCCCAATCGATCGGATTTCTCTACTCTTACCCACCATGACCATCATCACCTTCACTATGAGTATGGGTTGAAATTGAAATTGAATGGTGAACGATTCCTTTGGTCACCACCCTCACCGCAGCATCACAATTTCAGTTCACTTGAAGAAGTTGAAGATGTGAGGGGACAAGTGGTTTCACTGGCACAAGATCAACGTGGATGTCGTTTTCTCAAGAACAAGTTGGATGAGGGGAGGAAGCCAGAGGTAATTGAAATGATCCTCTGGGAAGTGAAGGATCATTTGTGCGAGCTAATGATGCACCAATTTGGCAATTATTTAATTCAAAATATTTTTGAAGCTAGCAGTGTGGACCAGATGACCAGGATTCTTGCCTTGGTGTTCCGAGATGAGCACAAGCTTAAGCAAGTGTGCATCCATAATCATGGGTACTGCAAACTACTGCTGGATATATATGATATACATATATATATATATATATATAATTTAATTTTTCATATCTCTTTCATTGTTGAATTTTAATTCTTGCTAGTTGCTTTGCTACATATATATAGATCTCGGGCTATCCAGAAATTGCTGGAGCATCTTAAAACCCCGGAGCAGATATCTACAGCTATATTCGCTCTGAAGCGTATCACTCTCGTATTGACCAAAAGTGTTAATGGTGGCTATGTCATTCAGCAGACCTTGAAACTTTTCTCGCCCGCACTCACAAAAGTAATGCACACTGCGTCCCTATCTCTTACATATGATACTGAGATTTGATGTTTAGTTGACATAGAATACAATCATTCTTGCACTTGATCACACTGATTTCTCTACATGGTTTGTCACAGTCACAGAAGATCTCACTTTTTGCCTCGTTTATGTATCTAAATTTTAAGAAACAATGTGCATGGTAGAAACTCAGAATAAGGCTCGGTTTCACGGTATTTACTATTTAGTTTATATGGTGAGAGAAATTCTTATTTAAACTTGGAACATCTAATTAGATGCATCAAATCAATTAAGATTTAATATTTTTATAAATCTTTATATCACATAATTAATTTTAAAATATTTATAAAAATATTAAGTTTTAATTAATCTGATACATTCAATTATGATGCTTTATATTTAGGCAAGAATTTGTCATACATTACTTGTTATTGCCTTATTTTACACCTGTTCCCGGCCTATCAAGTTATCAGCAGTATATTTTTTATATAAAGCTAGCTAGCACCCGTCAAGATCTATGTCTGCTAATTGGTTTTATATTTTTCAAGGAGGCAGCTTCTAAGTTGATCTATCCTTCAAATGTGATGATATTAAGAATTCTTTAATTTACCAGATAGATTCATGAATTTTTTATGCCATAATAGGACTCTACGTCTAGCCAAAACCAAAAAAAAAAAAAAATGTTTGTTAGAATGATAAAAATTTGCTAAACGAGAACTATTAAGTTCAATCAGCACAAAAATGACACGTATATTTACAACTAATTTAACAGTTGGTAAGTAAGCGACCCCCTTATAAAGTTATAGCATATTATATTGCCTAACTAAAACTTCATGAAGTTAAAGATTCAGTCCATGGTTTTTATACTTTTTAAGGAGCTTGTTATGTTAGAGCATGTAGGCTGAATGCTTTAAGATTTGGAGGTTTATGTTTGGTGAGTAAATTAATCAAGATAAATATATTGATGTAAAGTTAATTGAACTGATAAAAAAAAAGAAACAACAATTCAGCTATACATTGAGTTGGATTGTTATTGCCTTGCCTTTCTCTCTGTTTTTTTTTTAATAATTTTGACAATTACCTATTGAATATTTTTAATTGTTGCAAGAACTTAAACCATGCATGACAAATTGGAAATTTATGGAAACAAGTTGAGAGTATAAAAATATCATATTCACAGGCTTATATTTGAGAGAAGATTGGGCTTGCATTACTGCTTTAGCCATAATATGAATATGATTTTTTGAGTGTGTCTCTCATTTTTACACATATCTGGTCTGGATTGTTATTAGTTAGCTTATTTAGGTTTGTTAGGTATTCAAAAATTTGTTGTTTACAAGCTAATATGCTTGGTGATGAAATACCTTCCACTTTCATGCCATAATTTGACTTGCATTTCAATATTGTGGAATTAGTTAATAATGATTTCTTGAGTAGTAATACTAGTTATGTCACATGTTGTGAATATGAATATTCTTAATTTAAAACATTTCTTTCAGTTTATTCTAGATGAAGTAGCAAAGAATTGTGTTGAAATTGCAACAGACAGAAGTGGATGTTCTATTCTTCAAAAATGCATTGATCATGCTAAAGGAGAAGCTATGAGGCTGCTGATTGAAGAAATAGTCTCGTATGCTTTAGTCCTAGCAGGACATCCCTACGGGTTTGTGATCAATTCTTGAATTTCATTTTTATTTTTATTTTTTAAATTGCAATCCACATTCCATTCATTTTAAACTTAACTATTCAATATTTTTTCTATAGAAATTATGTTGTGCAGTATGTCGTTAAAATGAAGATACCTCAAATAAATGCAGCAATAATATCACAGCTTCTTGGTAAATATGTTCAACTATCTATGAACAAGCATGCCAGTAATGTGGTGGAAGATCTCTTAGAATTCTCTGAAGAGAGTGATGCTGCTATTATAATTCAGGAGATCATGTACAATCGTGATTTTGTGGGGATTCTTCAGAATCCTTATGGGAATTATGTTGCTCAAAGAGCACTAAAAAACTCTAAGGTTATATACAACTCTACATATATATGTCAACTCCCCATATATACTTTGTAAATACTGGCATTCTATCCTATTGTTTCTTTATTGCAGGGTGCTCTACATAAAATGCTTTCAAACAGTATTTTGTCCAATTATACACATCTACACAGCCATCTTTACGGGAAAAGGGTGCTGGCATTTGTCAAAGGATGCAAGATCCGTGTATAATGACATTTCTCAAAGGAAAATATTCATCTCGCATCACTTTTGTTCTGCATCATTTTTTATATTACATATTAATAATTGTGATTAAATTAGAAAAATATATTCATATGTGAATATACATTTCAATGATAAATTATGTAATATAAAAAATGGTGTAAAGAAAAAATAATGTAAAAAAATCGAGATTGGTTCTCAAAACAGCTTGGCTTTTGTTCTACTATTTTGGACTCTTATGTTTGTTGTGGGTACTTTATGTATGTGACTATTAAGTATTCCCGAATTTTATGTTGCCTGGTCGTTTGTTTGTCGTTTAAGTAAGAAATGAGGGATGTAAGAGAAGAATTATCGTTGGCGAAATATTCAGATATAATAGTTCTCCTCAAACTTTTATGTGGTTTGGTTAAGTGTAAGTTATTTATAGTACCTCCACCACTCAAATGAAAGGTGAGGAAGTGTACGGTTAGGATAACTCTTTAAGTTGTGTTTGAATAAAGAATTTTGAAGAGGAAATGTAATTTTTTAGGAAATTTAAAATACTTCTGAAGTTTTGATAAGATGCTACATTTGGATGTTGTATAGAAGAATTTTGAAATTTCACGAGAATTTGAAACAACACGTTCTGAGGTGGGATTTTCCAAATCCCTGCTGGCATCTCTCTTCTCTATGAAATATTCATTGCAGCTTTGCAGCAAATCAATCAATCACGCTCACTCAAGCTCTCCTCCATTTTTGCTATCTTTCCCACTTTCTCTCGGTCTCTCCTCAATCGTTTCTCTCTCCAGCATTGCTTCTCTCTCCACCGTTTTTTCCCCCGTAGTACAAGAACTTTGGGTGGTCGAGACTGAAAGTGAGCCAACTCTCATATATGGACTGTGGGTTTTCCTTGCTTGAGTTCTATGATTTAGCTCAGAATTCATCTTCTCTCTGTTTTTTTTTTCTGTCATTGATTCACACTTGATACAAAATGGTATGCTTAGTAGAAACGAGAGAAATGTGTGCAGGTTTTGGCTACTTGCTGTTATGGGTTTTGGAGAGAGATTACCTATCCAAACAAGATATTTTACAAATGATAGAAATTAAATTGCTGTAATTTAAACTCTCAGTATTTTAATTTTTTTTAAATTTTAGAATGCTTTATCCACGACATTAGGGAAAGATGTAAGATATTTAGGAGTTTTTAATCAATATTTTAAAAATTAGTCAAAAAATTAAACCGATATAACTTCTAAATTATAATTTGATTGATTTTAAATTATTAAATTTGTAATTGAATTATAATTGAATTTCTAAATTATTTGAATGGTCCATTTAGTTGAACCCATTTGACATTTTTACTGGTTGCCTAGAGTATTTGGTTTTGAAGTTTGAAAGAACAAAAAAAAAAATTTATTTCGCATTGAATCACACACCTTAAATGGTGTTAACTTTAGCATGTTGATAACACAAATTAAGATGAGTTTACATTGATTTAAACTTGATTTAAAATATTAATCTGATCATTTTTTGAGATTTGGAATTGACTTAATCATGGTTTGACTAATAATCAAATCAAGATTAAATTAATTCAATATTTAAATAAAAAGTATGAGTTTTAAGTTATACATAATTAAGTTATAAAATTTTAAAAATACAAAATTAAAATTAAAGAATATTTTATAATATATATTATGAAATAAATTATATTAATATAAAAATATTATTATATTATATAATATTAATTTATATTTAAAAATTTATAATTTATTATTAATTTTTAAAAAATTTAAAATATTATACATGACGAAGATAGACCAGCTTAAACGTGACTCAAAAATTCGCCAGCCTAAATTTGAGAACTCGAATGTAGCCCAATATATTATCCGAAAGGGATGGGCCATAACACCCCAGTTAACTTGTTAATTATGCGGTTTCCATCGGTGTCAGAGCTGTTTTCCATTGAATTACGCACATTGAGTGGGGTTCAAAAGGTGAGAATTTGGACTGTAGCCAGCCCACCAGTTTATTTAATTCTGTGCATATATATTCTTGGTCTTGCCCAGTGTGAGTACATGCAGCCCTACCATTCTATATTTGTGCTCGGCTTCTGATTCTAGAGGAGTAGAGGTATTTTGGGTTTCATTTTATTCTCTGAATATTTTGTTGATACTTAATTGATACTATAGCACCGCAACGAAGGCATAGCAGCACGTGGGTGGATGTGGGGATCCTCTTTAATTTTCATAAGAAACCAAAAGTGTAGACATCAAAACAAAAAGTCTCCAAACAAAAGAGGGATAATTAGTTATTAATGTATGATATAGGGATGTAATATTTGCTAATGACTATCTATTATGTAGTCTAATGACACTTAATTTTTTATTTTGTAAAAAAATACTTGATACTTGATTTCAAGTTTGAATTTTAATCAGTCTCAATTCAGGCATTAACAGTGTTTAATGCTTTTATTAATAAATTTAAATTTAACTTTTTGAAGTAATAGAAAACTCTATGATAGAATTAACAAATTTAAAGGGCTGCAACTTTTAGCAATAAAAGGTTAAGTACTAAATATCTTGTTTGAAAAAAAATTAAAGAGAACTATTTGTATTTAATAAAATAAATGTTACAATCTTAACAGACAAAATATCATTCAAGTCACTGTTTGACATGTTATATTAAATTTGATAAGATAAATTAATATAATATATTATGATCTTATCGCTTATTTGATACAAAATATTATACTATATAAGTTTATTCATCAAACATCTTTTATACATTAAAATAATGAATAACTTAATCAAGTCTTGGAGGTGAGATTAAGTCTGATTGAGTTTTGATGTATAAATTTCTATAAAAACATTTTTATTATAATTCTAAACATCTTGATATCTCCAACCTTTATGTATTAAGTCTTATACTATAAAGTCTTATATTATCAGACATTATACTATTAAGTTTAATACTATCAAATTTTATCCTATCATTCATATTAAACGGATGCTCAATAACTTATTAAGTAATGGATTGCTTTTTTGTCTTGCACTAGGGTATCTAAAAGTAATTGTTTGCTGCTGAATGTATTCAGCGACCCCCAATATGCTAAATCTTTTTAACTATTATTTACTTAATTTTTAACTTTTGGTAAATATTAAAACAAAGTTTATATTTGATATTATCATTCAATAATGTCTCAGCATATAATTAGTAGAGTTAAATTTCCTAAGCCGTTAAACTAATTTTTAAACTTTTCATCTTTTATATAGATGAAGCATATCTACTCAATAGTGTCGCAATAGAAGTAGATTATGATCCCAAACAAAATTTACTTTAAAATATAAGTAGTTTGAATTCTAGATTCGCAATTTTGAGAGAGACTTTACTTAATCATTACTTTCAAATCAAAAATTAATCTTATAATAATATCTGTAAAAATACTTTAATTAAAGATTAAAAAAAATTTTGCAGAGTAAGAGTTTATTGTTATAATTTTTAAATCATATTTTTTTCCAATAAAAAAGCTACAATAATGAAAGGGTAAGCCCAACTTATAGGTAGAGTTGGCAAAACGGGTTCAACTTGTTCAGTTAACTCGCCAACCCGTCATTTTTTTGCGAATTAAGTTTAAGGATTAAAAAACCCGCCTCGCATAACCCGCGGGTTAAGCGGGGCGGGGGCGGGTTAGCTCGACGGGTTGGCTCTTTTCTTTAAAAAAATGATAAATAATATTATAAATGAAAAATTCTTTGACGTTATATAATTTATATTTGAATATTTAATTAAATTATTTTAAAAATTATTTTTTAGATATGTGATTTGTAATTTTTTATCATTATTATTTATTATTTTTCTATAAATTTTTTTATTTGTTATATAATTTTTTTATTTTTTAAGTAGATTAACTCCATCAATTCATCTACTTTTTTTTATTTTATCTTTTATGCGGACTAATCCGCCAACCCGTCTTAAAGCAGGGTGAGTTAGCTCTCTTAATTCATTTCTTAAGACGGACTACCCCATCCCACCTCATATTTTAATAAATTAAGATGGGTCGGAACAAGTTAAGACGAGTTGGTCCATTTTACCAGCTCTAGTTACAGGCAGGTATCCTCATATAATGATATAGTGGCCCCAAAGAGGTTAGCCCGTCAGCAATTGCTACTAGCTTGATTCTCATCAGGAGTCAGAACTGTAACGAGTCATAGTATTGGATTCTCAGCCGAAAACAAAAGGAAGTTTTGTATTGGACTATAAAAACGTTTGTCAGTGAAGTAGCCCATTCCACTTTGGTATGCCTACGTTTTCTCAACTTATATTCGCCTGGAGAAACGACAGGTTTCGTGCACCTCATCTTTTTAACGGAAAGATGGGGACCTCAGCCCAAGGTCCCCAAAAGAAAGGAGTATTAAACCGGTACCAATTAGACAAAAAAAAAAAAGAAAACCTGTACCAGTATATTTCCACCAAAAGAAGAAGAAGAAGAAGAAACTATACCAGTATTTCCAATAAAATGAACTTTGCTTGAGTTTGCAATTTGGTCCTCAATAATATGTGGTGTTACATATCCATGTACTTCCATCCTATGGGAAAAAGATAAAAGGACTAAAATGAACTTAATATACCAAAAAAAAAATATGAATTTAGGACTTTATGGCTTTTATGGTTTCACTATGACGGAACTCTGGAATGAGATGATAAAATAATAATCCTGTTCTCGTTAACTTGCTTCCATAAGTAGGAGGAACCTGGTAATGAAACTCTGTCCTTTTTAATGTTAGTCATACCTGATGAGTGTTACTCCAAATTCATCAAAGACTTCAATACGTACCCGAATGTTAGTCATACCTGAATTGTTACATGGCATTAAAGCATATCATACCACAGCAAGGTGGAAGAGTGGTAAGGATGAGGTGATGTAAGGATAGAGATTTTAGATTCAATTTTATGTAAAAGAAGACGAACATATTTATTTTTAAAAGAAGAATAATTTAGTATTATTTTCTTAGCAAAGTGTAACACTTTATGCTTGTATGCATACACATTGCAAAAAGTGATACATATGTATTATGTAACATTATATATATATAAAAGAGATTGTTAACCTCCACAATCACATTGCTTTGGACTAAAAACTTATTTTTTAAATTTTTTAAATAACTTTAAAAATATAGATAGTTGTGTCATTTTAATCCAAATACAATAATCTAATTTAATAAAGAAATAAAATATTAAATGCTAACATTAGGCAGGAGAAAGAATAAAGAAATATAATTTTAATAAAGAGTGAAGTTTTGATTATTAATTCTAATTATTTATTTAAAAAATAATTTTAATATATATAAAAATATATAATGACATTGTTAGTGGAGAAGAATGTCATATAATATTAAAATGTAAATTTTGTGATAAAAATAACGTTGTTATACATCATATAAAAAAACGTGGTTAAACAAAAATATAAAAATGAAGATTATATATATATATATATATATATATATATATATAAAAAACGAAAATATATATAACTACGTTAGGTGAGAGAAACATCTTCAAATTATAATATATAATAATATTATAGTAATTTAAATTAGCATTCCATTCGTTCATATGAAAATAAAAATATTATATATTTAACAAATTTATATATTCCAAAGTTGATTTTATATCATTTATCAAATTGAAAAAATATATATCATTTTATTAAAACAATAATCAAAATTATCCATGTTAGCATTACATAATTAGAGTTAAAAATAAAAAAAAAAAACGTAAAACTTCTTTCTTCATTTATTATATATTTCTTCATTCTCTCTTTTTGTTCATGTTAATATTTAATATTCTGTCCCTTTATTAAACTAGATTATGGTATTTAGAATAAAATGACATAATCATCCAAAATTTTAAAATTATTTAAAGAAATAAGAGAATAGATTTTTGATTTAAATTATTAAAAAAAAAGCAATAATATCGTAGCACAGGAAAAGTTAGTATTATGTCTGGTTGTTCCTCTGCATCAAGCAACATCAGTGGTCATATAATGACACAAACCGGGAAAAGTAAAATGTACATACACTTGCAACACAGAAACTTTACGAGACAAAAAATTTAAGGCTCAATTTTTTTTGAGTTGTAGGTGAAATGATGAATTAAATAATTTCATCCATTAATTTATGTCTTGTGAAAAATCTATATTACACCTTTTTTTTTTTTTACAAATAACAAATAACAATGCTCTTACAAACCACGTATTATACTTTGCCTGTAGTTAGACGCTTTATTATAAATGTATAATAAAGTGTGTCTGTTGTGTTGCACATATTATATTTGAGAAATTGACTAAAGGATGAAGTAAACACAGTTCAACGAAAAGAATAATGCGATTTACATAATTCTTGTATTTATAACTTTGTATGTGGAAGTGATTTCTTTTGAAGTTTAAGTGAGACCACTAAAACTCACATGAAACCGTATCCAGTTTTAAATACAACATTATGTAAATAGCATTATTCTAATAAAAAAAATTTAAAAATTAAATGGAGAAAATACTCAAAGGCAACGATAAACTAACAATGGTGCCATACAAAATAACTGCCCTCAAATACAAAACCTCCCCTCAAATCTCCCAAAGAATGCAAGCAATGTATATAGTCCAAATACAGTAATAAACTCCCATATCACATCCACAAAATTATATATAGAGGTAAATAGCAAAATAACAGCGATTGGAAGAAAATTCTGCGATCCAAAGACAGAGATCTCTAGAGCAGCAAGGACAGGAAAGCCCATCCCAATACCAAGCTCCCAATCATCTTCTGCAATGACCACAACTTCTCTGCCCCACTCTGCAATTAATGCCCCAAAATTGATTAATTTAGCAGCTCACTTTTTATATTTTGCAACAAACGCAACCTAGGGGGGTGCTAAGAGCCAAAAAAAAAAAGCTAGAAAATTAACGGAATGACAGTAGTCAGTAGAGAATAAAGCTTTAGACACCAATGTGACTTAGGGGAAAAAATTTAAAAGTGCAATGTATTCATAACATGGCAGACAGAAATGCTATGCAAGTAAAACTTTCCTTCTTTGAGGTGAAAATGAGGGAGTTATGAGGATGGATGATGGAGGAATATAAAGAGAGTAAAGAGCAGCCTCCTTTAATTTGTCTCTTCTATTTCATTCTTCCAATTGCCTCTTAAATCTGTATGCTCTAGCGAGTAGCGACCTTAATGCTCTAATGTGATAACTGGTATTTGCTATTTAGGAATAAATGGAGTTTTTGCCTGAGCCATCATCATTAGACGGTGCTCAGGTTTGAAATTGGATTTGAAAAAAAAAAGTAACAAAAATCAAATTTGTACTAACATAAATATAAAACCTTCCAATTAAACTATCTAAGGCCAAAAAAAAAATGTACTAACATGTATAAATTGCCCCCTTTTGAAGTTTCAGATAATGCAAAGCATGCACGCTAGTCCAACATTCAAACAATATACATTCAGATCCTCATTTACGCAGTCACACCCACCAGACCAACAGTGAGTACAACCCAGCCTTTTCATTTTCAATAGCCCAACCAAATCAGCAATTTTCACTCTGTCCAACAGTAAAGTGACCCTAGGCCCTAGCAGAAACAGTAAAAGGGTATGCAGAGTGAAGAGGAGAACGTACATTATCGCTGCCAGAGGGAGAGATAGAGGACAGGCTGGGACCTGGAGCTTCCGATGGGGAGACAGGTGGCAGTGCAGGGGCTTTACTCTTCTTCAACTTGGCAGGAGCAGGAGCAGGAGCTGGAGTAGTGGTCGGAGGAGATGACAGCGGTGCTGGCGTGAGTGCCGGTGGAGGAACTGCAGGTGGAGGTGTTGCAGGGGGTGGGGAAAATGGAGGAGGAGATGCAGGTGGTGGGGTGACTGGGGCTGGTGGAGGGGATGCTGGGGCTGGGGGAGGGGACGCAGGTGGTGGGGAGCTGACTGGTGGGGGGTGGCCGCGGGTGGAGGCGAAGACTGAATTGGTGGTGGCGAAGACTGAGTGGGTGGGGGAGAAGCTTGGGGAGTGGGAGGAGCAGGAGTGGTTGGTGCAGGGGAGCGGGAGAAGGAGTTGTTGGCGTGGGAGGAGAAGGAGTTGTTGGTGTGGGTGGAGCGGGAGGAGTTGTTGTTGGCGTGGGAGGAGCAGGAGTTGTTGGTGTGGGTGGAGCGGGAGAAGAAGTTGCTGGCGTGGGAGGAGCAGGAGAGGTGGATGGAGCTTGGCCTCTGACGCCGGCGGCCACAATGCAGATGAAACCAACCAAGAAAAGGAAATGTGTGTCCATCATCTTCATCGATCTCTCTGCTTAACCTGCGCACCTGGCAGGCAGAGCAGAACAGGGTGGGTATTGAGATGGAGGTTGAAGACTTAAGTTAAGAGAGTGACGGAGGGAACAGATTAAATAGCGAGACACAAGTTTGGATCCACCTTATATTCGCGTCGCTACGAAACACATCTTAAGCGTCTGATTCACATCAGGGTTAATGTAATGTTATAAAAATTCTTGCAAACTCACTATTGCATTATTTAATTAGATTTAGATGGTTATAAAATTATTTAGAGTACTACTCAATATTTATTTATTTTTCATTAATGCGAAATTATAATTGTTGATGAGAGAATTAACAGAATAAATTACTATCTATGCATAATATATTTGTGTAAGTATATATATCTTATTAAATCTTGAACTCTTAATTTTTTATTAATTAAAATAAACCTCTCATTTTAAACTAATCAAATCCAATTAATGTCTATAAAAAAATTATAAATGACCGGCCACTAATTATGATAGCATGGCTATAACCACCAAAATCATTACGAGGACACGTGATAACTATTTATTTAACTTTAGCATGGTAATAGGATGTTGCATCAACCAACCCAATTCAACTAGCACAAACCAACTTTGTAAAGAATTCAAAGAAATAAAGAGGAATACATAAACATTTGTAAAGAGGAGGCTAAGGATTTCAAATATTAAAAGTATGATTTAACCTAAATATGAAGAGACTATATATAGGCTAAACAAAAAAATGAAAAGGCTATTTTATTCTTAATAAACAATAAAACAAAATAACTTAATATTTCTTAACATTTCTCCTCAAACTCCTGATGCGGCAGTTACAAGCATCGAGAGTTTGTCAACTAAAAAATGAAAACGAAAAATAGAATGCGACTTGATAAAGAAATTTGTAATCTGCAAAGAAGAAGAAACAAAGGACAAGGTAATGGTGTCATGCTTGAGATGATGAGGAGTGAGGTGACAATCGATCTCAATGTGCTTAGTTCGTTCATGAAAAGTCGAGTTGTGAGCATTCTGAATAGAACTCTGGCTGTTACAATACATAAGAGTGAGATGAGAAAAAGAGACTTCCATATCTACAAGTAACCAACGTAACCAAACAATCTATTTGGTAGTAGATGTCATAGCACGATATTATATTTCGGTTGAAGATTGAGAAACAATAGATTGTTTCTTACTCTTCTAAGAAATAAGAGAATCACCCAAAATGATACAAAAACCAGTAATATACTTGCGATCTGTGGGACCACTGCAATGATAAGCATCAGAGTATGCACGCAACTCTAAGGAAGAGATGGATGGAAGTAAAAGACTCTAAAAGACTATATCCAAAAGATACCGCAAAATATGAAAAACAACTGCCCAATGAACTGTAGTAGGAGAAGCAACAAACTGACTCATAACATGAACAACATATGTAATATCTGGACGAGTAATAGTAAGATATACCAAGCTCCCAACAATAGTACGGTATAAAGTAGGATCTGACAACTATAAACCATCAGAAGAAGAATACTTTGTGTTAACCTCAATGGAAGTATCTACAATCTTATTATCAGTAAGTCTAACTCGCTTAAGAATATCTGTAATATATTTTAATTAAGAAAGAAGATAACCTCTAGGTGAGTATGCTACCTTAATACCCAAGAAATATCGTAGAGAACCCAAATCTTTCATTTCAAACTGTCTAGCTAACTCTGTCTTCAAAACTGAAATACCATCAATATCATCACCAGTAATAATCATGTTATTAACATATAAAGATAAAATGATATGGCTTGCATCAGTGCACTTAACAAAAAGAGCAGAATCATAACTACTAGAAGCAAATCCAAGGAAATAAATCGCAACAGAAAATTTCTCAAACCAAGCAAAAGATGTTTGTTTGAGACCATATAACACTTTCTTGAACTTGCAAACATACCCAGAATCATGTGAAACACCAGGTGGGGGGGCATATAGACTTCTTCTTGAATATCTCCATTCAAGAAGGCAATTTTAATATCAAGTTGAGAGATATGCCACTAATGAACTGAAGCTACTACAATAAGGGTACAAATAGTAGTCATTTTTGCAACAGGAGCAAATGTCTCCTCATAATCCATACCATATTGTTGAGAGACTCTTTTGTAACTAACCTACCTTTGTATCGCTCAATAG
This sequence comes from Ormosia semicastrata, assembly GCA_029884595.1. Classification (NCBI taxonomy): domain Eukaryota; kingdom Viridiplantae; phylum Streptophyta; class Magnoliopsida; order Fabales; family Fabaceae; genus Ormosia; species Ormosia semicastrata. The sequence goes on along the minus strand of JAQQTO010000037.1, from coordinate 27,031,940 downwards.
ATCCATCAGAATTAGTCTTGATCTTATACATCCAACGACAACCAACAACACTTTTACTAGGAGTAGAGGAACCAAGTCCCAAGTACTTATCTAGTGCAAAGTAAAAAGTTCCTCACCCATAGCTTGCTACTAAAGAGGATCAAAAATTGTCTCTTTATAGGAAGAGGGCTCAAAGAGACAAGGAATAGAATCTAAAAAGGAAGAAAAAGATGAAGAATAACAAGAATAAGCAAAATTTGGTAAAAAAAAGTTGGTGCATAGGGGTCCCACACGTCCTCTTCAAATCAAACCCTGAAAAGCAATTTACTAACAAGAAAAAAAAGTTTTACTAAAGTCTCGGGCTCTTATACTTAGTATTAAGCCCAAGTAAAAAAAAAAAAATTACTAAAGTTCTTGGGCTCTTATACTTAGTATTAAGCCCAAGTGTGAAAATTTTTTTGGATCTCCAAACCATTGAGAAGCACCCCTTTATATAAGAGGAGGGGAGGGAGAAGGAGCTTGGCTTCTCCAATGTGGGACTTAAACACTTTAGTTTTTTCAACTTTTTTCCTTTTTTTCATTTTTCATTTTTGTTTTTTTTTTTAGAATTTCATTCATTTTTCAAGGTTTAGAAATAAACTTCATGGACAAGATTAAGTGTTCATATCTTGATTAAGTAACAAAAATAAAAAATTTATGGACAAAATTGGGTATCAACACGTTTGCCCCTTTACTTTACATTTAAACTAAATGAAAAGCAAAGGAATTGATTCAATTTTGTCCATGAAAATTTTATTTTTTTTGTAACAAAAATAAAAACAGAAAAAGGTAAAAAGCTTGTGGAGTCCTGGTATCCGCCGAAAACTTGACAAAAACTCAAAATGTTTCAGAAGGACACAAAGCTTGTGGAGTCTGGTGTCCACCGAAACTTGACAGAAAAACTTAAAACAGAAAGGCACAAAGCTTGCGGAGTCGGGTATCCACTGAAGCTTACAGGCAAAAAGTAAAAAGCTTACGGAGGTCGTATCCGCCGAAACTTGACAGAAAACTCAAAACAGAAAGGACACAAAGCTTGCGGAGTCGGGTGTCCACTGAAGCTTGACAGAAAACTTAAAACAGAAAAGGCACAAAGCTTGGAGTCGGGTATCCACTGAAACTTACAGCAAAAAGTAAAAAGCTTACAGAGTCAGTTATCCATTGAAGCTTAATAGAGAAGAAAAAAAAGCTTAAAAGCAAAAAGACAAAGAGCTTGGAGTGCATATCATTGAAACTTAACAGAAAAGAAAAAAAAAAGCAAAAAGATAAAAAGTTTGCGTAGTCGGTATCCGCTAAACCTTAATGTAAAACTTAAAAGCAAAAAGACAAAAACTTGCTTGTCCGGGTATCCGCCGGAGCTTACAGTAAAAAGGTAAAAAGCTTTACTTGAGTCGTGTATCCATTGAAGCTTAACAGAAAAGAAAAAGGGTGATCGGACCCAAGGCCCCCTGCTTGCTTTGGAAGAGATGGGTACGAGGACCCAAAAACTAAAAAAAGCAATGGGTACGGGACCCAAAAAAAGACAACGGAGTGCGGGGACCCGTAAACTAAAAGCAAATGGGTGCGGGGACCGGAAACTAAAACAGACAATGGGTACGGGGACCCGAAACTAAAGGCAAATGGGTGCGGGGACCCTAAACTAAAAGACAATGGTACGGGGACCGAAACTAAAAGACAATGGTGCATGGGCCCAAAAATTAAAAGACAATGGGTGCGGGGACCTGTTTAAAAGGCAATGGGTACGGGGACCGGAAATTAAAAGACAAATGGGTGCGGGGACCCGTGTTAAAAGCGCAAAGGGGTGCGGGGACCAGGAGACTAAAAGCAAATGGGTGCGGGGACCCAGAAACTGCAATGGGTACGGGGACCCAGAAACTAAAGGCAAATGGGTGCGGGGACCCGGAAACTAAAAGACAATGGGTACGGGGACCCGGAAACTAAAAGACAATGGGTGCGGGGACCCAGAAACTAAAAGCAAATGGGTGCGGGGACCGGCCTAAAAGACAATGGGTACGGGGACCCGAAAACTAAAAGACAATGGTACGGGGACCCGTAACTAAAAGACAACGGTGCGGGGACCGTAAACTAAAAGACAATGGGTGCGGGGACCCGTAAACTAAAGGCAAATGGGTGCGGGGACCCTAAACTAAAAGACAATGGTACGGGGACCGAAACTAAAAGACAATGGTGCGGGACCAGTAAACTAAAACAATGGGTGCGGGGACCCGAGAAGCTAAAAGACAATGGGTGCGGGGACGAGAGAAACTAAAAAGACAATGGGTGCGGGGACCCGGAATTAAAAGACAATGGGTGCGGGGACCCTAAATTAAAAGACAATGGGTGCGGGGACCGAAAACTTAAAGACAATGGGTGCGGGACAGAAACTTAAAGACAATGGGTGCGGGGACCCGGAATTAAAAGACAATGGGTGCGGGGACCGAGGAAAACTTAAAGACAATGGGTGCGGGGACCCGAAAACTAAAAGACAATGATTTTGTAAATGCATGTGATGCTTAGAGATGGTGCATGATGCAATGGATGATGATGCAATGGATGTGATGCTTGAGTACAATGCATGTGATGCTCGAGGACAATGCATGTGATGCTAGAAATGATGCATGATGCAATGAATCCCTACTCTTGTAGGGATTCTCATGAGCAAACCGAAAGTTAGCAAATCTTGTTTTTGCTTTTTTTGGTTTTTTTTTTTTTTTTTTTTTTTTTTATCGAGCTTTGGTTTCGCAACCCTTAAGGACTTTTTCCCACAGCAGGATCGCAATTGAACAGCAAAATTCATTGATTAGCCTTATGATTTGTCTGATGATTCTTACTTTTCTCATCAACTCTTGTCAGGATTTCATTGCGTTTCCCATGACTTTCCAAGATTGTTAAAGCAAATCCAAATGCTTTTACCATATTGTCACATGTTTCACATCTCAATATAAAACTATCATAAAAAATGCATATTAAATTAACAATGGGTTGCAACAAAAAGGGATTATCATTATAGACGAGAAAAAAGTACAAGAAAGGCAAGACAAATGGAACTCGAATTGAAAAGGTTTACAAAAGAAATGTTGAAGGGAATTTTCCACTTCTTCGAGTGATGCTCTCTTGAATGAACAGTGCTAATTTCCCATGTGCGCAACCTTGAACATCCCCTTGTCTGTTTTGAGAATATGATTCGACCAGCTTTTACATATCGGGAGTGTCTCCCGATAAGACTTCGTATATTCAAACCGCCTTGCTTTGCCCGGATACTCTCAAACCGCCCCAATTTATGACTTGAGGTATGTTCACTTCTCCGGATGTGTCAAGTACCTTTTTAACCCTAACTTTTGCCTAGGTCGCTCTTCCGAGGAAGTTTTCAACCTAGCGGCCGCTCTAACTTTTGCCTAGGTCGCCTTTTCAGGTTTTCACCTAGCGAGCCATTTTTCTTTTCTTTTTTTTTTTTTTTTAAGCATAGTACATTTTGACTGCATCTGAATTTATAGGAAGTCGTAGATCTTCGCCATCCATGTTTGTGAGAATCAAAGCTCCTCCTGAGAAGGCCTTTTTTACGACATAAGGTCCATCATAGTTTGGAGTCCATTTTCCTCGAAAATCCTTTTGAATGGGAAGGATCTTTTTGAGTACTAAGTCCCCTTCTTGAAATTGTCGAGGACGCACCTTTTTCGCATAGGCCTTCATCATTCTCTTCTGGTAAAGCTGACCATGACATAATGCGGTTAATCTCTTTCCCTCAATGAGGTTCAACTGATCAAGTCGAGTCTGGACCCATTCGGCTTCTTCTAGTCCTGCCTCCATCAGCACCCTTAATGAGGGGATTTCCACTTCAATAGGGAGTACCGCTTCCATTCCATAAACCAAAGAGAAAGGGGTTGCCCCAGTTGAAGTACGAACGGACGTGCGATAACCATGCAGTGCAAATGGTAGCATTTCGTGCCAGTCTTTGTATGTTACAACCATCTTCTGGACGATCTTCTTGATATTCTTGTTTCTTTGCCTCAACTGCCCCATTCATCTTAGGGCGTAAGGTGAGGAATTGTGGTGCTCAATTTTAAAATTCTCACACATCTCTTTCATCATCTTATTATTCGATTAGTGGCATTATCTCGTAATAATCTTGCTTGGCAAGCCATAACGACAAATCAACTCCCTTTTGACAAACCTGACCACTACATTCCTAGTGACATTGGTATAAGAAGCAGCTTCGACCCATTTAGTGAAGTAATCAATTGCAACGAGAATGAAGCGATGTCCATTTGAGGCCTTTGGTTCAATGGGTCCTATGACATCCATTCCCCACATCGAGAACGGCCAGGGTGCCGTTAAAACATTCAAAGGTGCTGGTGGCATGTGAATCCTATCAGCATATGTCTGGCATTTATGACACTTTTTCACATAGTTGAAACAATCAGTCTCCATTGTCAACCAATAGTATCCCGCCCTTAGTATTTTCCTTGCCATCGTATGCCCATTTGCATGAGTTCCAAAAGAACCTTCATGAACATCCTTGATGATCTTCTCTGCCTCCGTCGCATCAACGCATCTTAGCAGCACCATATCATGGTTCCTTTTGTAAAGCACTTCCTCATTTAGAAAGAAACCCATTGCGAGTCTTCTGGAGGTCCTTTTGTCATTTTCTCAAGCATGTGGAGGGTACTCTCTCGCTCTTGATGAAGCATCGATGTCATGATACCACGGTTTCCCATCTGGTTCCACTTCTATCATTTGACAATATGCCGGTTGGTCACGACTTTCCATTTTTATAAGCGGCAAGTCCCTATCCTGACTTACTTTGAACATTGACGACAATGTGGCTGGGGCATCACCAACTTATTATCTTCTCGAGGATATGCCGAATGTAACTTCGTCAAGTCGTTCAATCAACTCCTTGATGTGGGCATGATAGGGGATTAATTTGGCATCTCGAGTTTCCCATTCTCCCTTTAGGCGATGGATGACCAAGGCGAGTCCCCATATACCTCAAGAACTTTTGCCTTTGAGTCTCACTTGCTGCTTGGATTCCCATGGCACACGCTTCATACTCACTATATTGTTTGTACAAATGAAGCACAACCTAGCAGTGATTGGGATGAAATTATTTTCGTGGGGAAATCAGTATGGCCCCAACTCCATGCCCCAGGTGAATTGGAAGCTCCATCGAACAACAAAGTCCATTTTTCTTTTTTCGAGGGTTTTTCTTCTCTGAACAAAGCCATTACATCTTCATCAGGGAACTCACACTGCATAGACCCATAATCTTCCACTGGTTGACTAGCCAAGAAATCGCCAGAGCGCCGCTTTGATTGCTTTTTGCGTGACATAGACAATGTCATATTCTGATAGCAAAACTTGCCAGCGTGCAATCCTCCCAGTGAGGGCAGGTTTTTTCAAAGATGTACTTGATCGGGTCCATTTTGGACACTAACCAAGTGGTGCAACACAACATGTACTGCCTTAACCGCATGCCCATTGCCAAGGCGCAGCATGTGCGTTCCAACAATGAGTATTTTGCCTCATAGTTGGTAAACTTCTTACTCAAGTAATAGATGGCCTGCTCTTTTTTGCCAGTTTCATCGTGTTGTCCCAGTACACAACCCATGGATTCATCCAACACAGTCAAGTACATGATGAGAGGCCTTCCTGGCACTGGAGGTACCAAAACTGGGGGTTCTTGCAAATACTGCTTGATCTTTTCAAATGCCACCTGACAATCCTCATTCCACTCTACTGTCTGGTTTTTACGCAACAGCTTGAAGATCGGCTCACATGTTGCAGTCAACTGGGATATAAACCTAGCAATATAGTTCAGCCTTCCCAAAAACCCACGAACTTCTTTTTTCAAGATCGAGGAGCATCTCTATGATTGCTCGAACTTTGTCTGGATCAACTTCTATCCCTTTCTCGCTAACCACAAACCCCAAGAGCTTGCCTGATTTTACCCCGAAAGTGCACTTAGTAGGATTCAGTCTGAGCCTGAACTTTCTCAACCGTTCAAAGAGCTTTTGCAGACGGCGGTTATGTGATCTTCTTCTGTTTTTGACTTTGCAATCATGTCATCCACATAAACTTCTATTTCTTTGTGCATCATGTCGTGGAACAATGCCACCATCGCCCTTTGATAAGTTGCTCCTAAGCGTTCTTCAATCCAAATGGCATCACCTTATAGCAAAAAGTTCCACAGAGTGATGAATGTGGTCTTCTCCATATCTTCGCGCCATCTTGATTTGGTTGTATCCCGAGAAACCGTCCATGAAGGAGAAAAATGCATGTTGAGCGGTGTTGTCCACCAAAACATCAATGTGAGGTAGAGAAGAAAGTTGTCTTTAGGTACCGGCCCTATTCAAATCTCTATAGTCAACGCACATTCGCACCTTCCCATTTTTCTTTGGGAAAGGGACGATGTTAGCAACCCATTGAGGGTACTTTGCAACAAAGGAAACCCGCATCAAACCTTTTTTAACCTCTTCTCTAATTTTTAGTGACATCTCTGGCTTCATTCGTCTCAACTTTTGCTTGACCGGAGGACATTCTGGTTTTAAAGGCAATTTGTGCTCAACTATGCTTGTATCTAGGCCAGGCATATCTTGGTATGACCAGGCGAAAACATCACAATAATCAGATAAGAGCTTAACCAACTTGCTTCGTTCATTTTCTTTCATGGTAGTGCCAATTTTAACTTCTTTTTTATCATCCTCTGTCCCCAAATTAATCAGTTCAGTTGGTTCTTCATGGGGCTGAATTTTCTTGGCCTCTTGTTCCATTAATCTCATTAGCTCGGAGAGGTTCCCAATTGTCCTCATTATCCTCATCAACATGATTAACGGGATGGTCAAAATCATATAATGGGGTCATAGCACTATCATTTTCAAGAGAGTCACTTTCAGATCTGCATTTATTGGTGTCAACACAAGTAAAAAAAAGGGTAATGAATAAAGGTTAATGAAATGGTTGAGCAAAAAGCTGAAAAAGGGAAATAGAAAGATAATCTGAAAATGCATTTATTGATAGTAAATATTGAAATGAAAACATGTGAGCCCGCTTTCACAACACATTATCCTAAAGCCTTGGGCAGAGCTAAAGGATTAGCATTACAAAATTACTTTGAATCAATTTCACAAGTCATGGGAAAATCAACGCTCTCCCAATTGTTGAGTTCTCGTGCACGGGAGCATGGGTACACCAAGTTGACACCATGATTGATGAGTTGATCGTCTTCGATGGCGGTCACTTGGTTCAGAAACACTAAGCCCGCACTTTGAAAGTTTCGTCGGATGTCACAGATGGGGATCCTCTCAGCTTTAGGCTCCCGATTTTCCAACCTAGCCAACCTCCTCTCCCTTTTCTCTTCTAGGACCCTTCTTTTGTCTGCTTTGGTGGGTTTATATCCTAACCCAAATCTGTCTTTGTTTTCGCAGGGTGCCCAGAAATTCACAATGCCTTGTCCATTCATTCCTAGTCCTCTTCCATATCGATATCCTTTTCCAAGCATTACCTTAGCCATCATCATGGATGCATTAGATGGCTGAGGCTTCAGACCTCGAACTCCTTCTTCCACATAGGTGGCATTGACAATCTCTAGCGCTTGGAACGCGATTTCAAGAGCTTCTTCTGCAGCTTCAATATAAGGAGTGTCCAATGGCTTGCTCACCAAGAGGTCCTCTTCGCCAAAGACAATAATCATCTTATTATCAACTATGAATTTTACTTTTTGGTGCAAGGTAGAAAGAACGACTCCAAATGAGAATGAATCCATGGTCGTCCTAAAAGACAATCGTAGGATGGCGTAATGTCCATCACTTGGAAGAGTATATTGAAAGTGCAGGGACCAATCTAAACTGGTATTTCAATCTCCCCCATGACTTCTCTTCTCGGTGCCATCGAATGCCCTTACTATCATCGTGCTTGGTTTCATGCAAGTTCCATCAAAAGCACTTGGAAAGGGTTGATTTTGGTAACACGTTCAAGGAGGAACCATTGTCAATGAGCACTCTAGCCATTATATGCTTTTGACATTTAACGAAAATGTGCAAAGGTGCCTTGTTGTGCCCCATTCCTTCACCGGTATCTCATCATCGATGAAAGTGACATAATTATCGCCAGAAATGTTGCCAATAATACCACCTAACTTGTCACCGTAATGTCATGGGAAACATGAGCCTGATTCAATATTTTCATCAATACTTTTCTCGTGCGATTCGAGTTCATCAATAAGGACAAAAGCGATATCCTCGCAGGGGTGCGATTCAGCTGATCCACCACTCTATATTCGCTTTGCTTTATAAACTTCAAGAACTCACAAGCTTCTTCATCTGATACCTCTTTTTTATACTCCTTCGACTTTTTTGGCCTTTCTTTCTCTTTTGCTTCGTTCCCAATGGAAGTCTCCCCTTTCTCGACTTTGCCTTTACGGTTCCCCTTTTCTTCTTCTTCTTGGGTCTTTCGCAGCTCCTCAGGAATGTAGATGCGACCACTCCGGGTCACTCCCCCAATCCCCGATATATTTGTGACAATAGAAGTCGAACCAGATGCAACTTTCGAATGATCATTCGTGGGATTGCTTCTAAGGACCTGCACATTATAATTCCATGGCACGGCTCGGGTGTCCTTGAAGGGAAAAGGACTGGGAACTTGAATGGTGATAGGTTTCGGGCCACAAGGGGATGGCGCATATGCGACTTCAAGTGTAATAGATAACCAATGGTTTGATAGGCTCAGACTTGCAACTGAAGGGACCAGAGAGTTTACGGCTTCCTGCCGCTTCTTGCAATTGTGGAATAGTACACCTATCCACCATGTTTATGCCACCATTGTCACCTAAGTGACCTATTTGCACTAATTGCATATCCATTAGATCTTGGAGGATTTATCTGAACTCACCACAATCCTCAATAGAATGCCCTACATTCCCATGGAGATTGCACATTATTTCACCTTCGTCGCCCTCTTTCTCCTTAATATGAGCTTCCATCATTCCAGATTTACACAGTTCTTTAAAGATAACCCTCATAGGGGTCTTGACATTTGTCGCTTGTCTTATGAGCTGCTGGGCAGAGCACTCCTCTATAGCATTAACTGTGGGATTCCCATGGTTTGGTAAAGGGTTTTGACCCACACTAGGAGTATTTGTCTTGAAATTCAACCACTTAGCATCTATTAGGTCTTGCACCTTAAACTTCAGCGTTCTGCAATTCTCTGTGGAATGGCCTGCAGCCCCCGCATGGTAGTCGCACTTGACATTTGGGTCAAATCCTTTAGGGTATGGGGGCTCCACTGGCTTCATCGGGCAAGGAGCCAAGAGAGAGTTACTGGATGAGTGGGGGTAACAATTTCGGTATAAGTCATAGGGATTGGGTCAAGATGTTTCCTTTCTTGGCTATATGGTGGTCTTCTTTGGTTTGTGTTTGGGCTTTGGGTCCATGGTTGAGCTTGTTGAGGTGGTAAGGTAGGGGTGTCTGGTATTGATTAGGATATGGCGTTTGGTGAGGCCTCATTGGGTGATGAGGCTGAGGATGAGGAACATGTGAAGCGTTGGCGACATGGGGGTGATACGGCTGGGGATATGGAATTGGTGGAGTAGTGGGAAAGTACGGGTGGTAAGGTGCGAAAGGAGTTTGGAAGGATGGTTGATGGTTCACAGGTGTTTGGCTATATCCGCCTCGGGTGGAGTTTCTTTGGTCGAAGGTAACAGCATAGGTTTCTCCCTCTCTTTTCTTCCCCATCGGGGGCCTTTTGGCGTTAAATGTTCCTGTTGAACTTTCAACGATTTTCCCACTCCTCATTCCTCCTTCAACTCTTTCTCCAATGATGACCATGTCTGAGAAATTTGATGACACACTCCCTATCATTTTATCATAAAAGGGTGATTGCAGAGTGTCAATGAACGTAGCCACCATTTCTCTTTCCGTCAATGGGGGCTCTACTTGTGCAGCCATTTCTCTCCATCTCTGAGCATATTCCTTGAAGGTCTCAGTATCCTTCTTAGCCATGTTCTGCAATTGTAGTCTATCCGGTGCCATATCGATGTTATACTTATATTGCTTCAAGAAAGCGTCAGTCAAGTCTTTGAAACATCGTATATGGGCACGCTCAAGATGTGTGTACCAATTGAAGCTGCGCCCCAGTTAGGGTCATCTTGAAAGAAGTGGATTAACAACTTGTCATCGTGAGCTTGTAAAGCCATCTTGCGGATGTACATGGTTAGGTGGTTCTTTGGACAAGTAGTTCCCTTGTACTTGTCAAAATCTGGGACCTTAAACTTGGGAGGAATCACCACATTCGGGACAAGACAGAGCTCGAAGCATCCAAAGACCATAGCCACTTGCTCCTTCGATGGCTCGTAGTCTTTCTTCAAGAATTTCCCACTTCTCCCTGGGTGGGGTTTTCCACGAGGAATTCAACGGGTATTGTGGCATGATGGTGGGAACGGAATGTTGCCCAGTGGGGTTCCACCGGCATGTGGTTGAGCCGCACTCAAGGAGTTTAAAGCGAGGCATCTTCTTTGCCGGAGGATTGGTAGTTGCGGTGGTACGAACCGGGATGGAGACCATATAGCGGGATGAAGAAAAGGTATGGGTGTTGTGTTGGCGGGGATTATTGTCATTTGACCGTAGTGGCTTGATTTTGGGTAGAGTTTGAGGGATTTGGAGTTGGGGACACTGTTGGCATGTCATTATTGGGGGAATTAGTGGCTAATGGTGGTATATACCCTGGAGGAGGCCATATGGTGGAAAAGGCGCCCCTTGGTTTCCCTGTGAACTGGCGACTGAGGGTTGAGTGGTGCCGTTTGGGCAAATGGTGAGCGGCATCGTAATCCCTTGAGGATTAAAGCCTTGGTATTGCAGGGGGAACGCAGCAAAACCAGGCGGGCAAGGAGGTGTGGCCGGATGTCCTTCATTTGTCGCTGAGGGATTCCCATCTGTACTCCTTCTACTCTCCATAGACTGTAACATTTCCAACATCTTGGACATTTGCTCCCTGAGCTGGTTCACTTCATCCCTCAAATCTTGCGTCTGCTCTATCTCATCCATGATCTTTGCTTGGGAACGAGTCCTGTAAGGGTGTCGTGGAAGCTGTTTTCCTGCTATATTGTCTACTTTTCTGCTCGAGGAAACGTGATGTGATTATTAGTATTGACTAAACCAAAATGACACAATGTATGCAAAGTATCATGCAAATGAAATCTTTTTATTTTTTATTTTTAAAAAGAATGCTATGAATGTCATGGTAATGCACAATGATGTATCTTTTTCTTTCCTTTCCTCTTTTAGAGTTAGAAACGCGATGAAAATGGAAGATGATATCTTTTATGGGGATGTAATGCAAATGCAAGATAATGTATCTCTCCTTTTTTTTATGCTAAGAATGCTATGGAAATGCAAGATAATGCTTTTTTTTTTAGGAATGTTATGAAGATGATATTTTTTGCTTTTTTGATGCTAGGACTGTCATGAAAATATACAATGATGTTTTTTTTTTTTTTATGAATGCTAAGAATGTAATGAAAATACAAAATGATATATCCCATTTTTTTAAAAAAAAGGAATGAATGACATGAGAGATAGGTGAATAAAAAGAGTTAAGAATGAAAATGCTATATGAAGTATTTGTCTTTTTTGAAATTTTTTTTTTTTATACGAGATGGTGCATGGATGAATGACATAAGTGATAGAGATGAGGAAATTTTTTTTATCTTAAAAAAAATAAAAGAAAGAAGAAGAGAAGAAGAAGAAAAAATGCTAGAAATGATAATGCAAGATAATGTATTATATGCTGGAAATGTCATGAAATGTATGATTTTTTTATAATGCTAAGAATGTTATGAAGATGCAAGCAATGAATGACCTTTTTTTTCTTCATTTGATTTTTTAATACAAGAATGAATGATATGAGAAACAGATAAATAAAGAAGAAGTATGCTCCCTTTGTGTCCTAATGGGGTTACCTTAAACTTGGGAATTCTATCCTAAGGATCTAAGAGTCTTTTTGATTCGTGAGAACTTCCATAAGGTGGCTTTTCTATTTTAGAGGTCTCTAGAGCCAAGTCCTATTTCAGAATGTTGACCACGAAATAGTGGGTAAACCACTAGGTGTGGGGACATTCATAAAAAGGCGCACTCTAGATGAGATTTTCGCGATAACCAAATAGGATGTACATCCAAAATGGCTACCACTACACAACCTCTACCTATCCTAGGATTCACTCAGACCCGGGTATAGGGCCCCACTCAAGCGTGTGTGATAAACGTGTAGGTGCGAAAGGGTCTTTGGAGCGTACAAACTTATACAAAAATACCAAAATTACCCCCAATCTACAAAGACATATATACAATAGCAGGTCAAGAATCCTCTACCCTAGGGTTTCAATAATTTAGCACAAGGTATATATACAGTCACAATATACATGAAATAATGCTATCCAATATTTACATAAAAATACTAAATAAAAACATTTACAAACAAATAAGAAAATGAAAACAAAGACAAAGAGGGTAAAATAAATAAATAAAAGATTATTAAAAATTTGCACAACTAACTAATGAAGAGCGACTCTCTAAGCGTCCCAAAGTTGAGTCCCATATGGAGTCATGACCATGGATCGGATCGACGGACGACCAAAAATATATAAAATCAATGGAGTCGCCACCAATGTTTATTTAAATTGGGAGAACATTAGAAAAACCCTTTAATCGAAAAAGCCGGTCTTTTGAAAATGAGTTTGAGTCCGGAGTCGATTACAGATAGGGAAGGTGTTAGCACTTATACTTTTGCCTGCTCCAAGAACGGTACCTTATGTTAGTTGTGCAAATTTTAATAATATCAAATATATTTATTTTAACCCTCTAAACAAAAGACTTTATAATTATTTATTATTTTTTCATTTTTTATTTTTGAAAAGAAATAAAAGAAACAACCAAATTATGAAAATTTATTTTTTTGGCTTGACAAATGGATTTACTCGCTCCTACGTATCTCCTGGTGCAATGGAGAACTCAAAGTCACGTAGTTCTTTAAAAAATAAGTGTGTGTTGGTTGATTTTTAAATTTTTTTAAAAATGATTCTGAAAATTTGAATTAACAAGTCGTCGCGACTCAGTTAATTAAATTAAGGATTGAATAGGTGAAGCTCGCGTCACGCTAGAGACGTCACCCACTGATTATCAAATTTATCACGAAGAAAAAAAAAAGGTTTTGAATCTTTAGCGATTTATTTTATAAAAAAAATGAAGACAAAATAACAATTTAGATCATCAGTCAAGTCGTCAAACTAAAATGATCACAAGGGTTAGCAAGTTTGTCGTTTAACTCGGCTAACCCCAATTTATTATTGAATTAGTTTTAAAATAAAAATTAAAAAATAAATAAATAAAAAAATCAAACTAATAAATGAATAAACTAAAATGAACAACACTTATATATAAAAAAAAATACAATAAATAAATAAATAAATAAGCAAACTTACCTCTAAGGCGTAAAAATGCTACTTAAAGAAGTTGGTGCATAGGGGTCCCACACGTCCTCTTCAAATCAAACCCTGAAAAACAATTTACTAGCAAGAAAAAAAAGTTTTACTAAAGTCTCGGGCTCTTATACTTAGTATTAAGTCCAAGTAAAAAAAAAAAAAAATTACTAAAGTTCTTGGGCTCTTATACTTAGTATTAAGCCCAAGTGTGAAAATTTTTTTGGATCTCCAAACCATTGAGAAGCACCCCTTTATATAAGAGGAGGGGAGGGAGAAGGAGCTTGGCTTCTCCAATGTGGGACTTAAACACTTTAGTTTTTTCAACTTTTTTCCTTTTTTTCATTTTTCATTTTTGTTTTTTTTTTTAGAATTTCATTCATTTTTCAAGGTTTAGAAATAAACTTCATGGACAAGATTAAGTGTTCATATCTTGATTAAGTAACAAAAATAAAAAATTTATGGACAAAATTGGGTATCAACAGGGCTCAAAGAGACAAGGAATAGAATCTAAAAAGGAAGAAAAAGATGAAGAATAACAAGAATAAGCGAAATTTGGTAACTTTGTGGACTTACAAATGCGTATGGATTGACGTAAAGGTAAATCCACAATCTCAGACAGAGCTTGAGAGACCATAGGAGAATAGGGAGCTTTAGGTATGTTGGAGAGTAAAGTGTCAGTACCTGAAGAAGGGGTATTTGAAGTATTAGGAATCTGAGATGACAAACTATCAGAATCCTTAGAAAAAGGATCTATACGAATAAGATCAGATCTAGTCAAGTTATGAGTGGTGGATGGAATAGAAAAGAAAGGTACATGCTCAAGAAAAACAATATGACAAGACACAAAGTTTCTGAATTATTGGATCAAAATAACGATACGCTTTTTTACCTTCACCATAACCAAGAAAGACACAAATAGCAGATCAAGAGGACAATTTGCTGTGTTCTACATGAGGACAAAAAATGAAATAAGTACAACCAAAAACTCTAAAGAAAGAATAATCAGGAGCATACCTATATAACTTTTCAAAAGGAGACAAACCTGAAATATGAGAAGATGGAATTGTATTAATCAAACATATAACAGTACGAACAGCTTCACCCCAAAAAAAAAACTAGAAACAGAAGCAGACAACAAGAGAGAACGAGTAGTTTCAACAATGTGCCTATGTTTTCTTTCAGTAACACCATTTTGCTCAGGAGTATCTATACACAAAGTTTAGTGAATAGCTCCATCTAAGGAAAGCAACTCACAAAATTTATTAGAAGTGTATTCCCCACCCAAATCACACATAAAACATTTGATAACAGCAAAATGTTAAGTTTTGATAAGAGCCCAAAAGGCTGTATATATCTCAAAGAATTTAGAACGGTGTTTCATTAAATAAACCCAACAATAACGAGGATGATCATCAGTAAAAGAAACATAATATTGAGACCCTCCTTTTGTGGAAACGGGAGAAGGTCTCCATACATCATAATGAATCAAATCAAACGGAGAAGAAGAAATAGAAATATTTTGATTAAAAGGTAAAGCTGAAAATTTTACCAGTTTACATCTACTACAATAAAAAATATCACAAGTTTGTAAATTTCCTAAAGCCCTAGTGGATGCCAAAAATCTCAAACGAGAAGGCAAATATGACCTATATGAGAATGTCATAAGTAAAAACTAGAAGAAGAATGACTCAAACGAAAAGAAGACAAATCAACACTAGTAGCAGGATCAACTGGTACTTCTAACTCATCAAAAATATATAGTCCCCCCTTCCTATGGTCTATCCCAATCAACTTCTGAGACTGCAGATCCTGCACATAACAAGAAGAAGAAAAAAAGATGACTAAATTACCAAAATTACATAATTGACCAATGATGAACCTGCAAAAAATTATATTTTTACGGTTTAAAATCTTTTCATACTACTTTAATCTTTTTTATTTAATTTTGTTCTCAAATTTTATTATGTTTTTATTATTTTAATTGTGTTTTTATTATGTGTTTTTATGTGTTTTTGTAAGTAATGACATATGGAAAAAGATTGGGCATTTGAGGAGTAGAAAAGAATAAGAAAATTAATTCAGAAGCCCAACGCTTGAGCGCTGGGCCATCACCGCTTGAGTGCGCAACGTGCGTTGGAGGATTCCTATTTTAGTAGTCCAACGCCTGAGCGCCGGACAAGGAGTGCTTGAGCGCTGATTGCATATGCTGCACCGTGACTTTAGTGGGCCAGCGCCTGAGCACTGAAGAGTGAGCGCTTGAGTACTGGACACGTAACAAGCAGCGTGAATTTCTTATAAAAAGAAAGTTTTGCCAAATTGAACAAACTCTTCTGACTTTTACACTTTTGACACACTCTTACACACTGGGACAGAACGCAGCAGTCGTCAAGAGGCACAAACCCTAATGTGGTGTGGGTACATTAGGATTGAAGATTATGAATTTTCTTCAACCTTTTCACATTTCTACATTGGAGTTTGTCATATTCTTCCCTTTATGTTCTTCTTTTTTCATGTGTAACTTATTTCCCATTGTTAGGGGGATAATGAATCTTGAACTTTGATGATGTAACTTCTTTTATAGGTTTAATTTATGTTTCTATTTCATAATTTACGTGTTTATCTCTATTCTTAATATTTTTCTAAACCTGGTCAATTTGGGAATGATCTTTTGGGTTTATGTATGATTTGAGAAAATTTGCATGAACTTAGAACTTGTGATAAACACCATAATTTCTTCAATCGCTAGGAATAGACGTTGTGGGTTATGTGGTCTTTCTTTTAATGCTCTTGTTCTTGATAATGCCTTTCTAATTGGGGTTAGACTAAAGGATTCGTTAATTCCAATCAGCGTAAGAGGATTAATATACCAAGGGATTGGGTATTAATTAATTTTGAGAATTGACCATTAATCATTGAAATAGAATATAGTTAAACTAATATTTGAGTGTGCATTTAAAGAGTTCAAATGAAGTTTGAACCCTAACGCTTTAACATCATTGTTTTTCACTCTTTAATTTATTGCTTTGTTTTATTTATATTTCTTTTAATTGAATTTGCAACAACCCTCTTTTCAATAGCTTGAATAATGTTAATTTGGTGAATTTAGTAATTAATAACATAATCATCGTGGGAACGATATTTTACTCACTTTTTATTACTTTTGTCGATTCGGTGCATTTGTCGATGTCTGCATCAAGTTTTTTGGGACGTTGTCAGGAATTATTGTTATTAATATTAAATAGTAGTTGAAAAGACATTAATTTAAGCATTTTTTTGTTTAATTTTTCTTTTAATTGTTTATTTTTAATTTTTAATTTTTAAATTTTATTTAAATTTTCTTTTTAATTTGTTTCTTTGTTTTCTTGGTTTAATTTTATTAGTCATTTATTTTTATTTTTTATTTTTAATTTCTTTATTTACTTCACTCTGATTTGCTTGTTTGTTTGTTTATGCAAGGTTCTTTAGAATCAAAAGAATTACTTTTTGATCCAGAGATAGAGAGAACAACTAGAGCAAACAAGAAAATAGTTAGAGAAAGGAAGAAACTTGAAGAGATAGAAGAAAAGATGGCTGAAATAGTTGTAACTGCAGAGCGAAGACGTACATTGGCTGACTATGCTACCCCATCTACTGAGAATATTTCTACTAGTATTGTGTGTCCTGCTATTAAAGCCAACAATTTTGAGATTAAACCAGCACTTCTACAGCTGGTGCAGCAAAATCAGTTTGGGGGAGGCCAGACAGAAGATCCAAATTTGCACATTGCAAATTTCTTGCGGCTCTACAATACTATTAAGTATAATGGCGTTACTGATGATGCCATTAGATTGCGACTATTCCCATTTTCTCTCAAAGACAAAGCAAAGAGCTGGCTACAAGCTCAGCCACAATGGAGCATTTCTACTTGGGATGATCTGGTTGGCAAATTCATGACTCGATACTTTCCTCCATCAGTGTTTATGAAGATGAGGGGTGAAATTGCTTGTTTCACTCAAAATTAAGAAGAATCTCTTTGTGAAGCATGAGAGAGATTCAAGGAGCTTTTAAGGAGGTGTCCTCATCATGCATTTGAGATTTGGCAATAGGTGCAGATATTTTACAATGGTTTGAATCATTCCACAAGACTTATGGTGGATGCATCTGCAAGTGGATCTCTGAATACTAAGACTCCTGAAGAAGCTAAAGAATTATTTGAGACCATGGCAACCAATGAATATCAGTTGCCTAGTGGGAGAACAGTCGTCAAACAATGAATGATGGAGCTTGGTACTTTTGATGCCTTACTTGCTCAAAACAAAAGTATTTCTCAGCAGTTGACCAATCTGACTAAGCAAGTTGAGAGTATGTAGATAAATTTTGTGAACCACCAAAGGTTACTTTGTGACTTCTGTGGAGGTAATCATGCTAATGGTAGGTGTGAGGCAAGCAATTCTAGTTTTAGTTCTCATGAGCAGGTAAATTATATGGGTAATCTTTCTGGACCTCAAGGTGTTCCATTTTCAAATACATATAATCTAAGGTGGAGGAATTATCCTAATTTTTCTTGGAGTAATCAAATAGTGCCATTGAATCCTCAACTAGAGAAAAAGTCTCCTCTTGAGATTACACTTAAGAAACTCTCTGTACAGACCTCTACTTTTGTGCAACAGACTTCTGTTTTTATGGAGGAAACAAGGGTGAATTTTCAGAATCAAGGAGCTGTGATTAAAAATTTAGAGAATCAAGTGGGGCAGATAGCAAAACAGCTTCAAGAGAGACCTCCAAGCGACTTCCCAAGTGATACTATTGTCAATCCAAAAGAGTAATGTCATGCAATTACACTAAGAAGTGGAAAGACTTTGGATGGACCAGTTAAGGAAATTGATGTTCTTGTTACAGATGTCCCATCTCAAGAGTGCTGTAATGAAGAAGCTAAAGAGGAGCAATCAAAGTGGTAGAGGAAGAAAAAGGAATGTGAGCAGAAAATAGTTGATCCTTCACTTTATGCTAAACTTTCTTATCCTCAAAGATTCAGGAAGGAGATTCAAGAAAAGTAATTTTTCAAGTTCTTAGAAGTTTTTAAAAAGTTACAGAATAACATTCCTTTTGCTGAGGCACTTGAGCAGATGCCTTCTTATACAAGGTTCATGAAAGATTTACTGTCAAAGAAAAGGAAGTTGAAAGAAGATGAGACTGTGACACTTTCTGAGGAGTGCAATGTTATTATTAAGAGGAAACTGCCACCTAAATTGAAAGATCCAAGTAGTTTTACCATTCTGTGCATTATTGGTGAGTTGACTATTGAGAAAGCTCTATGTGATTTAGGAGCTAGCATCAATTTAATGCCATTGTCAATTATCCGCAAGCTTGGGATTGATAAAGTGAAGCCAACTACAATGTCTCTTCAACTAGTTGATTGGTCAATTAAACATCCATATGGTATAGTGGAAGATTTGCTAGTGAAGTTTGACAAATTTATTTTCTCAGTTGATTTTGTGATTTTAGATATAGATGTGGATGCTGATATTCCTTTGATTCTTGGAAGACCATTCTTGGCTACTTCAGGAGCGTTGATTGATGTACCTAGAGGAGAGCTCATTTTGAAGGTGGATAGAGATCAGGTGACTATTAATGTTTTTGATAAATCTGCATCGATATCAGATCTCTATGCCCCTGTCAAATGCATTCAAGACAAGCCTCTATAGGATTTGGCAAGTAAAAGCTCTTCATCATCAATCAATGTTGATTTTCCCACTCCCAAGATGGTTGACGAAAAGGAGAAATGACCTCCTCTTTCTAAAAGTGCTGCAATTGAAAAAGATCTTCTAGCTTCCACTGATTTATTGTAGATTGATTCCAGAGGTAGTGACCGAGTGTGGAGGCAAAGAGTTGATAAGAGAAAAGACAACGTCGAGCTAATGACTTTAAACAAGCACTTTTTGGGAGGCAACCAAAATTTTCTCTCTTTTTCTCTTTTATTTTTTTGTTTTTATTTTGTTAAATTCTTATTTTCTTGATTAACATTTTTTTTCTGTTTTTGTTTTGAAGGTCGTGTTGAGTCGGCTTAGGTGCCTCCCTGAGTTCGAACTTTTGTAGGGGGATGTATATAGTTATCGGCCGTCGAAAAGAGTTTTTCTTTTTCTTTCTTGCATTTATTTCATTTAGTTGTTTGTTCTTTTTGTTTTTATTTTGTCATCATCATCCCTTTTATGTTTTGAGTCATTTTGTGCATGCCGGTGTGTTGAATTGAATATCCAATGATTGTTTGAATTGTGGATTGATTTGATTTCTTGGGATAGCATATGAGAATCTATGAGTTACATTTATCTCTATTGTTTCAATTGTGTATGAATGTTCTTCCCATCTTTATGAATGATAGACCTTGGATTATGCATGCATGTCAAACTTAGAGAAAGTTTATGAGATTGTATGTGTGCGGATGATTTACATTTAGAAGTTGTTTGATTCTCTCTTTAGGTGAAATCCTAGGCAGTGCATGATTGAGGAAATGATAAGGGTCTTCTTTGGACCGTTTGAGCCTTTTAAGCTAACCTGTATGCACAGTATATCCCTAGGTCCTTTTTGCAGCTTTGTTTATTGTTTGGCATTTATTTATTTTCTTTTACCCACATTTTCCTTTTCCCATACCCACATAAAAAAAAATTCCTCTCTTACATAACATTTGTTGAGTACATATCTTGCATTATTTCATTATTCAAGCTGTTGTTATTTTTGTGCATGAAGTTTTATGGAGCTGAAAAATTTCAAAAAGAAAAAGAAAAAAGAAGAAAAAAAAGAAAAAAAAAAGAAAGTCCACTCAAAGTATTACAAAGAAATAAGTTTGGGGGTGGAGGTTGTTGAAAAAGAAAAAGAAAAAAAAAAGAAAAAAAAAAGAAAGGAAGTGAATGATGTGTTGTTTCTTATGCTCCGTTTTGCACTTATCTTATATTTTGAGGCTTGAATTTTGAAATTTGCATGATTTTGTATCTCAACTTTTATTTTTATTTTCTTACCACTTCTTTCTTAACCCATACCCTTAGCCTTACATTACAAGTTTTTAAAGACCATTTTGATCTTTGGTTGTGTGCTGTTTACATTAGTGGAGAGAGAGATGAAAAATAACTCTATAGATGTGGGTTTGATGTGTACTTGCAGTTTTATAAATCTTTTTGGGCTAATACTTTATAAGGAGATTGAGTCTTTCATTCATGTTTTTGGGTTTTTAATTTGAGTTTCAGAATATGATAAACATTACGGAGAGACAAGTGAGGTGTGACAATAGAACCAACACGTGCTAAAGGCATAGGAGTGCCATCAGCAGTCATGACAGGAATAGAAGACGAAGGAGACACATAAGCAAAAAAAGAATTTAGAGACATATAATGTGAAGCACTAGAATCCAAGACTCATACAAAACTGACATACCTAAAGAACTATGAGGTAATTGACCCATGGAAGAAGTAGACATAGCTTATGGCTGTAAGGAGAGAAACTTCTGAAATTGCTCAGCCAGAGTACTAGGATCGGTGAAAGGACTTGATGAAACAACTATTGCAGTATTAGACTGTGGTGATTTATAACCCTAAGGTGATCTATAAGCATTAGATTGTGACTGGTTGTCAGGCTTCCAAGCTTGAGATTGCTGTTGTGATTGGTTCTGTTGTCTCAACTTAAGATATTGAGCCTTCCAATGACCTTTCTGCTTATAGAAACTGCACTCGTTGATGGCAACCCTTATGTAAGGCTTATTCTGATTATTAAAAAGTGACTTAGAAGGTACTGCTAACACAGAAGGATTAGAAGTAGAAAGAATTCCCTTTTCAGAATAAGATTTAAGATGTATTTCTTCAGCCAATAACTCACTGACAACTAAGTCAACTGAAGGAAGGGGAGAATAATGCAAAATTGAACCTCTAAGTCCTTCAAAATTACTGCAAAGTGCCATTAAAAACTGTACCAACCATTGTTGCTCTCTACGAGCAATATAGGCACCACATGCCTTTAATTTTGTCGGTTCTGTAAGAGCCAATTGATCCTAGAGATCTGTCATAGAAGAATAAAACTCCTGAATACTCATATTCTTCTGCTGAAGAGCTCGTATGTCAGTCTTCAATTGATACTACTTTGCAAAATTTATTTGAGTGAATAATCTTTGCAGATGATCCCAAACCTCATTTGCTGTCTCATGCTTCACCAATTGTGTATTTATGGAATGCTCAACAGAATTGTTAATTCAAGTAATAATTTTTGCATTATTTGCTTCCTAGGTATCTATCGAAACAACATACCCTTCATCAGTATTCCTAGGTTTCACAGAAGTTCCACTAACATATCCCCGCATCTTTTACCCTTAAGAAAATTTCTCATCACATAACTCCAATACGAATAATTCTTTCCATCCAAACTCACACTCACAGCCTCAAGCGAATCGTTTCTTCCAGTAGTCATAATAAAAAAAAACAAAGAAAGCCAAAGGAAAATAAAATATCATATTGCAGAAACTGAGACAGATATGATTTAACCTAAATACAAAGAGACTATATATAGGCTAAACAATGAAAAGAAAAGACTATTCTACCCTTAATAAATAATAAAACAAAATATCCTAATATTTCTTAACAAACTCAATCTAATTAAATGACTTGGTTTGATTTTGTGGGTTAAGTTGGATTTGAAATTATCGAACTTTAGAGGTGGGTATATAGATTGTAGTTCATGGGTCAATCAGTGTAATTTATGACTTGCGCAGATTAAAATCAGGTGAACTGCTGGTTTTTTAAAATGCAAGCTTATAGGCCCAATTTGTTAAATCTGCAAATTAAAGGGGTTGTGGTTTGCTAGTTTGCGAACCAGCCCATCAACCTATATAACATTCATAAAAAAAAACTCTAAATCAACTTTTTTTTAGCCAGCAATATAGCTGAATCAAGTACTGAATGACCTAAATGTTTATGGTTCACAAAATAAAAAAGAAGACTAGGCCAAAAGTTCAAAAGATTAAAACTAAATAAAATTAAGGAAAGAAAATCCTAAATCTTATTTCTCATTCGTTGCCTCTTCCTAATCTCTCTGGCTCTCGCCTTTCATCTCTCATCTCTCGCGCCTCTCCACTCTCATCTCAACCTCTCCTTCAAACTTCCTTTCTCGCCTATCCTTCTTATTGTCATGCCATCATTTGTTAGCCTCGCCAGCCCTCATTCGATTAGTTATGCGCACATTATCGAATCACCCCAAGCCCACCATGCCAATGTGGTGGTTCGCTGCTGGTTCACCATGTGGTGGTTGGTTACTATTTGTCATTGTTGTTGTATGCTAATTTTTCACTTTCGATCTGGATCGTTGTCACCGTCGCCATCGTCACCATTATTTCGTAGTTGTCGTTCATTGTGTGGGTGTGTTTTGTGTTTCATTGTTGTGCGTTTCTGTCTTTATGGTGGTTGCTGTTGTGAAATTGGCAAGTGTATCGAATTGCAAAAGTAATAAAAAGTAAGTAAGAGTATTGTCCCACGAGGATTAAGTTATTATTACTAAATTTACTGAAAGTAACATTGTCTAAGCTAATGAAAACGAGAGTTCTTGCAAATATAATTAAAAAGAGATACAAGTAAGCAAAACAACAAATTAAAGGGGTGAAAAATAATGGTATTAAAGCGTTAGGGTTCAGACTTCACTTGAACTCTTTAAATACACATTCAAATATTAATTTAATTATATTCTATTTCAATAATTTATGGTCAATTCTCAAAATTAATTAATACGCAATCTCTTAGTATATTAATCGTCTTACACTATTTAGAATTAACTAATCCCTTAGTCTAACCTCAAATAGAAAGACATTATCATAAAATGAGGGAATTAAAAGAAAGACCACATAATCCACAACGTCTATTCCTAGCGATTGTAGAAACTATGGTGTTTATCACGTGTTCTAGGCTTATGCAAATTTCTCCAAATCATACATTAACCCAAAAATCATTCTCAAATTGATCAAGTTTAGAAAAACATTAAGAATA
The DNA here is from genome assembly GCA_029884595.1 of Ormosia semicastrata. Lineage (NCBI taxonomy): Eukaryota > Viridiplantae > Streptophyta > Magnoliopsida > Fabales > Fabaceae > Ormosia > Ormosia semicastrata. Next base: position 27,008,465 of record JAQQTO010000037.1, on the reverse strand, counting down.
GAGATAAACACGTAAATCATCAAATAGAAACATGAATTAAACCCATAAAAGAAGTTATATCATGCAAGTATCAAGATTCATCATCCCCCTAACAAGGAAAAATTAGTTACACATGAAAAAAGAAGAACACAAAGGGAAGAATATGACAAACTCCATTGTAGAAATGTGGAAATATTGAAGAAAATTCCTAATATTCAAGCTTAATTGCGCCCACACCACATTAGGGTTTGTGTCTCTTGACGGCTGCTGCATTCTGTCCAAGTGTGTGTTCAATTTGGCAAAACTTCTCTTTTTATAAAGAATTCATGCTACTATTACGCTACCAGCGCTCAAGCATTGCATTCTCAATGCTCAAGCGTTGTGACACTAATGAGAAAAATGTGCGCTTAGGCGCTAGCTCCTGAATGAATTTCTTCTTTTTTCTTGCCTGCTTATTCGTCCAATCTTTTCCATGTACAATTACCGATAAAAACACATAAAAGCACATAATAAGAATACAATTAAAATACTAAAAATATAACAAGACTTAAGAACAAAACTCAATAAAAAAGATTAAAAGAGAATAAAAATCCAAGATTTTGAACTGTAAAAATATAAATTTTTACAAGTTCATCACTCTCTCAAACTTAAGATTTTGCTTGTCTTCTTGTAAAAAGAAAAAGAAAAACAAAATAAAACAAAAAGACTAAACAAATAAAAACTCAAAACACACAGACTCAAATATGGCAATACCAGGTATTGAAAATCATTCATATCCTCATAAATTGCTTTACAATCTAATTTCAAAGTGTTACATATGCACAATCTAATTATTACATCGTCTCTCATATGTAACTTTTATGCAAAAAATGACTTTCCAAAAACATGAATGAAAGACTCAATCTCCTCATAAAGTATAAGCCAAGATAGGTTTATAAAATAGCAAATGCACATCAAACCCACATCTATAAAGTTGATTTTCATCTCTCTCTCCACTAATGTAAACAACACATAACCAATGATCAAAAGAGTCTTTACAAAGCTTGTAATGTAAGGTCAAGGGTGAGGGTTAAGAAAGAAAGAGTAGGATAATAAAAATAAAAGTTGAGATATATAATCATGCAAATTTCAAAATTCAAGCCACAGAATGTAGGATAAATGCAAAACGGAGCATAAGAAACAATACATTATTATTATTTTCTTCTTTTTTTCTTAACGACCTTCACCCCTAAACTTATTTCGTTGTAACATTTTGGGTGAACTTTCTTTTTTCTTTTTGAAATTTTTATTTTTCATAGCTCCTGAAATATGTCATGCACAAAAATTGACTAAGGGTTGAATAATAAAATAATACAAGATATGCACTCAACAAAAGGTGTGTAAGAGATGAATTTATTTTCTTTTTTTTGTGGGTATGAGAAAGGTAAATGTGGGAAAAGAAAAGAAATAGAGGCCAAATAATAACAAGGCTGCAAAAGGGACCTAAGGATATAATGTATTCACAAGTTGGCTTGAAAGGCTCAAACGTTCCAAAGAAGACCCTTATTATTTCATTAATCATGCATTGCCTAGGATTTTGCCTCAAGAGAGAATCTAACAACTTTTAGATGCAAATCATCCACACACATGCATTCCCATAAACTTTCTCTATGCCTGACATGCAATTAAATTCAAGATCTATCAAATATAAAGATGGGAAATACATCCATACACAATTGAAACAATAGAGATAAACATAACTCATGAATTCTCATGTGATATCCTAAGAAATTAGATTAATCCATAATTTATACAATCATTGGATATTCAATTCAACACACCAGTATGTGCAAAATGACTCAAAATACAATAAGGTGATGATAAAAAAAATAAAATAAAAAAGAACAAATAAAAAATGCAAAAATAAAAAGCTAAAGGAAAGAGAAGAAAAATCTTTCTGGTGGCCAACAGCTATAAACATCCTCTACAAAGGTTTCGAACTCTGGGAGGCACCTAAGCCGACACAACATTTCCTTCAAAACAAAAATAGAAAAATTGTCAATCAATAAAATAAATAAATAACAAAATAAGAGCAAAAATAAAAATAAAAGAGAAAAAGTGAGAAAATTTGGGTTGCCTTCTAAAAAATGCTTGTTTAATATCATTAGCTTGACGTTGCCTTTTTCTTAATTAATCATGGTAGCTTGCAGCAAGAGAAGCACAATGACACCTTTCTTTTTACAGATTTTTGCCTCCATACTCAGTCACTGGTCTTACAATTACCTCTAAAGGTGTTTTAAACTTGACTTGAACCTAGTTGTTCTAAATACACCTTAGCATGCAAAATCTCATCAGGTCATGGAGGCCTCAGTTTTTCAATAGGTAAGGGATTAGCTTGTAGTGAATCATGGATATATAATGGGACGACCTTTCTCTCTCTTATCAGTTTTACAAATGGGAGAGTCAACATTAATCAATGGTGGAAAACTCTTACTAGTCAATTCCTGTTGAGATTTACTTTGAATGCAATTAATGGGAGCATAAAGATCCGATGTTGGTGAAGACTTATCAAAGACATTGATAGTCACTTGATCTCCATCCATCCTCAAAATAAGCTCACCTCTAGGTACATCAATCACAGCTCTTGAAGTAGCCAGAAACGGTTTTCCAAAAATCAATGGAATATGGTGATCTTCGTCCGTATCTACAATGAAGAAGTCCATGGGAAAAATGAATTTATCCACCTTTACAAGCACATCTTTGACTACACCCCAAGGATATAAATGTGATCTATCAGCGAGTTGCAGTATAGTGGAAGTGGGTTTTGGATCCTTCAAGCCTAATTTTTCATAGATAGACAATGACATCAAGTTAATGCAGGCTCCCAAATCACAAAGTGCTTTTCCTGAAAATTATGAACTAATCTCAATAATGAAACTACCGGGATCCTTGAGCTTGGGTGACAACTTCTTTTTTAAAATAACATTGCACTCTTCAGTAAGTGTCACGGTGATGCCGTCTTCAACCTTCCTCTTTCTAGATAAGAGCTCTTTCATAAACTTAGTATATGATGACTTTTGTTCAAGAGTTTCAGCAAATGGAATATTTATTTGCAATTTCTTGAAAATGTCCAAGAACTTCGAAAGCTGTTTATCTTGCTTCTCTTGAGTTTCTTTCTTCAATCTTTAAGGGAATGGAAGCCTAGCGTACAATGAGGGGTCCAATGGTTTACCCAAAACTGAATCCTTCTTCTTTCTTCTTTCCCTCGGCTGGTCTGCTTTCTGTTTGTCCTTCGCAATCTCTTCCTCTGGGGCATCTTTCTCTTGATCAGGAATTGGAATAGGTACTTCTTTAGCATCATTTTCTTTCAGCTGAGGGTTAACACTCTTCTACTTATTAAGGAAATGGCCAGACACTGCTCCTTTGAATTGACCACTGTATCACTTAGTAAGATGTCTGGAGGTCTCTTGGAAAGTTGTTTTGCTATTTGACCAACTTGATTCTCTAAACTCTGAATAGTCGCCCCTTCATTCTGACAATTAGCCCTCATTTCCTCCATAAAAGTGGAGGTTTGTCGCATAAAAGAAGAAGTTTGCTGCATGAAAGAAGATGTTTGTTGTGAAAGCTTTTCAAGTGCAATCTCAAGAGGAGACTTCTGCTCGGGTTGAACATTCAGTGGAATTGCTTGATTCTTCCAAGAGAAATTAGGATGATTCCTCTAACTTGGGTTATATGTATTAGAATAAGGATTACCTTTAGGTCTTGAAGGATTCCCCATATAATTGAACTGTTTTGGAGAAATGAAACCAGAATTGCTTACCTCACATCCACCATTAGCATTATTGCCTCTATAGAAATCGCAAATCAATACTTGATGGTTCACTGAATTCAGCTGCATATTCCCAACTTACTTGGTGAGGTTAGCTAACTGCTGCATAATACTTTTATTCTGAGCAAGTAAGGCATCAAAAGTACTAAGCTCCATAACTCTCTATTTGACTACTGCTTTTTCACTAGGCAACTGATATTCATTAATAGTCATAGTCTCATACAATTCTTGCGCTTCTTCAAGAGTCTTAGTGTTCAGAGATCTGCCTACAAATGCATCCACCATAAGTCTTATGGCATGATTCAAACCATTATAAAAGATCTACACCTGCTGCCAAACTTCAAAAACATGATGAGGACATTTTTTAAGCAGCTCCTTAAATCTTTCTCATGCTTCATAGACAGATTCTCCTTTGATTTGAGTAAAGCAAGCAATCTCACTCATTATCTTCACAAACATTGACGGAGGAAAAAATCGAGTGAGGAACTTGCTATCCAGATCATTCCAAGTGGAGATGCTTCCTTAATGCTGGGCTTGTAGCCAACTCTTGGCTTTATCTCTCAGAGGAAATGGAAAAAGTCTTAATCTGATGGCATCATCACTAGCTCCATTATATTTGATAGTATCACAGAGTTGTAAGAAGTTAGTAATGTGCAAGTTTGGATCTTCTGTTTGACCTTCCCTAAACTTATTCTGTTGCACTAACTGTAGAAGAGTTGGTTTAATCTTAAAATTATTTGCTTGGATAACAGATCGTACAATACTGGTTGAGACATTTTCAGAAGATGGAGTAGCATAATCAGGTAAAGTGCGTCTTTTCTGTGCAGTAGTATTCTCAACCATCTTTTCTTTGAGGTTTCTTCTTTCTCTGACTGCTTTCATGTTTACTCTTTTCGTTCTTATTATCTCTGAATCAAAGAGTAATTCTTCTGACTCCATAGAACTTTGCATAAACAAACAAACAAACAAACCAGAGTGAAGTAAAGAAAAGAAATTAAAAATAAAAATAAATATTAATAAAAAGAAACAAATTAAAATAAAATTAAATAAATAAAAAAATAAGTGTCTAAATTAGTGTATTTTCAAACTACTATTTAATATTAATAACAACAATCCTTAACAACGGCGCCAAAAACATGTTGTGAAATCGACAAGTGCACCGAATTACAAAAATAATAAAAAATGAGTAAGAGTATCGTCCCACAAGGATTAAGTTATTAATTACTAAATTAGCTGAAAGTGACACTATCTAAGCTAATGAAAAAGAAAGTTGTTGCAAATATAATTAAAAAGAAATATAAGTAAGCAAAACAATAAATCAAAGGGGTGAAAAATAATGGTATTAAAGTATTAGGGTTCAGACTTCACTTAAACTCTTTAAATGCACATTCAAATATTAGTTTAATTATATTTTATTTCAATGATTTATGGTCAATTCCTAAAATTAATTAATACATAATCCCTTAGTATATTAATTCTATTATACTGTTTGGAATTAACTAATCCTTTAATCTAACTCCAAATAGAAATGTATTATCATAAACAAGAGAATTAAAAGAAAGATCACATAACTCATAATGTCTATTCCTAGTGATTACAGAAATTATGGTGTTTATCACGTATTTTAGGCTCATGCAAATTTTTTTAAATCATACATTAACCCAAAAATCATTCCCAAATTGATCAGGTTTAGAAAAATATTAAGAATAGATATAAATACGTAAACTATGAAATAGAAATATGAATTAAACTCATAAAAGAAGTTATATCATGCAAGTATCAAGATCCATAATCTCCCTAACAAGGGAAAATTAGTTACATATGAAAAAAAAAGAACACAAAAGGAAGAATATGACAAACTCCATTGTCCAAGTGTGTGTTTAATTTGGCAAAACTTCTTTTTTTATAAAGAATTCACGCTGTTGTTACACGACCAGCGCTCAACCGTTGCTTTCCCAATGCTCAAGCACTGGACACTAATGAGAAAATCTTCATGCGCTCAAGCGGTGGATACCCAGTGCTCAGGCGCTGGCTCCTGAATGGAATTTATTCTTTTTTCTTGTGCTCTTATTTGTCTAATCTTTTTCATGTGTAATTACCTATAAAAACACATAAAAACACATAATAAGAACACAATCAAAATACAAAAATATAACAAGACTTAAGAATAAAACTCAATGAAAGAGATTAAAAAAGGATAAAAATTCAAGATTTTAAACTGTAAAAATATGAATTTTTGCAGGTTCATCAGTTTCCATCAGCCATGTTGCCTATTTCAACTATTTAAAAGAAAAATTTTTAAAAAAAAGTTGCTGACCCGCAGACTCACCTAAAAACCTGTAAGTTAATGTGGCGTGAGCACAGACTGCTTTTTTATTGACCCATTTAAAATACAAGCCAACTTGGTATGGTCCATTTATGATTAGTCCATCACAGACTTGGTTGGTGTGAACAGGGTTGGCCCACATATCCACCTATACTAGACTTATTGAACATGCGTTGGGTCTTGTATTAACATGTCTTTTTAAAATTTGTTTGTTGTTAATTAATAAAATGACATCGTTTTCATATTAAATATTATCATTCAACTTAAGTTTATATAATAAAAAAATTATGTATAAAAATTAAAATATTTTTTTGACTAAAAACATTTATATGTCTCAAATTAAAATGTTCCTATGCTGACAACTAGACATTTTTCTTTTGTTTGACTAGAGACAACAAGACATTGATAGGTCACAAATTTAAATTGTTCTTACTCTAACAACTAGTTCACAATCCACAAAAAAACTCAATGATCATCAACTAAATGATTCGTGGGCTATAATTTATTGACTTATGTTATAAACATTGCTTGATTTACTAGCACATCCGTTTGGATTAAGACTTTAATTCATGTAATGAATGCTTATATGTGGTTATTGACTGGGACATGTATTTGAACTCCATCATATTGTGTTATATACGCAATAAATTTTTATATTTTGTATGAGGAGCTTGAAAGGAAGTGTTAACTTTTCAATTTTAGCAAATATTTTTATTATTTGACAAAATTTAAAAATAAGATAATAAAATAAAATATTATCATATAATTTTGTCTTCATCTCTTATTCATTGTTTTAAATATTTTATAATATCCTCAAATTATAAATGAAAAGCTACTCCTCTTTTCTTCTTCTTTTTTTCCAAACTATTATGTACAAATAAACCCTTAAAAAAATTAAAGTTAAAGGAAGATTATCTCATTTCCTAATTAAAATATATTAGATGCATGGATTGTTAGAAATAATGGTAGTTTACAAATTTTCATTGCATGGCTCAAGATATGCATGGTTTGGTGTAGTTTATCAATGGCACTTTTTAGTGGATCTAAAGACATGAACTTTCATAGATAACTACCTTTTGTAAAGACATGTTTTCTCATAGAAATGTGTCTTAATTGAGACACTTCTCTTTGATAGTGTCTATTGGTTTAATAGATAACTATCTTTTGTAAAGACATGTCTTCTCATGAAAGTGTGTCTTAATTGAGACACATCTCTTTGATGGTGTCTATTGGTTGTCTATAAATAAGACACCCACTACTATTAGAAAAGGTTAATGAAGTGATTTCTAGAAATATTAGGTAGAATAAGAGGAAGATGAAATTCTTCAATATTGCTAATTGCAGAATTTACTAAGGCTTCATTATATCTTGGGAATGTTATTACTTTAACCCGTTAACAAATTTCGTGTGGGGGCAAATAACTCTCTAAAACAAATGATTCGTTTGTGTCTCGAAGTCTCTTGATTTTCAATATTGTTTGTCTCTTATCTTTTTTTTCCCCAAACATGGAAAAGATTAACATAGTAAAACTTACATATCGCTCATTGATTACCATACAAATTGTCTGAGAGTAGAAATCAAGCCTTTGAAATAACTTCCATTTACATTTAATTTTTTCTTTATATCATCTAAGTGTCTCTTATAATATGTTCATATGCAGCCTAAGATAGCCGTTTAAAATTAAAATATTCAATCCATAAAGGGTTTGGATGCATTGCTAAGCTAATTGTATTAAAATTGAAAATCGATTAGACTTAACTAAACCCTAAAAGCTAGCTTAAGGAAGCAAGATTATTCAAGTCATTATAAGAGGTACTTTTGTCTATAGACCAAGCCGATATAAGATCTTAACACACCCCTTTTACACCAAGGATTGGAGATCTAGAACATTAAGTGTTACAGGATTGGACATTTGAGGATGACCCAACATCATGATTGAGATAGGCTTTGATACCTGTTGCTAAATTGGTAAGTGTATCAAGTCACACAAGTAATAAAGTGATAAGTTAAGACTATCATCTCACAGAGATTGTTCTAATTTTGTGCTAAATACTAATCAATTACTCTTTAATCTTTATCCAAACAACACAATAATTGGAAAACTAAATGAATAAAGAGAACAAGACAAATAACAAATAAAAACAAACAAACAAAAACTAGGTAAAAGTTTGAGAAAGCAAAGAATTAGGGATCTAAGAGTCTATTATCCCTTACTACTTCATTTGAATCAAAGCAACCTTCATTACAAAATATCAATGTATTGGTATTGTTAGTCAACGCACTCAATTATTTATAAGTTTATCCCTAAGTCATACAAACATGCTTTACTTGCCCAAAAACCATATTCCTATGTGAATTAGTCTAAGATTTACTCATTAAGATAAAGCCTTAAACAATGACTATACACGGTTAAGAGGTATATTCCTATCTTAGCAGCAAATTACTTCACCCACACAATTAGATGAAATGAACATACATGATCCAAATCCAAGGTCAAACACCTAATTTCCTATTCGTAGTTCCTTAGGGTTCCCACGTTAAACACTTGGTGGCCAATCAAATGCAAGCATTAAGAAAAGAGATGGCTAAATAAAAGCATTTCAATAATAAAGAGCAAGAAAAATTACAAGAGATCCAAATTTCATAGCAAATTCAAATGAAACCCTAGAAGAGGATTAGAATCTCATCATATTCAAATTCATACAAACTAGATCAAGAAACATGAAGAGAAGCAAGAAAACCAAGAAAAAAAAAGGGAAGAATGAATTAGATTGTGATCTTGAAGCACTTTGATATCCTCCAAGTCTTAAGTTTCTCTCTCTAGAAATCATCCTCAAAATTAAAGCCTCTGTCTTTAAAACTAAGAAAAACTAGAAAAATGGCAAAAAAAAACCTCAACAAGTTGCACAAAACGCTATTTATAGGTAATAGAGACGTGTTCCATGCCTAGGTGTGATCCTATCTATTCACCTTACTTCTATGCTTTTTTTTACCCTCCAAACCTAGAAATTAGACTTCGGGCTCTTCATCAAAGATATAGAGCTTTATCTTAACTTTCTAATGTCACTAGAATTATCTCAAAATAAGGTCTCTATCTCTATTTATGATTAAAATACTACCTCATGGTTAAGATGCCAGTTCACCAATTTGGCCCAAACTTCTATTAAAGTTTACATAGTCAACCCGATAGAATCAAGGAAAGTGGCTAACATGAAAGTTGTAGAAATTTCTCTTAACTTTCCAATGACTCTAATCTTGTTCAATTTGAAGGTATACTTAAATTCACTTCATTTAATCTAGTAAAGTCAGTATGACACCAAATTTGACTTACACCTCTTCTTAACTTGGCTTGATTCCCTTCATTCTTAGTACACCTTTGGGTAATGAACTTACATTTCACGATCAAAATATACCTCAATAAAATTATAATCTTGAATGATACATAATTAAATTAATTTAACTTCAAATTAAGCCTAATCAATACCAAAGCATATGAAATTTAAGATATTCAAATAAACTTATAAACTTTGTCAATTTCTAAAGAAATCAATGACTAAGTATACATTTAAGCACAAAGTAGTAGGACATAATAACTTTATTTGATAGAGTTATCAATACCATATTAAAATTAAGAATGAATTAAGTCTGACTCAACCCCAAAGGCTAGCTCAAACAAGGGAGAATTGCATAAGTCACTATAAGGGTACTTTGCTAATACGTGTGGGATTTCAACAAATTATGCTCCTGGACAGAGTAAATGTTTGAGCTCTATAGTAGGGATGGCAACGGAAGTGGGCGAGTGCCCCGTCCCCCGCCCCCCGAATAATATCCGCCCGCCCGCCTCCATATCCGTCGGAGGCTTATCTTTCTTTGCAAACGGAGTAGCGGGTATTATGATATCCACGAGTACCTAATAAATTGTAAAAAAAATTCAAAAAAATCAAAAAAATCAAAAAAATAAAATAAAATAAATAAAAATAAAAAAAAAAAAATTTTGTACAATACTATAATTTTTCAAAATTTGTCCAACACAACTTAATCTAAAAATAATGTCAAACACATAAAATATTTTTGATTTATATAACTTTATAATATTTTAATTTATATAATTATGTTTTTTAATAATTTTATATAAAATATTTATATAAATTTTTTCAACGAATTGCGATCTGAAACTTGCTTGACAGAACACTAAACAGTTTATATCAAAGAAATTTGTTTGATCATGCTCTATAGACATCACTTATAGACATCACTTATAGAAAGAGCATAATGATATTTTTCTATTTTGAAAGAATTATTCTCACAATCAAAGAATGTAGAGAACTATAAAAAAATCAAATAATTAAATAAATAAGAGTTTTACTAACATAAATGACAAATGTTAAGAAAATAAAAGTAAAAAATATTAAATAAAAATAAAATATTTAAAATACTAACACTTGTCAAACAAACTCAATAAATAAATATTCGTACGTGAATGTGGGCTCGCGGGAAGGAGGGCTATACACGTATGCACAACCGGTACCAGTCTGGGTTTGCGAGAACAGAATGAGAATCTGCTTGACAAAGGAATCATAAATTCATAATCAGTGATTACCTTTTTTTTGGGGTCAAATAATCAGTGATTACCTTGTCTGTTTGAAGTGCATGTCCCAATTTCTTATGAACACGATGTTGTGCAACGTGTAGGGTAAAGTCCACGGAATCTTGGAATTCGATGCATTGCGCATGTAACCCAAAATCTATGAAATATCATCCTCCAGATGTAAATGAGGTTATATGATAAGCATCTATAATATTAGCATTTATCAATCAAATGTAACGCATCAAAAAAATGGGAAAAGATTAAAATTATTATTAAGAAAAATATATTTTAAGTTTTTCAGTTATCGTTATTTAAAAAAAAAAGAGATATTAACCTAGATAATGCAAGTTTATTATATATATATATATATATATATATATATATATATATATATTATGTACTATTTTGAATTTAGATTAATTAAAAAGATTTAAAAATATGAGAATATGAGTAAATTATACTAGATGATTATTTTTGTTTGTGTTTGATTATGTTAAGAACACAAAGTTATCATATTTGAAAAGCATCTATATCAAGTTTGCCCTTACTAAAATCTCGTGGTACTGTTAAAAATTGAGATTTTTTTTTTTTCACTATAGGGCAAAGCGAATCACCTTCCACTATAAAAATAACATTATCAAGAAATTTGATAATACATTTTGGTTTCTCTTCTTTTAATTTGAAGAATTTATGCCTGATGGAAATTTTAAACATTTAATTTTGAAATTCTTTTTTATGGTATGAAAATTCAGCATTACATCCCCCATGAACACTTATCTTGTATGCATGTATATATACTATTATAATTATAATAAGGTTGATATATGTTTACTCCAATTTGAAGCTTAAAAATAAATTTATAAAGTGATAACTGTGGGTCATGCGTCTTCATTTTTGTGCTGGACCTTAAGGCATGTGTGATTTGTACGCTACGTTGGAAAGAACGCAAAGCTAAGGGACTGGTTGGTTGGATCTAAAGCTATGTACCAAAAAAAAAGCTGGATATGAAGCTGGCCAGATACTCATGTTGGGTCCTACTAATCAACTGTCTGTTGCAATGTTACATATATATTATGATATTAATTTGCTAAAAATGATAAAAGGACAATTTTTAGCGAAATAAATACATATTTATAAAATAATCAGTTATATATGAAAATTATTGACAAGCTGAAAACTGATGATTAATTATAGCTTAGCATTGGTAATGAGTTACAGCAATAACCATAGCCCCAAATTATGGTGGGGGCTTCAGCCTCTGCTGGCAATAAACATGATTATTTGGATTCACATGTCTTGTTTGCTTTTGATTGAATGAAAGCAGGTAAACATCAATGGGAACAGTGTCAGTTAATGACGAAAAGTTATTGCCATAGGTACTTTGCTTAGAAAACAATCCAAATTGGAAAACATGATTAGCAGTAATTCTTATCATGCATAGATTGTATTTATCATCTTAATATAGACGCACTAAGGCAAAAGGGGATAAAAGAAAAGAAAGAAAACAGTGAATGAGTTGACTTTTATAGACAGAGCAGAGGTTAACCTATCCTTTCACTAATTAGATTTCTCACCATCTTAAGCACCGTCATTGGCAGTTTGTTTGAAACTTTTATTTCAGAAGGTTTCTTGCACATCGAAGAATAACTGAATAGCTGCCAAGTGTATACTTTTATATGTACCTTAACTACCAGGGGATACCCTCTGAAAAGAAGTATCTACCTTAACAACCGACCGTACACTTTCAAAGCGAACTGAATTTTGCTAACTAGAGAAGGTCATAAACCTGCAACTACCCTTACATGAGAAAATTCATAACTGTTTTTATGGGTACGGTTACAGCAATGAATGGAGTGATACCCATTTCAGAAACAAGCTGTGCGTGGTTGGCTAGTTATAATTGTAAAACTTCATATATATCTTCTTTCTTTTTTATGATTATATCAAATAAGTAATGCTAACCACATAAATAATAATAATAATGAAACTGCTTGCAGTGTCTTTTTGGTTTCTTCATTTTGATAGAGTGTAAGAAAACTTTAACAAAAGTGGGTCAGAATCAACTCACAGAGAAAGTAAAGAGGCGTGTTGGTAGGGTTAGTTAGTTTAAAGGTCGATGCTTGCAATTAATCAGGATGATGCTACTTTTCAACCTCCTTTTGTTAGTTCGTTTCTTTCCCTTCCTTGGTTATATTCACTCCCATTATTAATCATATCCCTCGTCGTCAATCGACAGCCTACATCAAATTCTTGGCCGCTGGATGGAGAAGGAGCCTTCTACGACTGTAACTACTAAATACTAACAGCCCTCTCTAAAGTGTGTATGGTGTCTCTCCAAATTGTCTCTGATCCATTGCATCGTCATACCTTGTTCAAAGGGAGGAAGTTATTCAAAAAAGTGAAAAAAAAATTTCAGCTGTCCAACGTGAATAATCCGACAGCATGAGTTATAAATTTGAGCTCATAGATAACACAAAATTGTGTGCAAAGGTGATATAGATCCCAAACACTGACAAGAAAAAAAAAACAGTTAAGATATATTATATAAAAGTATTTACAATAATTATAAAAAAATTGTTAATGAGTGTCTTTAAGAAATTTGTTAAAGAATTAAAAAAATATATTAATAAAAAGTAAAGTATTAAATATTTTAAAACTTCTTTTAAGCAATTTAAAATATTCTATATATGGCATTAAATATTCTTTAACTAGTACCGCCACAGCATTAATTAGCAATATCTTAATTTTAAATAATTTTTTAATAATCATCTTAATTATTACTAAATAAAGAAAATTTTAAATGTTTTTAATGTTTCAAAAATATTAAATGTATATATTATTTTATTTAATACTTTTGATTAAATATTGAGAGAATTATTTAAAAGATTCATTAGGAGTACATAAAATTATTTTATTATTCACAAGTTGCTAAATATTTATAAAATTTGTTAAGGAGTGTCCATAAACGAATTAAAATAAAATAACATTAAATGAAAAACAATAACATTTGATATTTGTGAACTCGAGAAGTATCTTGGGCATTGGGATTGGCGGTCGGGCCTGATAGGTAGTTGTTTCACGATAAATTCACACCTAAATTATGGGTATTTAGTTAGCTCATAGATCGATCATAATTTAATATTTTTATAAATAATTATGTTATATAATTAATTTTATAAAAATTAATAAAAATATTAAAATTTGATTTACTTGATACACTCAACTATGATATTTATAATTTAAGTAAAAATTTCTCGTGGTTTAACACTCTTTTTAGAGGAGTTGTATGGAGACTTGTTAAACGACTCATTAAAAGAAGACTTTAGTTTTCTTTAGTTTTCGAGGAAGTAATGGAGACTTGCGTTAAACTCGACTCTCGAATTAACCTTCTTATTTTTTTGTTCATTAGAGCTTTAGTTTTCAATAAGTTTAGGCTTAATTAATAGAAGATATAGGACTTTTCTAAATTTCTTTAACTTAGCCACAGCATTAATTAGTCAATCATGCTAGTGCGTGAAATATCTTAAATTAAAAGAAAATGAATGAAGGAAGAAGGCATTAGCATTAAAAAGACTACAAAGACATTCCGGCTTACTACAATACAAGTCATGAGCGATAGCAAAACCAAGCCGAATAGACTTTTTTAATATTATAGAAGTAAGAAAGTTTTTAACTCTGCATTATTTGATGTGTACCACCTTAACTATATAGTTATTTATGTGTCTCACTTTAACAATATTTTTAATATTATAATTGAGGTGATAAACATTAAATAATATAAAATAAGAATTTTTTCTTACAACGTATTAGATGAGAGAATCTGAATGTGTATTGAAAAATGAGTTTGATTTACATATATATAGCATGGAATCTGCTATAATTAGACTAACTACTTTGTAACTACCTCTAACAATAGTTAACTAACTTTAACTAACTAATTAACCATAATACTCCCCTGCAAGTTTGGGGCATAGATGTCTAAAGCACCTAACTTGGACAGTAAAACAGAAAATTTACAATAGGTTGAGGAAGCCGGAGTTGACATGTTGTCTGATAAAATGACAATCAATATCAATGTGTTTGGATCTTTCATGTGAAGTGGGATTGGCAGCTAGTTGAATGGCCGATTTGTTATCACACATGACCATAATGGATGGAACTGCAATTTGGAAAGGGCGTAGCAGTTGTTGCAGCCATAAAAGTTCACTTGTGAGACAGGCCAAGGCTCTATATTCAGCCTCTGCAGAAGACCTTGCAACAGTGGGCTGTTTTTTGGATTTCCATGAAATCAAGGAAGATCCCAAGTAAACACAGAACCTAGTTGTTGATTTGCGAGTTACAGAGCAGTTTCCCCAATCAGAGTCAACATAAGCAAAGAGTTTGATGTTTGCTTGAGCTGAAAAAAAAATGCTCTGTCCAGGTGAAGACTTTAGATATTGTAGGACATGATGAAGTGCAGTAAGGTGAGGAGTTCTAGGCTTGAGGCTTGGACATAGGAGTTTTTGGGGACTCAATTTGTTCCGACTCTTCTCAAAAATGATGTCTGCTCTGGTTAAGTACATTAATGCAAGTGAGTCTTACGTATCAAGATGAAGGATCATTAAGAGAATCACCATCCTCATTCAAAAAGCAGATCTTCCATTGGAATATTGGCTTTGAGTTGATGAATCCAAAGTGTCCTCCTCTAATGTGTACTTCCTTTGATTTTGAATTCTTTTTGAAGATTTAAATTTCCAAACCTAAGAAGTACTTCTAGTTGCCAAGAACTTTCATTTGATGGATTTTCGAAATGGCATTAGAAATTAAAGCTTGGTTTGGACTGACAATTATGATGTCATCCACATAAACAAGAAGGAAGATGAGAAACTCATGTGACCCTTTATGAAATAGGGAATAGTTTTGTTGGAAACCAAGCTTTTGATGAATTGTAGAAAATTCCTCTTTAAACCACTTCCTTGAAGTTTTTAAGCACCAGAGTGATTTATCAACTTGCAACATGATGTCCATGTTGAGATGGATAACCTGAGTGTCCATGTATGTGGTCACCATTCAAGAAGGCATTATTAATGTCTAATTGAGACATGCCAATTTTAATTACATGAAATTAACTAAGGAATTGGTCGGTTTGCCAGGTAATTGGGAGAAAGTCTCCAAGAAGTCAATTCCCATTTGCTGTGTAAATCCTCTAGCCACTAAACGAGCCTTGTGTCTTTCAACTGAGCCATCAGAGTTGAATTTGGTCTTGAAAATCCATCTACAACCTATGGTTTGTTTGCCAGGAGGTAATGGAACTATAGATCAAGTATTGTTTGCCTCTAAAGCTTGAATCTCATCAGCCATAGCTACTCTCCATTGAGGATATTTGACTGCCTGATGGTAAAACTGTGGCTCATAGTTTGAGTCCACATTGGAAATGAAAGTGTGATAGGTAGGGGAAATGTGTTTGTAAGTAAGATGTTGGTTCAAAGGATATATGGATGTGTCTACATAATCCTGAAGATACTGAGAAGGATTATGCACATGGCTAGATCTGCGAGGTGGATTAGGTGCAGGGTTTATAGGATCAGGCTCGGGTAGATCAAGCTCAAGGTTAGCTGCAGGATTAGGTTCAAGATCAGATGCTGGATTAGTTGGAGGGTCTATATTTGGTGTAGTTGGAATATGAGCAAGTTCAGGTTCATGATGTAGGGGATTAGGCATATGATTGGGCACAGCATCCTTGATTGGAATTGGTAGAACAATGGATTGAAAGGGATCTAGAACAGTGTGTAATTGTTTTGACTCAAATGGAAACTGATTTTCAAAGAATGTGACATCTCTAGAGATAACAAACTTCTTGCTGGATAGGTCATATACCCTATATCCTTTGTAACCAGGAGGATAACCCATAAAAACAACAAGAAAAGTTCTAGGTGAGAATTTGTTTCTCTGGTGTATAGGAATAGCAGCAAAACACAAACATCCAAACACTCTAAAAGCTATGTAACTTGGTAGCTTGTTGTACAACAACTCATAAAGGGATGCATTCTTCAAAGAATGTGAAGGAACCCTATTGATTAAGAAGGTGGCAGCAGTGACACATTCTCCCCAAAAGGTAATTGGAACCTTGGATTGAAACATCAAGGCTCGGGTAACATTTAACAAATGTTGATGTTTCCTTTCAACCACAAAAATTTACTCGTTTGATGATAATAGAAGATAATTGGTGCACTTTTCTCACTTGCTCTTGCAAGAATTGCTTTTGGAGTTCTTTTGCATTGTCGGACCTAAGTTGCTTAATGGTCTAGCGTGGAAGTTAGTCTTGACAAAACTAAAAATGAACCTTTTAAGAAAGAAGGCCTCGATTTATATTGCATATAGCCAAGTAAATCTAGTGCAATCATCCATAATTGTCGAAAGAATCTCTTACCATACAAGTCATGGGGGCGATAGATAAGGACCCCCGAATATGTCTTTTTGTAAAGATCAAATGATTGTGCAGAAAATTATTGTTTGAAACAAAATAGAGGCGTTAAACTTTGATAAAGGACAAACTAAACAATCATTATAAGAAGTTATTTATATAAGTCAATTTTATTACAAAATTTTTAAAATTTCTTGAGAGACATACATTAAACAACCATAGTGCATGATCGGGTTATCTAGACTTATTTGTAACACTACAAATGTGTGAATGAGTATGAGAATTCTTATTTAAGTATTTGATGTTTTAACAAGGTTATCAAACTTGAGGTGGACAGAGTGAAGAACATAAAGGTGCGGTGAAGTTCACCATCTCCATCGTCCTCACCAATGTGTCAAATAAGGAAAGAATTATTAATGACTACATGAACTTAGAAAAGCAAGTAAAAAAAGTGGAAAATAGATTAACATGGAAAGAAGGAATGTACAAAACATGATGGATGACTATGAGGTTAAGTTGAACAGAACCGGTTTTTCCTACAACTTGCACTAAAGATTGATTTGGCAAAATGACAAACCTATTCTTAATGACTTGGAAATCAAGAAAGACATTATCATGGCAAGTTATATGAAGGTAGCCCCCGATCAAGTATCCGATTTGAATTCTTGAAAGTGGAACTATAATTGTACTAAAGACAACCTACGAAAATCAATTTGATCTTGTACATTGTTCGGGGTCTTGCAAGTTATAAACTTAGCAATAAAGGTGCTAACATTGATGAGGTGACATTTTATCTTCAACGCCATCGTAGTCTGCCAATAATTGATCAACTTTGTGCTTCTTGTGCCTAAGGGATAACCATGTAATTTGAAGCATTTATCCTTTGTGTGTCAATACCAATGAGCATGGATGCCTATCTTTCTTCAATTTTTTTTGTTCGGTGGTGCTTGATTATAAGCAACCTCAGTGGAAGGAACAAGTTGAAGACCAACCTCTCTCTAAGTCTCATCTTGAACAAGTAACAAGAAGACTTGAGAAATAGGTGGAATAGGGTTCATCAAGAGGATTTGGCCAAGAGCATGAGAGAAAGACTCATTAAGCCCCATCAAGAAGGTCATGACAAATTCATCTTAAAGGAAATATATCAAAGGTTGAACACCACCACAATTGCAATTATGAACAGGCCTATATTCACCAAGTTCTTCCCATAAGCCTTTGAATCTGGTGAAATAAGCACTTACAAAACTGGAATCTTGAGTGCAATGAAGAAGTTAATTTCAATGAAAATTCAAGGTCCATTCTTCCTATTAAAAGTTAAGAGAGAAGATCCTTCCAAATATACCTTTCTTGAGTTTTACATGTGGGTAAATCAACTTAGAATTGATTTCTCTTGGTGATAAATTCAAGATCAAGAGGCAATATGCTATCATTGCACTTCCATAGACAAAAATTCATTTAAAGTGGTGGTCACAACGAGCCATCAATGAAACCTAATTTGTTCTTGCCATCAAGAGCAAGAATCATAGAAACGTTTTCTAGAGGTAATTTACCATCAATAGGTATTCAGAAACAAGGACCAATCCAGGAAGGTCCGAAGAATGAATGAAAAGTGGATTCTATTCTTCCATGGCTAACGAGAAGCCTTTGAATTGAAAAACAAGAATACAAGAATGGAGGAAGAGAAGATGAAGAAGAATTTTTAAATTTATTAAAAAGATACCATATTAGATGAGAGAATTAATTTTTGAAAAATGAGTTTGATTTACATTATATAGCATGGAATCTGCTATAATTAGACTAACTACTTTGTAACTACCTCTAACAATAATCAACTAACTTTAACTAACTAATTAACCATAATACAACGACAATACTTAAGAATTTCTCTGACACCCAATATTGATTATTGATTCTTATTTAATAATTAATCAAAATATCAAACTATCAACATCCTAAACAAAATTAGACACCATATTAATGTCCTCACCACAAATAATCAATGTATACTAGGTGAGAATGAACTTAGAAAAGGGGGTCACCCAAAAAGTGGAAAATTCTAACATGTTCCTAAAACATAATAAATGCATATTTTAAGAAGGTTTTTCACCATTGTTTTTTTTAATTACATAAATTTTAAGTCACTAATTCAAATTAAAATTAATGATAGATATCTATTTTAAAGGATGTATTTATTGTGTTTTTGCATGCAATAAAATTTCTCAACAAGGGTCAAAAATTTTATTACTTGTTCGGGGTTTATAAGTTATAAAAGAATAAGAACAATTTTGACATTTTATATGAAAGGTAGTCTAGTTCAAAAAATTGATCAACTTTGTCTCGTGACTAAGAGTGCTTTTACAATGCTCATTGCAATAAACGTTGTAGGATGCACCTTTTAATAATATTTTTTAAATTGGACCGATTATTGAATTAGTGAAAACACTGGTTCACGATACACTAGTTCATGTTCGATCGTGATGGAACTAATCAATATATATATATTGAATATATATATAATATTAAGTAATAAACTAACATCTAATATCTCACATTATATTGCATAATATTTTAAAGTCTCACATTATATAATGAATGAAGCATATAAGTATACAACACATATAAAAGCTTAGAAGAAATTACATTCACAAGTTCTACATAAATTAGTAAATAAAATATTCAAATATACAACCTATATAAAAGTTAAGAGGGGAGCAAACGTTCTCATACCTTTCTTGAGTTTTACATGTAGACCTTTGTAGCTTAGAATTGTGCCTTTATTTGAATAATTTGTTTAAAAAAAAACCGATTCACACAATCAGTTTTGATCGATTTTTGACCAGTTCATTGAAATTCAAGCTTTCTAGATCATTTGGACCAAACACGTAGCTGATTCATCGGTTTTTCAGTTGAACCGACCAATTCGATTCGAATTTTTTAACATTACCTTTGAATTGACCTATTGTTACAAGTTTTTAGTTTTTGAAACTAATTTTTGACATTTATTAAAAAGCCTACTTTGTTATTTATTTTTAACCTCTTATATTTTCTTATTTTCATTTAACTCCTTATTTCTTCATGAATCTATCCCATCTGCACCTGGTTTGAAATCTAAACCGCACCATGAAACAAGTGGAAGTCTTTTTCCAAGCTTTGGTTATCGTTGACAGATATTAAAGTTTTCTTCAATCAAATAAACTTTGGGTAATAAAGTCCTTTTTTTGGTAGATATATAAACTACATATGAAAGATTGAGACAGACGATGTGAAACTCTTAACACTCCCTCCACATGACCATATATGCCTAGACGGAACATGAGAGCCTAGCGAAATAGGCGACCTAGATGGAATTTTGACTCTGATACCATGTGAGATTTCAACTTAAAATCATTTGGTATTAAGTAGAATAACCCAATAAATATATAAACTACACTAGAAAAATTAAGACATACAATTTAGGACTTTTAACAGTAGGTAACAGAGACATTTAAATTAAGAGTGGGTCTTTTTTATTTGTTTTGTATTTTTTATGCCATTAGTAGCTGGTGTTAAGGTTGTTTTCAGTTACCGTATTCCGCTGTCGTGTAACATCACCAGTCATAAGGTCGATGTTATGTTACTCGTTGTTAAGCTCTCGGTACTTCTAGTTACTCAAAGTGTATATGACCCTCTACTTGTCCCTGAAAGAGATGGAGATGGCATACTCAATGGCAGCAGTTTTATCGGCAGAGGTGTTGGCGGAGACCAAAACAAACATATTTCATTCGACACAGGCGATTGAGACCTACTAAAAAAGGTTGAGGGTGAGGGTTTGAGAGAATGCAGTCGATTGATTCGTCATTGACTCTTTGATTCGCCATGAAACCAAAATGAAAATTTTCACTTCAGTAAGTTACCGATTCAACATGTTGCATGTGACAGTTGCCAACCGTGGATGAATTTTCCTTGCAAATCAATAGCTCTGACCATAGTGAGCATTAATACTCTGTTAACTACGATTAACACTGTAAATGACCCTATGACTAAGAGCATGTTTGATCTGTCCCCAACATAAATTAAATGGCCAAAACGTATGTTGCTTTTGAAAAGCAACATGTTTGGGTATTGACGAAGAAAACTGTTGATTGAAATCATCTGTATGGCAACAGCTTTTGGAAAAAAGCTAAAATTTGAACATTATTAAAAAAAGTTGTTAAATTATTAACAAAGGTGAGATATTAATATCATTTTATCTCTTAACACCCCTTCAAATAAATTTTTTAATCAATTAAATATTTATTTTAATTATATACCTATTTTATAATTTGATACATAAAATTAATTTTTTATATCATTTAAACGAAACAGATTAACTTAAAATTACTTTTTAACTAATATATCCAAACATAAAACTTTTTTTTATAATCAATTATAACAAAAAAAAATTATACTGATAATTAATTATTAAAATAATTAAATTTTTAAATGAATATCTTAAATACGCACTATGTCATCAATTTTTTTTTATCCCTATCTTTATTTATAACTGAAGTTTTTAAGTTCTAGAAGCTGCTGCTTGGTTTCTTTTTTCTTTTTTTTTTGGTTGGTCATGAGCTGCTGCTTGGTTTCTGTATGTGTTTCCACAAAACGAGAAGGTTCCTTTGAAATTTGAATTCGAAAGGGTTAAGTTACGAAGATTTGGGCTGATGTGATGTAGGGCTGCAGATCACTCCAAGATGATTATTGTCCAGTGATTTGTGAGGTTAGACTTTTAAAATAAATCATGTCAACTCAAAAAGACAATTGGGAGTATTGAAGCCCAAAATGTTATTAAGCACTTTTTTCAATGATATTTTGTTTTAATAAATAGACAATTGGGCGTAGCGCCCACACAAGACGATGAAAACCAAGAAGAAGCAACTAATCGAGGCCCAATAACATCATAAACTAATTGAGCTAACTCCATAGGAGGAGAGAGCAGCTCCAGCAACCCATAAGGCCTTAAGGGTTAGTGATGCTCCGGACTATTGCACACTTTTTTTTTTCAAAGATGTTTGAAATAACAAATTTTGGGAATTGACTTAATTCTAAATAAAATTATTTGCTCTCGTAAAAAAAAAATTACTTAAAAAGATTTAAAATAAAATTTAATTTAATTTTAAAATGTCTTTAGATTTAAGCTATGTGTATTTAGAAGTTAACTCAAATTTAGTAAAATCAAAAAAATAATACTACAAAGAAATATATAATATCATAAAATTAAAGAATTAATATCCCAATTAATTAATATTGATTCTAATTGATTAGAAAATAAATTTAATATTTTATTTGGGATAAAACTAAAAAGAATATTTTGAATGAATCATAGACAACAAAAAAACATAATCTAATAAAATCAATGTAGAATATATTGTGCATTGTTTCTTGTTTCACGATTTTAGATTATATATTATGTTAATTTATACTTAAATTTTGCATCCTTATGCCTAAAATAATTATTTTAATAAATTTAAGAACATAATATTATAATAATTTGACACTTATTTCTCTTAAGTAAATTTCAAATTCGAGTTTTGTGAATGAAAAAAATTAGACTGAAAGACTTTTATATTTTGTGATCCGACCCAACTTTACTTTAGATTAATTAAAACTTAATGCGACTTTTGGATACTTGGAAGTTTACAAAAAATATATATAATATCATAAAATTAATGAAAAAATGTCCAAATTAATGAATATTGAATCTAATTAATTTTAGGATTATATTTGGGATAAAACTAAAAAAATTATTATAAATGAATCTTAAACAATTAAAGAAAATATAATTATTGAATAAAATCAATGCAAAATATATCGTTGCATTGTTTCCTGATTAAAGATTTTAGGTTGTATATTTTGTTGATTGATACGTAAGTTTTACATAGTTATATCTATAATAATTTTCATAGGATATTTTTTCTTCTTTTGTGCTTTCTTACAAGTACTAATTGATCGAAAAATTAATCAAGAAAATAATATAATAATATAACATAGTAATAATAATAATATTATAAAATCATGAATAATAATAAATATATAAAAAAGAAAAAAAAAATACTTGCCCCTCTTTATACAGAAAAACAATACTAATAAGTAAAATTTAGTCTAATAAACTCATTTACAAATGTTTTTATATATATATATATATGAGATTTTATTACAATGTTTCATAATTATGAGATTATTTTGTTTGTTTGCTGATTATTACTAGAGAAGAACCATCTTACATTTTTATTTCAAGTATTTTATTATTTTATCACAAAATTTTATTATATTATTTATCACATATATAATTTTGATTTATAGGATTTTATTTATTTTTCATCAAGTAAATAATTAATTATATAAAATAACAAATAAATATTATTAGTCATAGTCAAATATCTCTAGAATTATTTAAAAAAAAAAAATCTGTCGAAATTTGGTTGTTTTCCCTCGCGTATGGTTTTAATTTTGCCCTTGTGATTTGGATATTGGAAATCAGCATGTCAGACAAAGGGCGTTTTGGTAATTTATGGAATTGGGGTAGGGATTGAAGAGGGCACAAAGCAATAGGCAATAGCAGAGGAGAGGAGAGGAGAGGATAGGCGGTGGTTATAAGTATTTGGGTTTGTGAGACTGTTTGTCTTTCTTGTCTTGTCTTTCTCTATCTCTCTATCTCTCTATCTCTAATCTCCTCTTCGTCTATTCGCTATCCTTTACAACAATATGGCTGTGTCTTTGGGGCTCTTGTCCACCTTTTTCGCCGCCGAAACACCCTCCAATCTTACTCTTAGTCTCAGGTCTCAACCGCCTCCTGCTAAGTTGCGCATGTTGCGAACTGTCACCTCTGCCACCGTCTCTCAGTCTCAGTCTCAGCCATCCTCCGCCAAGACTCGGGGTATCATGAAGCCCCGCCGGATCTCTCCCGAGATGCAAGCCCTCTTAGGCGTTCCCGAAATTTCCAGAACCCAAGCACTCAAGCAGATTTGGGCCTACATTAAGGACAACAATCTTCAGGTTCCTTTCTTTTTTTTTAATCAACTTTATTACTATTTCTTTTTCTAAGATCTGCCCCCTTTTTTTAATGTTTTGTTGCTGTCTTCCGTGTTTTTGCGAATTTTTTTTTTACAAAATAAAGAAATCTTTGGATAAGGTTTTTTTCCACTAGTGCAACTCGAACGCTCCACCGTCCCCTCAACCCAAAAAAATAATCTTTTGTTTTCGAAATTGTTATCGTAAAGGCTGCATAGATTGCTTGTGCCAGACTGTCAGTAAGGCTATGGTTCTGCAAATATCGAATGAATTTTAGTCATTGTTCATGTAAAGTTGAAATCTTTTGGGCCTTTCGGATGGGTTCCTCACTTTAACTCTTGTTTCTGCTTAGCTCATTGCATTTTCTGTGGACTTCTATGACTGCTGTCTGCTCTGTTTTATTATTCATTCATTTTTGTTCTTTTTATTACAAACTAAACTAAAGTATTTTATCAGGGCTGTCATGTTTCTTTTTCTCTGTTTCTTTTCTGGTGTAACTGCTTCTCTCTCTCTTTTTTATCCCCATTTTCAAAGCTATGTAGCTCAGTTGTCTACATAGTATTACCAAGTTTCTTAATCTTCATCTTGTTTTCTGCTTTATGTTTCTTCTAGCAATCTAGTACCCAAATTAGGAAGCTGCATGGTCTAACTTATACCACTTTCGATACAGTTCACATCTACGATGAACATTCCTCCTCTCTAGCGTCTTATGTGTCTGCAAGTGGTAAAGTTCAAACAAGTTTTGTGTATGTCATTATAGATCAGTGGGGGAACTCATTTGCAAATTGGAGGATGATTCCCGCAATATGATGTGTTCACTTGTTACTTGTGTATTTGGGTGTGCATATATCTGTGTTTATCACTTAAATATAGCTTAATTTCATTCATAATGGTGAATTGGTAAATATATATTGTTTGTTTATTCTTTTTTAAAGGAAGTTTTAAGACTTGACGAGGAGCGGAGTATGAGTATTGAGACTCGCTTAGAATTGAACCCAACATTAGGTGCTTCCTAAATCCTAAGGCAGCAAGGTTCCACTAGGCTCCAAGACCTTTGATTTTTTATTTATTTTTTTGAAAAAACTACATGGCTTTGGAAATTAGATGTGCCTGACCTTTTCCAAAGCATTTGGGGACAATTTTTTGCGGTGATCTCCACTCATTATGTTTAAGCTTTTTTGTACTTATACTGGAAAGACACATAATAATTACTCTGTAGACACATAATAATTACTCTGTCTTGGCACGAAGCCTTAACTTATCTGCTATTCCGTTTTTAATAGCTTGATCTGCACAACTTTTCTGAATGTGGGGAATATGCCATTCTGCTAAGCTGATATTTAATGGTTGTGGTTGATATGGAGGGATTCTATGGTCAATTTTGGAGCCATCTCTCTGTGCATTCTTTTGATATATTCAATTAATCACCTGCTGTCCTGTATTTACAAAGAATTCATATTTGAACAATTTTCACCATCTTGAGTCTACTTCATTTTCTGTACATTCACATTTTGATTCTGTCACCTCACACGAATATGAGGTGATGTGCTTGGTGCTGATGTGCAACAAGCATTATTCTTTACAAATAGATTCAGCAATGTATTTAACCTTCTTGGATTGTTTTTAACTAAATTGTTACTTCTAATTCTGATAGGACCCTGAAAACAAGAAGATTATAATTTGTGATGAGAAGCTGAAGAAGGTATTTGCAGGGAGAGATCAAGTTGGCATGCTTGAGATTGCTGGATTGATTAGCCCTCACTTCCTTAAATGACAGAATGTGCCACTTGGTCTGAAGTTTGGAAATTATTCGTGATAGTTAAGTTTTTGTATGCAGGTCATGTTCTGGTGTATGGAACAATTATATTTGGAAGTATTATGTCCTGCGACATAGTAGCCTTATTTTTTTTAGTACTTTGGAGTACAGAACGAGCTTTGTTGAAGAGTTTCGTTTTGAGTGATGTAGGCTCTTCAACAAGCGTTAGTGGCTACCTATTAGGTTTTTATTGGACATCTTAAATATTATGGTGCTATGTTCTTATAATTATTCTGTTGTCCCTTCGGGGATCGACCTTGTGAGTTACTCTTTGGAAGAAAATCTTTACTAGTATTATCTCCATAATACTGGTTTCATAGCAGAGGAATTTAGTAATAAACACTTCGGCAGCTCCAATGATCAAGATGTGATAGTTTTGGGATTTCTTGACATGATTATATTATATTATTAATTTATTACAAGTTATGCTATGCGCTGGTGGAAACATTCCATGTCTGAAATGGGTAGATGGGGTATGACGTATGGGTAGCTTTTAACAATTATTCGAGCATGTCCAAATCGCTTCTTGTTAGAGAATTGTTATATTTTTTTAATAATCTCTTTATTACTTAATAAAAAAATTAAATATTAATTAATTAATTTTTTAAAAAGTATTTAATATTTTTTATTTAATAATTAAAAAATTATTAAAAAAATGAGTTAAGAGAATTAATCATTTTCTTTTTAAACTCTTGTTTGGTGTCTATTGTTTTAACGAGGCTAGTAGCTTGTTGATTTATCCAGTTTGAACTATTCAAATTGAGGTTCATTCACAAGTAATATGTTTGGCAAAACTACGGTCCAATAATCAAGTTGTGTTTAAAAATGATTTTAGATCTCACTATAATTGTAGTGAAAGTGAAAAGGTTACTTTTCTATTAAGTAAGACCATGGTTTTTAAACTATAATCCAAATATTCGAAATATGTTATAGAATTGCCCAGTGCTTACTGAGTTTTCCTCTGAAATTCACGTGGCAAATTTTGCACTCTTTTATAATTCATAGGGATTGAGGTCCATTTGAATATATTTATTGATTAGTGAAAAATGATTGATGTTACGTCCCTTTTTATTTCATATAATTTTTTATTTTATTTTTTAATAATTATGATTTAAAAAGAGAAAGTAATAAAAAATAATATAAATAATGGTATAAAAAATAATATAAAAAATAATTTAAAAAAGTGTTTAAAAAAATTATAGTTGTTAATT
Organism: Ormosia semicastrata; assembly: GCA_029884595.1. Taxonomy (NCBI): domain Eukaryota; kingdom Viridiplantae; phylum Streptophyta; class Magnoliopsida; order Fabales; family Fabaceae; genus Ormosia; species Ormosia semicastrata. The sequence continues at coordinate 26,981,305 of JAQQTO010000037.1, read as the reverse complement.
AATTTTGCCCACAACTTTTCAAGTCAGACGGATTTTGGAAAAAAAAAAAAGAAGAAGCTAAATAACATGAAATGACGAAAAGACTTTCTTTAAAAAAAGAAAAAAAAAAGCAGTGAGGGAACTTGGCCACTTGGTAGCTCATTTTATGATTACGCTGTTAATATAACTAAAGTAACAAATAAAGAATGACGAAAGACATGTGAGTTCACGAATGGGTGAACCTAGGATTATTCGTATTTGGAAACTGAGAACAGCATAGGAAGACTGATTTTTTTTTCTCAAAAAAAAAAAAAAAGACAATGCATTTTGACAGCCCCTGTTTTACTTTTCTTGTATGTAACTTCTACAAATTTACATAAAATGGATATGTAATTTTATATGATTGAGTTTAATTTTTTGATTGATTTAATTTTAATACATCATTAATTTATTTTTTTATAATGTTATTTAATTAAATGTTAATACATTATTGAATGAATTTTAGTACTGTTAATATATTTAAATTCATTAAATAATATGTTAACATATGATTGAATATAAATGTAAAACTTTTTCATATTAACAATTTATTAAAATTAAATGCATTTTGAGTTGATGAATTTTGCAATACACTCCTTAATTTTGTTGTAATATATAGTTTAGAGAGAGAATAAATTATTTATTTTAAAGGTTATGACATGTCACAAACCTTATTGATAATTTATGGTGATACTTAAAAATCACTTAACAAGGAGGATTATTAAAAGAGAAAATTGAACCTAAGTTTTTCAAGAGAATAATTTTACAATATATATATTATCTATTCTTGAAAGTGCTATTTAGTTAACATGAAAAATAATTATTCATCCAATTTTTCTGGTTATATATTTTGATATTGAGTTGGGTGTTACAAAGATTTAGGAGAATTGTATTTCAAAAGCTAGTTTGTAAGTTTAGAAAGCTTAAGACCTTATAAATGTTACACTAGGCTCATGAACATTCAGGGTGGGACTCCTACACGACTTATAAGATGAGTAAGCAATAGAATCATAATATTAGAATTGAGGAGTAGGTTGTACTCACTCATCATATGAATTCATGATTGCTTTAACTCATTTTGTTAAAAAAAAAATGTGTAAAAAAAAGTGATATTCCTTACTTGAAAGATTTTTTTTAATGTAAAAATTATTATTAAAACAAGATATTCCTTGCCTGAGAGATTATTTTTAATGTAAAACTTAGAAAATTAAACTGAATATAGGGATGTGAAACTAGGGGAAGGGAAAGCTGACGAGGCAGTGTAAATAATCCGATAAGATGTATGGGCTTTGACAGTATTATACGGCTGAGTTGGTGTTGGTGTTGTGTTTGCATTCATTCCATGGACATGGCAGAAAAACTGGCTCTTCCTCTGCTTCTCCCAAATCCACCCCCCTCCAGACCCCTCCTTCCAAATCCTAATCATATTCCTCCCACACCACAACCACACCCTCACCACCACCACCACCAATAGCCCCTCTTATCCAAAACCTCACTTCCACTTCCTCTTCACAACCACACCACTCCCGACGCCGCGTCTCCCTCGGCAAGTCCACCGACCCCAACCGGGGCAAGCCATGGTCAAGTCATCGCCTTTCACCTCCAGGTCAGCGAATTCTCCAAACCTTACTTGACCCTTCTTTTGATTCCACTCACTTGGATCAAATTTTGCATCCCCTCTTTGACCCGGACCCCCAACATCAGCAGCTTCCCACTTCTTTGTCTTCAGATATTTTGGGTATAATAAAGGGTTTAGGGTTTAACAAGAAATTCGAACTTGCACTGAATGTGTTTGATTGGGTTCGACGTCGGGAGGGTTGTGCTTCCCTTTTGAGTGGTTCTGCAATCGCTGTCATTATCAACATTCTTGGTAAAGCGGGTCGGGTCTCATCTGCGTCCTCCTTGCTCCTCGGTCTTGAAAATGATGGGATTGAGATAGATGTCTATGCCTATACTTCTATGATAACTGCTTATGCCAGTAATGGCAGGTATAGGGAGGCCGTCATGGTGTTTAACAAGATGCAACAAGAGGGATGTACACCTACTTTAATCACTTTTAATGTCATTTTGAATGTTTATGGCAAAATGGGCATGCCTTGGTCTAAGATTATAGCTCTTGTTGACGCCATGAAAACAGATGGGGTTGCCCCCGATTTGTACACTTTTAATACACTTATAAGTTGTTGTCGACGGGGTTCTTTGTATGAAGAAGCTGTCCAGCTGTTTGATGAGATGAAATTAGCAGGATTTGCACCTGACAAGGTTACATATAATGCCTTATTGGATGTTTTTGGTAAGTCCAGGCGGCCCAAGGAGGCTATGCAGGTTCTCAAAGAGATGGAAAGTAATGGGTTTTCTCCTAGCAGCGTAACTTACAATTCATTGATATCGGCTTATGCTAGGGGTGGTTTGTTGGAGGAAGCATCGGAGCTGAAAAACCAAATGGTCGAGAAAGGGATTAAACCCGATGTTTTTACATACACCACCCTTTTGTCAGGATTTGAGAAGGCTGGAAAAGATGAGTTTGCAATAAAAGTTTTTGAAGAAATGAGAGCAGCAGGATGCAAACCTAATATTTGCACCTTTAATGCCCTTATTAAGATGCATGGTAACCGAGGAAAGTTTGCGGAAATGATGAAAGTTTTTGAGGAGATCAAGGTATGCAAGTGTTCCCCTGATATTGTTACTTGGAACACGCTTTTAGCTGTATTTGGACAAAATGGAATGGACTCCGAAGTATCAGGAGTATTTAAAGAAATGAAGAGAGCAGGGTTTGTGCCTGAGAGGGACACCTTCAACACTCTAATAAGCGCATACAGCAGGTGTGGCTCCTTTGACCAAGCAATAGCTGTTTATAAGAGCATGCTGGAAGCTGGAGTGGCTCCAGATCTTTCTACCTATAATGCTGTTTTAGCAGCGTTGGCTCGGGGAGGGCTTTGGGAACAATCTGAGAAAGTCCTTGCTGAAATGAAGGATGGTCGGTGTAAACCTAATGAGCTAACATACTCTTCTTTACTTCATGCTTATGCCAATGGTAAGGAGATTGAAAGGATGAACGCTTTTGCTGAGGACATGTACTCTGGCTCTGTTGAGACACATGCTGTTCTTTTGAAGACCCTTGTTCTAGTAAATAGCAAGAGTGATCTCCTAATGGAAACCGAACGTGCTTTTTTGGAGTTAAGGAGAAGAGGAATATCGCCTGACATAATTACTCTGAATGCAATGATTTCAATATATGGGAGGAAGCAGATGGTGGCCAAAACCAATGAGATTTTGAACTTCATGTGTGAGAGTGGATTTACTCCAAGTCTGACTACTTATAATAGCTTGATGTATATGTACAGCCGTTCTGAAAACTTCCAAAAATCAGAAGAAATCTTAAGGGAAATTCTACAGAAAGGTATGAAACCTGATAGAATCTCATACAATACAGTCATTTACGCATATTGCAGAAATGGTAGGATGAAGGAGGCTTCACGGATATTTTCTGAAATGAAAGATTCTGCACTTTTTCCTGATGTTGTAACCTACAACACATTTATTGCAACTTATGCTGCTGACTCAATGTTTGTCGAGGCTATTGATGTAGTTCGATACATGATCAAGCAGGGATGTAAGCCAAACCAGAATACTTACAACTCCATAATTGATTGGTATTGTAAGCTCAATCAGCAAGATGAGGCAAACAATTTTGTTAAAAACCTTGGTAATCTTGACCCACATGTTTCCAAGGAGGAAGAAAGCAGGTTACTTGAGAGAATAGCAAAGAAATGGCCATAAGTTGTTCCATGGCTCTCTGGCGGCTTAATTGGAATTTGGAATGTTTCTTTGGCCTCTAGTTGTTAGATGCCCTTAGTTTCCCCCCTTCATCCTTGGCTGCCATGTTATAAAATATTTGGGTATATGGGGGTTGGCGTTGACCCAATGTAGTTGTAAATGGTAGTATTACTTTACTGGGTGTTTATCTGCAGAAAGAGGCAGCAGTTGTTTGATCATTGATGCTTGCAGGTGAGGTTGTACAGAAAGATGGGAAATTTAAGAATAGAAAGAGGAGGAGGGGTTGGTTTTGAATATCAATACCGTGTAGAACAAACTGAATAGCAATGAAATCAACAAAAAAAACATGTGCAGGGAAGACTTTTGTTGTAGGAGTCATTTTGATAACAGTACTTCTGGTATGATTTGTAATGTGGTGTATCTGTAACTTATGATGCACGGATACTTCAAAATTGGCTATGAATCTGTATCATACTTGTATCTAGTACCAATATTCGTATAATACTTCTGTATCTATATTTTTGGCATATTCTTATATTTTTTATTATTTATTTTGTATACTCACCACCTTTAAAGTAGTGTCACTCTAAAAGTTTAAAATATAGATTTAAGTCTTATTCTAATTAATTACCTTCTTCAAAGAATATTTTCACTTTTGCAATTTTGTACTTCTCAAAATCATTTCACAGAATAAGAGACTTCAATCTTCATAAAATGAGTTAGAGAAAACATGCGACTCGAGTTGGGCAATTATAAGTGAATGAATTTAATTTTTATCTTTTATATATATATATATATATATATATATATATATATATATATATATATATTACTGTACCTATATCTTAGTTTTTAAAAAGCTATCGTATTTACGTAATGTTTTGTACCAAATATTTATATTCGTATTTGTGCAACATAGTCTGTATGATAGGTGTTTCCTATCAGTAAACCAAATACAGAGATATAGCAGAAATACCAAGCAAGGAATGGAAATAGAGAAATATGTTTATTTGTATTATTGAATGGCAGAGGAAGGAAGTTACAAAAGAAAGAGCTATAGCTCCCAAGTCTGATTCTCTATTTCAGACTCCAATTCACACGTAAAACCTTTCATGCCCTCACCTCTCCCCTTTTTTCTCTATATAACAGACTTGTATAACAGATTTGCTCTCTCTCAATAACTACTTCCTTATTCTACGGGATCCTACTCAGATTGATGCTGAATCAGCTTTCTAGAATAATCCCCTCAGGTCAGGGTTTATGGATTCTGGTTCTGCTGTTGTTTGGGCCTCCTCCTGGAATAGAATAATAGAGGTTTAGGAGTAGTGGGCTGGGCTTGGTTCCTATCACTGTAACAATCTAACAACAGATATGAGTTTTTATGTTTTTGTTTCAGGAGCTCTATTAAGGATTATTACTGCAGGTGTGAGTGCTGTCATCTGAATTTTAAACTTGACCGTCTAAAACTTGAAGGACTTGTCTTCTATTAAGCTCTGGTTTGTGGTTACTTAGCTATATGTTTTTGTCCTTCTGTCTCTTCTAACTCTCGGAAATTCCCAATTGATGAAATATCATGAAAATTGATCACTCCTGTTTAATGAACGGATTTCTTCTTCCGCTACTGATGAATCATGAAACAGAAACGTAGTGATTGTCTCGTTGGACTCAGAAATATCTGTATTTTGTTATGTTTGACTACCAAATTTGTTATAAATCTTATGCTTTAACGCCCTTTGGATTGAGTTTAGTTTATTAAAAATCAATGCATATTGCATCCCCTTTAAATTTGCCTCACGAACCTCTTCATCGGAGCCAATTGTTGAGCAGCAACAGAGCTAGCTGGCTCCTCTTCAACTTCGATGTGAGCTCCCACTGGTGAGACAAATCTTGCAGCTAATTGATAATAATATAATAAATAAGAAGGTATTTGGCCCTACACGAATCTGTTCCCTTCTGTTAACAACGCCACAGACGAAATAATACAGGTACATGGGGAATGGATCTAATATTCTCAAGTAAGTATATTCCTTTTTTAAGGATTTACCTGTTATCTTGAACGACCGGAATAGTGGAAACATTATTAGAACCAAACACCTGAATATGTTTTTTTCTTTCATATTTATAGTTGAGCTTAATTAAACTGCTCTCCAAAAACTCATGTGAAGTACTCATTTTTTTTTTAACAAAATCAACAAGTTTGGCCAACCCATAATTTTTCAATGAAAAACTATAATTTGCATGAGCATATTGGCAACCAGAGATATGAGCAGTTATTCTTTTTGGTAAGAAATTGGCCAATTTAACCATATGTTTGGATGTTTTTTCATTAACGGAACGGAATGGAATAGATAGAAATGGAATGGAAAGGAAAGGAATGGAATGAAACATAGTTTCTATTCTCTTTGTTTGGAAGTTTCATTAATTAGCAGACGAACGGAATTATCCACGTGTGTTCATCATTCCCCTCAATTTTGGGGGAACAAAAGTTAGGCGTTTGAGGGAAAGAGGAAATGATTACGTGTGTTCGTTAAGTTTATACATTTTAAAACTCCCAAACAAAGGAAGTTATTTCCGTTCCCCCCATTCCCTTTCCGTTCCCCTCATTACCTATCATCCAAACATAGTGTAAATCTCAACTAATAGTCTAATACGAAAATCTCCTTCATAAGATTTTAATATTTATTTTTAGTCGGAATTTCATTTTTCAATCAAAATCTAACAGATTCAATTTTCTAAATTTACTTGAATTTGGGTTGGACAAGGTTAGATGCATTCCAGTAATGGAATGAAGACCTTGCTGCGCTCAAAGAAAATCCTTTTGACACGTCTATGATCCACTATTCTAGTCACTACCTCAAAGTTTTTGCCAAATGAGAAATGCAAACTGGGTTCATGATCAAATCATTCAAGGATAACACGTTTAACACGTCATTATGAGTGAGTTTTCTTTGCTTAAGAAATGATTTCAAAAGAAAATGGGTTCTTTAGAGAGGTCAAACAGAGAAAGGGACCAGAACGCGTGGACTCAAGTTTCTTCAACATTGCTTCTGCCGCCCAACTACTTATTTTCACTTTGACTGTTGCTCCACTAAATGTGCTAGTTACAGCACCATTTGATTCAGCAATTAGAAGTATGTTTCTAGCTTTAAAGGGAATTCTCCACGAAATTTCTGGGGACACGTTAGAGAAGTGCTTTAGATTTAGAACAAGTTAAAAAGTGACACAATGAACTAGATGTTGGGTTTCACACCTAAATGAGCAAGACCACTTTGTTTGGGCAAGTTTGATAACGTTACGACAAGCGGTTGAGGTCAGTGTCAGATGCACATTGACTTTGGCACAGAAGATGACCATGGACTAGGTCGTGAGGGTTATTTCCAAGGAACTGTCATAACTCGTACCCGAATTCATCAATGGTAAAATAAGTTGGAAATTTTCTTGGTGAAATTAGTATAGGTTGTGTTTCGAATCATTTAAAATTGAAGTTAATTTGATTTGATTCTAATTAAATTGATTTATAGTGTTTGGAATTCATATTATAAAAATTAAGATTTAAATTAATTTATTATAAATCAAATTCAAATTCAATGATTTTTTATACAAAGGTGATAATGAGATTAGAATTTATGATTTCATGCAAAAATTACTCAAATCTCTTACCAATATCCTAATCCTAATAGCTTATTCAAATTCCATATTTAAAATAATAAGCGATGATTGAATTGATTTTATATTAATAATTTACTTTATTATCTCTACTTAGGATAGATTAAATTATTTAACTAATAATGACAAAAATATCAATTAAACTCAAATCAAATCAAATTCACTCAAAGCCAACTAAATTTGAGTGAGTTCTTATTCATACACAATTAAAATAAGAAAAGTAAAATCAAAGTAATTCCTATTTTTATAAATTTTCACAACAAAAATATTTATAAATCAAGTTAATTTCATAAAGATTGTGTTCGCTAAAAAAGAAATAAATAAATATAGCTTGGTGGAGTACAATCTGGGTTAGTTGTTTTGGTCCAACCCACACGGATTAGTTTGTTCCAAAATATACATACAACCTTGTGATATTTATAGATCGAGGCATCTTCTTTCAATACGTAGCATTCTGCATTTCCTGTCTTTTCCTTTTGTTTGTTTTGTTAGTAATTTGCGTTTCTTTTTCTTTTTGTGAGATTTCTCCTCTAGCTTCAATGGTTGTATTGAAGAATTTTATTTTTTTTGGGGGTTTGTATTCTATGTTTTTTTCATAAGGCTGCCAAAATTGCCTACTCGGCGTTTTCTGGAAACTAATCGCTGACAATTGTAGCAAATTTCGGGACGTTATGGTGGAAATGGCAGAGTCAAGGAAGCTTATGGCTGCAATTCCATTTCACGGTCGTAAGTCACGAAACGTGCTTACGAAAGGTATCCACGGACCACTTGCCCATCCTGCAATTCCATCTCATACTCGTTCATGAATCATGACAAACATGGGAAGGCAGTAATACCTTGACTAACCAATCAATATAATTTTATTTGTTTACTTTCAAAGAAAAACGAAACTAATATAAGGAAAATCAAAACAGTGACTTCAAAACTATACATATGGTCAACGGCATCAGCAAGAATCTGTCAGCAACTTCCAGTTACTCTTAAGTATTAACTTTTGCACTCTTTTCTTCTTCTTTTTTATCTCTCTCTCTCAAGAATTCCCTTCATTTACTAACAAAACTCATCTTTACTTATTATTTTAATCCGAAATAGGGCCATTGTGTGAATCTTTGAAGCATTAGGCAACTGTACCAAGCATACTTTGTTCTGCTTCATCCTCATTCAGGGAGAAAAGATCAACAGGGGCAGTTGTGCAGCCAACAGCACTTTGCTTAAATCTACCATTAGAGGAGCCCTTGTGGTGATCAAGATAAATTACAATAACAGTGATATCATCATGAAAATGCCGTCTTATTCCCTTGTCAATTTTCTTTATGTCATCATATCTCATCTCTTTTTTCTTTGCAGCTTCCTGAAGAGCAGCTCTCACTAATCTCTTGGCAATTCCCTGCAAATACCAGAGCCACAATGAAAATCTGTGTTAGAATGTACAGAGTCCATTAATTTAATTTGTATATGGAGCCACAAGCAACACACGACACTCACATCTCTCGGATATTTGAAAACAATCTCAACTGCTGCTTCATCACTTAATTGTTCCCAAAGACCATCTGATGCAAATATCAGGAATAAATCTTCTGGCTCAAGCTCTCTAATAATAATTGATGGTTCAGCTGTCATTACAGGACGATTCAAAGGAATGGGATTTCCAAATTGCTGAAAAACTGGGTCTCTGTAAAAATCAGGTCTCTTGAGATACACATCACCAATAGATCTTGACACCTGCAAAACCAAAACTGTTTAGATCAACAGGCCAGAGAGAGTCCATTTATCTACAGTTATTCGGGTCTCAGTAAAAGGTTAAAATTGAAATATTCAGATTCACATCAATAAAACGTGGGTGGGCAGGCAGGCATGTATGGAAGGGAAAGCAAGAGATCCTGGAATGGATTAGAATTAGAGCACAGCATCTAAGTCTTGACTCGAGTTTTAATCAATTAAAGGATAGGCCACGTTAGGTTAGGTTAGAGAAGCAAGAAGTAATTAGTGAATAAACCTGTATAATGCCTTTAATCCTCCAGACACCACGGGTAAGAACCACAATGTGTGAATCATCAGGATGAAGAGCTTCGACCTCTTTTCTGACCTCCTCAACAGCCACATTATGATCCATTGACAAGCGCTCCGCTACCACGGGACACTTGTTGCTCTGTGGATTTCTCCTACCAAGGACTGCTCTGGAGTCTCCAAGGTTGGCAACATACAATATATCGTTGGAAATTGCACCAACAAGACAGCAGGATCCTACGGAAGCAATCTGGGGAGTTATGGGCAAAGATCGCTTCACCAAACGCAAGAACTCCTCCTCCGTCGCACTAAACGCCTTTTTTATCACATCCACCGATATTCCCCCTTGTTCACTCGCGAATTCTACAATCATCAAATTAACACCACTCCACTAATTAATTAAGCATTATTAATTATAAAACTAACTAAAAATAAAGGAAGAAGTTTACTTTTCAAGTTAGTTAGAACTTAGAAGAGGGAATCAAATGAATTACTTACTGTGCAAATAAGGGAAGAGATGTTTGTTGACGAATCGAGAAGCTTCGGGGCCACCATGGCCGTCGTAGACCCCGATATAAGTGGCGGAAGGGGAGGTAAACACTTGGCACTGATCCTCCAGAGAGAAGTTGGCTTGAGCCACAGCGATCGAGAAGTCGCCGGACGCGTGAGGCTTCAGGTCGGTGTGCCAGAGAAGAGTGTCGCCGCCGTAGCCCCACCGTCCAAAGCAACGCTCTAGGGGGCGGTAGCACAAACGTAGCATGATCTCACCAAGAGTATATTAGTTGCCTTGGGGATGGATGGATGGATGGATGGATGGGTGAATTTCAATTTTGGGATAATTGAATTGAATTGAATTCAGAGTGATATTGTTGATTGATCGGGTATCTATAATCTATCTATCTATCTATTTGCAAAAAGCAACATCAAAGAGAGAGAGAGAGAGAGTGAGTAGGGAGTGGGGTAATAATGCCGCGTTTAGGAATAGGAACCCAACAGAGAAAGAGGAACAACGTTGACTGACTTACTCTGAAACCAAGACATTTTGCCTTTTATACTTCACGCCTCCATTCAAGTGTGCGCGTTTTATTTTCTTTTTCGTTAAATTATAATTTTGCTAGTATAGTTTTTATTTATTTTTAATTTAATTTTTATATTTATAAATATTTTTAATGTAATCTTTATAGTAAACTTTTATTATAATATTATTGTAATATTATTAATTGATTAATTTAATAAATTTTTTCTAATAATTTTTTTAGATATTTTTTTAAAAAAATAAAAAATTCATCTAATATTTTAAATGATAAGTGATGAATGAAATAAAGTCATTTTAAACGTATTTATCATTGGTCATTAACTACCAAATTGTCAATAATATCACATCATCTCTAATAATAACAAATCAATATTTATATTTATTAAATAACAAGTATATAGACAAAAAGAATTAAATTAAAGTGAGTTCACGAATATTAAAAACTAAACTGAAAAAAATAAAATATTAGAGACTAAAAAGAAAATGAAAGCAAATATTACCAAAACAGGGTTTTAGTCAAAATATTTTTAATGATATAATAATATATAATCAAATGATAATGTAAGTACATCAAAATTAAATTCTTATTGTATGTACATATATATTTCAGTTTCATTATGATTTATTTTTTATTTCATCTGCATTCTGATTTATTGTTGGTATAAAACTTTATAATGTTTATTATATTATATATTAATGTATCATTAAAGAGTTTGACATAATGATTATTATAATTTAATTATTTTAATCAATATTTTAAAAATCAAACCAAGCTAACTATTGGATCGATTGAATCATAAATCGGTCAAATCTCTAATTTGAATAATATTTAGCTCAATTTTAATTTAATCACAAATTTAAGTCAATTAAATCAATCAAATTATGAACTAAAAGTTTTATTAGTTCAATCTTCAATTCAATTTTTAAAGCATTGATTAAAATAATGTGTTAGTGATAACATATAAAATTTACTTAGTAAAAAAAAAAAATTACACTGTTAACATACGATATATAAATTATTATTTTTTATCAAAGTAATTTTATAAATAAAATATAAGTTAAACAATTGTGTTGATTTGAGTAGAATGAGTTTAACTCTTTTAAGTATATACTCTTAAGTTTATTTTTAGAATTTATGTGTATAAAAAAATATTATTAAAAAAATTCTCATTTTAATACTTAATCATATTTTAAAAAATTAACTTATCACTTATTGAATAAAAAAATACGTTAAAAAAAGTTATCAACCGTTAAATAAACAAACTAGACTAGATCTACACATTTGAGTTGACTTGACGATCTTGTAGGTATTCCTTAATCCTCAAGTTTATTTTCGTCCTTACCTTAACGCGGGATCATAAATTGCATCTATGGTCCAAACTTAGAAATACAACCTCGCATTGAATATTATACCTTAGATTAGATTGACCTGAATTCTCAGACACAAACCCAAACCCAAACCAAAATGACTTCAGTCTGGGAGAGATTCTAGGCTTAAATTATTTTCGTAGTTGCCTTGCTTGTGCTTATGTTAAGCATTATTTTTTTAAGATTGCAAGGTGTTCTCTTTTTTTTTTTTTTGGTTTTATCATAATATTCTTACAAGTATTATTATAAGATAAATTCCTCAAACATTATTATAATTAAGAGATTTTTTTAACAATTATCTTCTTTTAAGTTTAAACTTTGATCATATCTTTAAGAGTGCAATTTATTTACTACCATATCCAACCTTATTAATTCAAAATATATATATATTTTAAGTTTAAGACTAATTTTTATTTGAGAATTAACTTAGCTCTAATTACAAGATTTTTAGTAAATTTTCAACTCATGCATTAGATAAAATTCACCGCTTGAAGTTCATTTTATTAAGTGTCACACCTCGTGGTTTATGTAATGTTTTAAAGTTGATTAAATCATTGAATTGGTAAAGTGAGCAATTCAATTGGTTTAACCACAAATTAGTTCAATTGGTTTAATTAATAGTTAAATTTTTAATATTATAAATATAAATTTTTATTTTTTCTTTTTTTTAAATCAAATAAAAATTTAAAATCAACTAGTTCAACTTGCCAATTTTCTTAATTTTTTGCTTATTTTTTGTGGTTTAACCACTTATTTGATTTGTGAGTAAATTAAAAGTGGTAAAATAAACTATTCAAAATTCAATTGATATAATTAAACTGATTTTTAAAGCATTGATTTATATTTTTTATTCAATTTTATTTAATTATTCTACTGCAATTTTCCCCCACAACCACAAATAGGGTCATTTTGTCGAAGGGAAGGGAGCGAGAAGTAGAACCCCGACAGAAGAGCTAGGGTAGTTGTTATTCATTCTGTCTTCTTATTAAGTTGCTGAATTTTATAAGGACATTAATGTTTGGATGCACAAGAGAAAATGAAAGGAAAGAAGATGGAAAGAAAGAAAATAAAAATAAAATTATATTTTTTTCTTTATATGTTTGAATGAAGAGAAAATAAAGGAAAAAAAATAAGAATAGATAATAAAAATATATATGAGAATTTATATGATACTTATATTTTTTATAATATTTGGTATTTAAGATGAATTATTAAATATTTTATTATTTATTATTTATTTTTAAATATTTATTATTAATTCAGTCTTTAATATATACTTAACAATTAATGTTAGATATCAAATTTAACACAATACTATAAAAATTCTCAATATATGTAAAATGACATACATGTATACCTGTAATGAGATAAATAATAATATTCTTATTTTCATTTTATATCTTTCTAAATTACTTCTCATAAATTAAAAAAATTATAATAAACATTAATTTTAAAAAATAAATTATTGTGTTTAAACTTAAATTATAAATTATTTTACAATTTTATAATATATTTTTAAAAATAAAATAAAATGTTAATAATAATAATCACTCACCCCCACCCCCACCCCATCCCTTCCCTTCCCCATTTGGCTTCCATCCCCAATTTCCTCATTCTTCCCCACTTTCCCCTCCCTGGGCCCTCCACCCCCTACCCATTCCTCAACCCCACTGTACCTCAGCCCAACTTCGCCCACTTCCGAAAATTGGCGAACCCCATCCCCACCCCACCACTCCACCCCTTCCTTATTCCTATCTGCATTTCTATGGCATTCTTTTGTCAATTTTTATTGTTGTTGAGTTGAATTTTGGTTGAGTATTTGTTGATTATGAGTAGGGATGGAAATAGGTCAGCCGGCCTGTCAGGGGCCTGTAGCCTAGCCCGTTTTAGGCCTGACCTGACCTGACCTGTTTAGAAAATGAATTAGGCTCAAGTCTTTTTAAAAACCTGTTTCATTTAGTAGGTCAGGTCTGACCTCTCAGTAAAACCTGTTAGGCCTATTAGGCCGGCCTGTTTATATTTATTTATAAAATTATATTCTATCTTTTTTTTCAATGGTCTTTCAAGGCCTGTTTAAATGTTTAAGCCTATTTGAAGCCTATATGAAAGTCTTGACCTGCTGGCCTATTTTAAGGCCTTAATATAAACCAGGCTTTTAAATAAGCTTTAGGCCAGGTCAGGTTTCTTAAACAGGTCAGGCCAGACTTCTTAAACAGGTTAGGTCAGGCCCAAAAAAAGACCTTTGACAAGTAACAGATCAGGTTCAGGCCAGATATTTATAACACAGGCCCGGCCTGTTTAGGGTAAAGTCTGACCTGACCTGACCTGTTTCCATCCCTAATTATGAGTGATAGTTGGACAATGGGTAATAAGATTTTTTTTGTGAGTTCCAGTATTTTTCTTCTTTTCTCTTCTCTCTATTGTGGCTGTAAACAGTGTTATCGGTGGACCAAATTGCAGAGTAGCCTGATGAAGAGAAATAAAGAAGGATAAAATTATCATTTCAAGCTTTTTCTCTCCTTCTCTTTCTTCACAGTGGAAAAGAGAAAAGTTTGACTTTTTGACCAAAATAATGATAATTTAAAAAATAATTTTCAGTTTAGGTACTTTTAAACAAATTCTTACTTTATAGTATTTTTTTCTATATTAACAAGGGACTCATTTTATTTTATTGTTTTTATGATATGTGATGTCACATGTCATTAAAAAGTGAAAGACGTAATTACATTTTATTTTTTGATAAAAATTTGCTAAAAAATTGAGAAGAATTGTCATACGTCAAATATTAAGAAAAGAGTAATTACAAATTATTTCTTCTTAAGTATTATCACATTGTCAACTTTTAAAAAAATAAAAATAAAACTCGTCATATGTAGAATCTTGAGAAAAGAACAAGCAAATTGCTTTTTTCTAAATATTGTCATATTGCATTTTTTCGTGTTAAGAAATAAATATTACCACGTGTTGAATGTTGAAAAAAGAGCAATTATAAATTATTTCTTCTATCACATCATTAATTTTTTTAAAAAATACAAAACTTAAAACTTGTCACATATCGAATTATGATAAAAGAATAATTGCAAATTGCTTATCCTTAAGTATTGTTACATTGCACTTTTCAATGTTAAAAATCAAAAGTTGCCACATGTTGAATTTCGATAAAAGATCAAATGCAAATTGCATATTTTTAAGTAATGTCACATAGCACTTTTCAATGTTAACAAATAAAACTTGCCACATGTCAAATCTTGATAAAAATGCAACTTCAAATTGTTTCTTCCTAATTATTATCATGCTTTTTAGTATTAAAAGACAAAACTTGCTACGTGTCAAATGCTGAAAAAAGAATAACTACAAAAATTGCTCTTCAAACGATAATTGCATGTCATTTTGACAAATACATATGCAATCGTGTATGTGGGTATTTGGCAATTTTTTTCCTTTTGTGAAAGTGAGTTGAATATATAATTATCGACAAATTAAGATTCTTATGGCCGTATAACAGGTTATACAAGTTCACTTCGATAATGTTTTATTATGATATATGATTTTGTTGCTTTTCAAAGCTAACATTTATCTTGTATTAATATAAGTTTTACTATTTGTAAGCACTAATTTGAGAAGAATTTGCAAAAATTTTGTGAAACAAGTAGTGACATACAAAGATAGATGAACAACATTTCAAAAGAAAAAATGGAGTCATGCTTATGATGAAATTACTCATTTCTTAGCATTCAACACGAGACAAGTTTTATTTTTAACATTGAAAAGCGTAATATGATAGAACCTAGGAAGAAGCAACTTGTTATTGCTCTTTTCTCAAGATTCGACACATGGCAAGTTTTGTTTAACACTGAAAAGTGCAATGTAACAGTACCTAAGAAGAAGCAATTTCCAGTTGCTCTTTTTTTAGAATTTGACAGGTGGTAAGTTTTGTTTTTTTTGAAAAGTTGATGATATTATTAGCGTGATTAATTATAATTGAAATTATGATTAATTACGATTGATTTTAAGAATTATTGTAATTGATTTAATACAAAATTAAATTGATTTAGTACATACTTATATTTTATTATTTTTCTTTTATGTACAACAACCTTCTTCTATTAAAAGAGACTAATCGTCTTATATGCATTCATTCAGAAATATACATAAATTTATCAATACTTGTCTCTCTATTTCTATTTCTAACATGGTATCAGGATATGATATCCATCTTGAGAATAATTTCTAACTTGATATCAGAGCGTTTAGGCTCTCAGTCCAATCTTAGATTCCAAACTCCAAACTCCAGACTCTGGACTTCGTCCTAGATTTTAGACTCTAGACTCTAAACTCTAGACTTCGTCCTATATTTTAGATTTCAGGCTCCAAACTCAACAATCATCCTGATCGATTCTGAATTTTGATTTTCAAACTCAAGTTGATTTCTTCTATACCCACTTGAGTTTGAGGGTGGATGTTAGTATGATTAATTATAATTGAAATTATGATTGATCACGATTGATTTTAGGGATAATTGTAATTGATTTAGTACATAATTATATTTTTTTTCTATACAATAATCTTCTTCTATAAATAGAGGTTAATTGTCCTGTATACATTCATTAAAAAATATACACAAATTTATCAATATTTATCTCTCTATTTCTATTTCTAACAAATGTGATAGAAAAAAATAATTTGTAGTTTTTTTTCCTCAACATTCGACATGTAGCAAGACTTGTTTCTTAACACAAAAAAGCTTGGTATCAGAATTTCTAAAAAGAAATAATTTGTAATTACTCTTTTCTCAAGATTCGACATATGACAATTATCCTATGCTTTTTAGCAAGTTTTTCAAAAAAAGTAAAATACAGTTGCGCCCTTCACCCTTTAATAACATGGGGTATCACATGACATGATAAAAAATAAATAAAATATAAAATTATTGCTAATGTGACAAAAAAGACCCCAAACCAATAATTTATTTTAAAAGTGTCCTAAACTAAAAATTAATTTCTAAACTAACATTATTATGATAAAAAAGCTAAAAAGTTTTAAAATGGGTCCCACGTGATTTTTTTCTTTCTTCTTAGTTTTCTTTCATCGGCGGATGCTATTATGCACTTTATTAGGTTATGGTGTATCGTGCACCCTATAAAAAATACCTGTAATTACAAGTAAAATTTTCCTTCTCCAACTGATTTTTTTTGTCTCCTCTTATTTTTTTTTTTAAAAAACCTTTGAATAAAAATCTGCCACCCATCCTCCCTAAGTCACCACTCTGCCTCCACTGCTGCTGCCACCTTATCCTCCACCGCCGCCGCCGCCATCGTAAGATCAGAGTCGTCGTCGACCTCTCCAACGAGAGTCGCACCATATCCGTGGAACCTAGAACCCATTGCACCACCAAGACAGATCCAGCCACCGCGAGCTGCAATCTGGGTGGCGTTGCCGGCGATGGCTATGGCTGGTGCCACAGGTGGTTTGGCTTAGGTGTTTTACTGTGGTAGTTCGTCGACAATAGGTGGCATATTAGATTAAAATGATTATTAAAATGTTAAAATATTGGGTGGTTTCCTATGGTGGTTCGATTTAGGTGGTTAGCTTCTAGCCACACTTGTATATCTCCCAGCAGAACACAACCTTTGAAGGCGAAGCTGAGGACGGTGAACAAAAGTCCAATGACTTGGCTAGGGAACTGGTCAATTTTCTCTTTCCTAAAGCTTGCCCATTTTAGTTTCCATAACCATCCAATGATGACACCAAGGAAAAATGCTAACCAGATAGAACCTAAAAACATGGCCATCCTTATATGCACACCCAAGATTGTGGGTTTTTCCAACATATTGTAAAAAGGTTGTGGCAAAGCCATAACGACAAAAAAGATTCAAAATTCAAGAAGAAAAACAAAAAGGAAGTAAACAAAGCACACCCAAAATCTGTTCAGCTCCTAAAACAAAGAAAATTCCTTTTTTTTTTGTTAGAACACCGTTTGGTTCGAACACCACTTTAGCTGAGCAAAGGGCAATAGCTCAAAGAACAACAGATTTATACCTATTCTTATACTGTAATTGTTTCAAAATTATGAATACAGTTATTATTAGGATTTCCATGCTATTTTAATTTTTGTATTCGAAGCTCAATAATTTCCCAGAAGACAAGTCTCTTAGGATTTCCATGACTATGGCTCTGAAGTCTTGTAGAAAAGACAAATAGCAAAATCATTCATTGCCCTCTTTATAAAATAAAAAATAAAATTTGATTTCAAACTGAAATGAAGAATGTAACTAGTTGTTTAGGTTGCTGGTGATAAAATCTGGCCATTGCAGTATTATAATCATAAATAAAAGGCTATCATGTAAGGTGTAATATACACCCTTGCTAGAAGGGTGTATATAAGACGACACCTTCATTCATCAACCAAACAGAGAGAAGTACAAACTCATGCCATTTTCTCTTCATGTGGTTTGCTTGAGAGTCTTGTGTTAAGTCTTTTTAATTGCATGAATCAACCAAGGAATTAATAATTTGAGATAATTAGGAGAGGGTTAATTCACCAAGAAATTGAGTTTTGGCTAATCAAGTGACTTCTCACCATCAATTAAGGGATTCAAACTAGATTAACATGAATTTAATGAAATTAAGTGAAGGTTAAAGTGAAATCAACCTCCAATGCTTTTACATATTTGTTCTTCATCGTGATTCTCATCTATTAAAATTTCCAAGAACTTTGTTATTTGTTCATTTCTTTGATTTCATGCAAATTACTTGCTTATCATCTTATTTCGTTGTCTAAATAACTTTGTAACTAGTAAATTTAGTATTTGGCACTTCTTAATTCTTAAAAAATGATACTCAATTTTACCATTTTATTACTTAGATGATTCGGTACACTTATCGATTAGTTATCACAAAGGATACAACTATGACCACCCTTCCATCTTTTAGACTTTCACAATTTCAAGAATCAAATCATAATTCAATTAATATCGTGAAGTTTCTATATTTAGGTGGCAATTCAATTTTCCTGATCTTCTAGTCTAAAAAAAAAAAGATCCAAGAGATAAGAGATATTTATGTGTTTGAATTAACTTATTTTGTAGTTAAAATAACTTCTAATTGAAAGTTTTTTGAATTTTTTTCTTAAAAACAAGATTATTTCTTAAAATTTAATAGTATCAATCATGTTAAAAGAGAATCGTTTTGTCTTAAAAGAGTACTTTTGGTTTTGGAATGGTTTCTTTTTTATGTTTTTCTTTATATATATATATATATATATATATATATATATATATATATATATATATATTCATATCAGGTCTGGCTATCAGTGTCAAAATAGTGTGCCATACCAAATTATTATTATTATATAGGAAGGAAATTGAAGTTTTCTCTTGTACAATAAAAAATATATAATTTATCATTTATTTTAAGATGTACTCATACCCAATTAATAAAGAGCAATCCATTATGCATGCTTTAAAAGTCACAAATTAGTAGTTGGGACGTAGTAATAGGCTTATAATTTAATAGACTGTTAGCGTGCTTGATTATGATTGATCATGATTAGTTTTAAGGATGATTGTAATTGATTTAGTATAAAATTAGATTGATTTAGTACATAATTATATTTTATTATTTTTCTTTTCTGTATAGTAGTCTTTTTTATAAATAGATATTAATTATCTTGTATTCATTCATTCAGAAATATACACAAATTTATTAATATTTATTTTCCTATTTCTGTTTCTAACTTGGTATGAGAAAGTTTAGACTCTCGATCCAATCCTAGATTTCAGACTCCAAACACTATTTCTTATTTTTTTGTTGTTGACCGTTTACTGTCTGGTTCTTTTATTGCCACCTTTATGTGTGTTTGGATGCTTACCATTGAAGACTTGTTTTGATGATAACAAACGAGAAGATTAAATGAAGATGAGTAATAGACCAAGTCCAAGTTTTTTGTTTGATTAGTTTTTAGGACTTAGGATCTATTGTACGAGCTCACATTTAATATCTCTTTGTCTTTTGAAAGAAAAGTTTTCAAAGAATAGCTCACTTGTTTTTGAACTCAAAGATCTTTGAAAATCCATTTCAAAACAGTTTTTTAACTTGAATTATTCGAATAAAACATTGCCTATTCGAATAAATGTCTTCATGAGAAACCTGTTTTCAAAGTGGCTATTCGAATAAACATTCGTTTATTCGAATAACTGAGCTTTTCAGAAACTTCGTTTTAAATACGTTATTCGAATAACTCATCTGTTATTCGAATAAAGGTTTCTATCTGAACTTCGTTTTAAATACGTTATTCGAATAACTCATCTGTTATTCGAATAAAGGTTTCTATCTGAACTTCGTTTTGAATACGTTATTCGAATAACCAAGTTGCTATTCGAATAACCCTTTCAAATGAGCTTTTTTCACGTTGAGCTTTATTCGAATAAGCTGCTGCCTATTCGAATAAACACGAACCTTCAGCTTACTAAAATAGAAACAGATAGAATTGAAATTTGTTTTCAATCAGCATTTAATGCCTTTTATCACACCCAACGGCTGCTTAACCTAATTCTCTCTATAAATAGCAAGCCTGGGTCACGTTTTCCATCACCCATTATTCTGAATGTTTTTCTGATTACTCTGTTTATGTGAAAACTTTTCCTACGCTCTTTTTGCTTAAAAACTTTGAGATATTACTGTGAGAGCTCCATTAGCACTTCAACTTGTATTACACACTCTGTTTGAGAGTTTCTCTTCATCTCTATTTTTCTGATTATTTGTATCGAGGGTGAGGTATCCCTCAAAGGTTTGTATAAGGGTGAGGTATCCCTGCAGGCTGAGACTTTAGCACAAGGGTATAGTGTCCCTGTGTGTGAAAAGTGCTCTATTTTGTAACGGTAGCAAGCACCTATTGAAGCTTGTATACTTAGTGAAAAATCTCGACTTTCGAGGACTGGACGTAGACCACAAGTGGGTTAGTGGTCGAACCAGGATAAATACTGTGCCTGCTTCTCTCTTCTTTAATCTCTTTAATTTAAGCAATTTAATTTACTGCACATTTATTTTACGCTGCTCTTTACTGTTTATTCTCTTCTTCTTATTCCTTCGTACTTTTATTTATCAAGTTTATATTTGTATTTTATTTTAAAAAGAGTTTTGCGAAAAAGTTTTTATACTCAATTCACCCCCCTCTTGAGTCGGAAGCCACTTGGTAACAAGTGGTATCGTAGCTAGACTCTTGTATAAAGAGCTTAGCGACTTCAAGAGTATATGGCTTCTTCAAATGGTTTTTCAGAAGGATCCTCCATAAACCGACCACCCTTTTTCAATGGGGATGGTTACGCATATTGGAAGGAAAGAATGAAAATCTTCATCGAAGCTATTGATCTAGATGTTTGGGATGCTGTTGAAAACGGCGCTTTTATACCCACACATGAGATCGATGGTGTAAGGACCGAAACACCTCGAAATAAATGGTCTGATGAAGACAAACGAAAAGTTCAATTTAATTTAAAAGCCAAAAATATTATTACTACTGCTTTGGGTTATGATGAGTTTTTTTAGAATTTCAAATTGTAAAACTGCTAAAGAAATGTGGGATACTTTACAAGTTACCCATGAAGGCACTAGTGAAGTTAAAAGGTCGAGAATAAATTCTCTAACTCGCGAATATGAACTTTTAGAATGAACCAAGGAGAAAGCATTCAGAAATGCAAAAGAGGTTCACCCACATAGTTAATCATCTTGCATCTTTAGGTAAAAGTTTTTCTAATGAAGATTTGATTAACAAAGTGTTGAGATGTCTTAGCAGGATTTGGCAACCCAAGGTAACAAATTTGCCCATATCGAATCAAGGGATTTGTCTACAATGACTTTGGCTACTCTCTTTGGAAAACTTCATGAGCACGAACTTGAACGAAGCGGTGAATCAAAGTGAAGAGAATGATAAAAGAAAAAGGGGATAGCTCTTAAAGCCACTTCATCAACATTCGACAACGATGATGAAGAAAATGAAGAAGGCTCGAGAGAACATTGAGGTAAGTGAAGAAAATTTTAGTTTATTAGTTAAAAATTTGGTAAATTTCTCGAAAAAAAGGGAACGCATAAAGGAGACCTCCCTTCCTCCGAAAAGACACACTTTAAAGGCGAAGGAGTTTCATCTACTCCAATTGCTATGAATGTGGGAAACCTGGACACATGAAAATGGAGTGCCCATCTATCAAAAGAAGAAGGAGAAATTCGAAAAGAAGCCCTTCAAGGATAGAAAAGGAAGAAAAGCCTACATAGCATGGGATGAAAACGACATAGACTCAATCGATGACTCGAGATAGCGAAGAAGCTCATTGTGTCTAATGGCAAAAGGAGATGAAGAAGAAAGTGAAAACGAGGTAAGTTCTAATACTACTTTTTATTACCCTCGTATGATGAGTTACAAGATGCCTTTGAAGAACTACATGTAGAATCTCTAAAACTCACAAAAATTATTTCTTCTTCTAAGAAAACAATTTCTTCTTTAGAAAATAAAATTCTTGTTTTAAATAAAGAAATAGAAGAATTAAAAATTGAAAACGAAACTTTAGGAATCATTGATGCTTGCACAAATCATTCCTCACATGCTTCTACTTCTTCATCTTGTTCTTCATGTCATATACTTGAAAAAGAAATAGAGGATTTAAAAACACTCTCTCTAAATTCACTTTTGGAAGAGATAACCTAAATATTTTATTAGGAAGACAAAGAGTGGTTTTTCAAAAGGCCGGGATAGGATATAACCCGAAAAATCAGCAAAAACTCTATAAAAATTTCTTTGTGCATTCCAGTGTTTCTAGTAGTCCTTTTTGTTTTTATTGTGGAAGAAGAGGACATAGTGCTTCAACATGTAATGCAAGGAAAAACATAAATACTAAAGTTGGAACAAAAATGGTTTGGGTTCCCAAGGGTACCATACCCAAGACTGACACACAAGGACCCAAGAAAATTTGGGTACCAAAAGTTAAAACCTAAACTTATGTTGTAGGTGTGCTTGAAAGCCGTGGAGTTCAAATTGGTATCTCGACAGCGGCGCTCTAAGCACATGACTGGGGACGACTCAAAGTTCACAATGCTTATTCCCAAGAATCATGGACACGTCACTTATGGCGATAACAACAAGGGTAAAATTCTTGGAATCGGCAAAGTCGGTAAGAACCCTAACTCCTCTATTGAAAATGTGCTACTTGTTGAAGGTTTGAAACATAATTTGCTTAGTATCAACCAATTATGTGATAAAGGAAATAGGGTAATATTTGATTCAAACTGTTGCATAATTGAAGATAAAAATGATAAGCATGTTAAATTCATTGGTCAAAGAGTTAATAACATCTATATGATTAGCCTGGATGATATATCTTCAAATGATGCGAAATGCTTTTTAAGCAAAAATGATGATTCATGGTTATGGCACGGAGAATTGCACACATTCACATGGATCACTTAAAAAGTTCGGTCTCTAAAGAGTTAGTAATTGGACTACCCAAGCTTAATTTTATAAAAGATAAATTATGTGATGCATGTCAAAAGGGTAAACAAATAAAGGTCTCTTTTAAAGCGAAAAATATAGTTTCTACCACTAGACCTTTACAACTTTTGCACATGGATCTGTTTGGACCTTCTAGAACTATGAGCTTTGGTGGGAATTACTATGCTTTAGTGATTGTGGATGATTTTTCTAGGTTTACATGGACTTTATTTCTTGCAAATAAAAATGATGCATTTCTAGCTTTTAAAAGACTTGCCAAAATTATTCAAAATGAAAAAGGTTTTCAAATTTCTTCTATAAGAAGCGATCATGGTGGCGAATTTGAAAATAATGTCTTTGAAAATTACTTGTGATGAACATGGTATTAATCATAATTTCTCTCAGAGAACTCCGCAACAAAACGGAGTTGTAGAAAGGAAAAACCGTTCTTTAGAAGAAATGGCGAGAACTATGCTTAATGAGGTCGCTTTCTTCCTAAATACTTTTGGGCGATCTTTGTAAATACAACTTGTTATGTAATGAACCAAGACCCTTATAAGGCCCATTTTAAAGAAAACCCCATATGAATTGTATAAGGAAGAAAGCCTAATGTCTCACACTTTCATGTTTTTGGTTGCAAATGTTTTGTTTTAAACAATGGAAAAGATAATTTAGGCAAGTTTGATGCTAAGTCTGATGAAGGTATTTTTCTTGGCTATTCAAATCATAGTAAAGCTTTTCGTATATATAATAAAAGAACTATGACCATTGAAGAATCTATTCATGTTGCTTTTGATGAAACCGACCCAAGTGGATCGAGAAAGGATCTTGCTATTGATGATGTTGCGAAGTCTTAGCGGAAACTCACTTGGATAGCAAAGAAAAAGAAATCAAGGAGCAAGAGGATAAACAAAGACACGAAGATTCGCAAGCTTTGGAACTTCCCAAAGAATGGCGGACTTCAAAATATCACTCTCTTGATCGATCATCGGTGATGTATCTAAAGGTGTTAGTACTCGTAACTCCCTTAGAAATACTTGTAATCACTTAGCTTTTGTCTCTCAAACTGAACCTAAGGATTTAAATGAAGCTTTTGATGATGAACATTGGATCTTGGCTATGCATGAGGAATTAAATCAGTTTGAAAGAAATCAAGTTTGGGAATTAGTTGCAAGACCTAATAATCACCCCATAATTGGAACTAAATGGGTTTTTAGAAACAAACTTGATGAAAATGGGTTAATAACTAGGAACAAAGCTAGATTGGTTGCTAAAGGATATAATCAAGCGAAAGGATAGATTATGAAGAAACCTATGCACCCGTAGCTAGACTAGAAGCTATTAGGATGTTACTTGCTTATGCTTGCATCATGGATTTCAAATTATATCAAATGGATGTCAAGAGTGCTTTTTTAAATGGTTTTATTCAAGAGGAGGTATACGTTGAACAACCTCCAGTGCTTTGAAAATCATAAATTGCCCAACCATGTTTTCAAACTTAAAAAGGCTTTATATGGCTTAAAGCAAGCTCCTAGAGCTTGGTATGAAAGGTTAAGTAAGTTTCTCCTGGAAAATGGTTTTTCAAGAGGAAAAGTCGATACTACCCTTTTTATTAAAAATAAAAAGCATGATATTCTTCTTGTGCAAGTTTATGTGGATGATATTATATTTGGTGCTACTAATGAATCCCTTTGCGAGGATTTTGCTAAGTCAATGCGAATGAATTTGAAATGTCAATGATGGGAGAATTGAACTTCTTCCTCGGACTTCAAATCAAACAAACGGACGAAGGGACTTTCATAAGTCAAACCAAATACTGCAAGGAGTTGATCAAAAGATTCGATATGGAAAACGCTAAACACATGGCCACTCCGATGGGCACGTCTTGCTATTTGGATAAAGATGAAGGAGGTAAATCGGAGAAATAACGAAATATAGAGGTATGATTGGATCTCTCCTTTATCTTACATTAGTAGGCTAGATATTATGTTTAGTGTATGCATGTGTGCGAGATATCGTGCAAACCCTAAGGAATCTCACTTAAGTCTTTGTTAAACGTATAATAAAATACCTAGTAGGCACTTCACAAATGGGCTTGTGGTACCCTGGGGTGCCTCTTGTAGCCTAATAGGTTATTCGACTCGATTTTGTCTTTGGGTGCAAATTGACGAGAAAAAGTACTAGTGGGACTTGCCACTTGCTTGGTAACTCTTTAGTTTCTTGGCATAGTAAGAAACAAAATAGTGTGGCTTTGTCTCTTGTTGAGGCCGAATATGTTGCAATAGGAGTTGTTGTGTCAAATCCTATGGATGAAGCAACAACTTTTAGACTACTGGTCTTGACTTGATCGCATCCCAATAAAATGTGATAACACTAGTGCAATAAATATCTCTAAGAATCCCATACTGCATTCAAGAACAAAGCATATAGAGATAAGACATCACTTTATCAGAGATCACGTACAAAAAGGGGATTGCATTCTTGAGTTTGTTGAAACATCTAAGCAACTTGCAGATATCTTCACTAAACCCTTAGCAAAAGAAGCATTCTTTTATATTCGAGGAGAATTGGGCATAATTGATCAATCTAATGTTTAAATTGTATGATTGATTGCTGGTTGTGTTCATATGATCATATGCTTTAAATGTTATAAACATATGCCTCTGTGTTAGTTTTATTCGAATAAGCATGCCATCACTTGAATAACATTCTTTCTTGCTCGTTAATATATGTGTTTAACATCGCTTTATTCGAATAAAACTTAGTTTATTCGAATAAACGACTCCCTTGCTTTACACTTTGTGCTTCTCGTCTCTCGCTTATTCGAATAGCTCTTCTCTTTATTCGAATAACCAAAACCCGTGTTTATCGGTGCCTCCTTCTACCCTCTCCGCTTATTCGAATAAGCCCCTTCTTATTCGAATAACCAACATACCCCTCTTTATCGTGCTGGTCTTGATCTCTCGCTTATTCGAATAGACCCCGTGTTATTCGAATAACTCCGAACCTCATTTTATCGCTTTTGACGATGGGTCTCTACCTATTCGAATAACTCCATAGTTATTCGAATAAAACCTTTCCGATAGCCAACACGTTTGGCTTTCCAAGTTATTTTATTCGAATGGATCCTCTTCTATTCGAATAAACCTTAGTCATTTTAAACCCTCCGGTTTCTGCGCACTGTCTGTTCATGTTCAAATATTGGCAGGTTTATTCGAATAAACCTCGGTTTATTCGAATAAACACGGGCTCTTTAAATAACCCCCTACGCGCCCAAGTCTTTCACCCTCCTTCTTCTCTATTCTTTTCGACTTCTCACCTCCTCCTCTCAAACCGTCTCACCATCTCAAGCGTCCTTTCACCTTTTCTCCACCTTCCTCCATGGCTTCATCCTCTAGCAAACGTCCTCGCACGAAAAATGCTCCAGTGCACCAACCCGCTTGATCTTCGAAGGCTCTCCTCAAATGATGAGTACCGTGCACAATTCATCTCTCATTTCGGGAACGCAACTTGGTTCAACCCAAGTATCCGGATCTTTCCTTCTTCCAAGAAGACCGCGGTTTCGACTTCCCGACTCTACCGCAAAACCAAGGAGTTCTTCACTTTGCTCTCACCGGCCAACATCTATCCAGCTCGGTGAAGATGTTCTTCATGTAATCCGGCGTTTGACGGCCGAATCTTCTTTCGAGGTCTGTGATCGCGAGGTTGTGATCACACCGCAGACCGGCCGACGCCGTTCGGCCGCAGTTCTCCGCGCCACTTGTTGAACATGATGACACACCTTTCCTTGAAGACTTCAACAAACTTCAAGCGATTGAAGACCTGTGCCGCAAGCCCGGCTTGGCCCCTCCCGATAAAGGTCTCAAGGGTGGAATGCTTTGAAAAGCCAAGATAGGCTTCGCATTACGCCTATGCTCACATTCGGCTCCTCGCGGTGGAAACTACGCCTATCTCGCCGAGGAAGACGTCTTCATGCTTTGTGGTTTCGAAGAATGGCCATCGGTCAATCGCTGTGTTCATCATGAGGCACATGATGAGGGCTAAGGGCAAGGACAAATCGGACCTTCCTTATGGCTTCCTCGTCACTACCCCGTGTTGGGTAAGTACCCTCGTGTCCTAGAGACGAGCGAGCTATCGCCCGACGCACCATAACGTGTTTGGAGCTCACACCTTGAGAAAGATGAAGATGATCCAAACCGATGAAGGCCGGGTGTACCCGATGAGGTTGCGAGGACGAGCTTGACCCTGCTTTGCCCCCGCTTGCTCCCGCCGAGGTACTCCGCTGCCGCTCCAGCTCCGGCCACTCTAGAACAGATCATGGCCACCTTACAGATAACCGAGCTTACATGGAACATACCTTCTCTATTCTGTTTGATAGAATAGAAGGTGTTGAACGTGAGGTTGCTGCCTCCGATCTGCTTCACCGCCTCTCGCACTGCGTCTTCACCACCACCTCCTGGATGCTTACTTTTAGGAACTATAATTCTTAGTTTTTATGTTTTTTTGACTTAGTGTAATTTGTTTTCTCGGCTTGTAATCTGCTCTCCATTATTAATGCATAAATGAAGTTTCCTATTATTCTAAAATGACATGAGTATGTTTATGAGACTTATTATGTTTTTACCCTCCTTTTTGCTCATGACAAAAGGGGGAGAGATATCTATTTGATCACTTGACTTTAATTGAGAAAAGACAGTAAAATTGAAATAAGATTGGATTCAAATTGAAAGGGGAGCTCAAGCACATATCTGATATACATTACCTCTTATAATTAAAGAGGGGGAGTAAGCTTTTATACCTTTTTGTGAATTTCAATTATATGCACTAACGCTTTTCTCTTTGATAGTCTCTTTAATAATTTGTCATCATCAAAAAGGGGGAGAATGTGTTTGGATGCTTACCATTGAAGACTTGTTTTGATGATAACAAACGAGAAGATTAAATGAAGATGAGTAATAGACCAAGTCCAAGTTTTTTGTTTGATTAGTTTTTAGGACTTAGGATCTATTGTACGGGACTCACATTTAATATCTCTTTGTCTTTTGAAAGAAAAGTTTTCAAAGAATAGCTCACTTGTTTTTGAACTCAAGATCTTTGAAAATCCATTTCAAAACAGCTTTTTAACTTGAATTATTCGAATAAAACATTGCCTATTCGAATAAATGTCTTCATGAGAAACTGTTTCAAAGTGGCTATTCGAATAAACATTCGTTTATTCAATAATGAGCTTTTCGAAACTTCGTTTAAATACGTTATTCGAATAACTCATCCGTTATTCGAATAAAGGTTTCTATCTGAACTTCGTTTTAAATACGTTATTCGAATAACTCATCATTATTCGAATAAAGGTTTCTATCTGAACTTCGTTTTGAATACGTTATTCGAATAACCAAGTTGCTATTCGAATAACCCTTTCAAATGAGCTTTTTCACGTTGAGCTTTATTCGAATAAGTGCGCCTATTCGAATAAACACGAACCTTCGGTTCTGAAAATAGAAACAGTATGAATTGAAATTTGTTTTCAATCGCATTTAATGCCTTTTATCACACCCAACTACGCTTAACCTAATTCTCTCTATAAATAGCAAGCCTGGGTCACGTTTTCCATCACCCATTATTCTGAATGTTTTTCTGATTACTCTGTTTATGTGAAAACTTTTCCCTACGCTCTTCTTGCTTAAAAACTTTGAGATATTACTGTGAGAGCTCCATTAGCACTTCAACTTGTATTACACACTCTGTTTGAGAGTTTCTCTTCATCTCTATTTTTCTGATTATTTGTATCGAGGTGAGGTATCCTCAAAGGTTTGTATAAGGGTGAGGTATCCTGCAGTGAGACTTTAGCACAAGGGTATAGTGTCCTGTGTGTGAAAAGTGCTCTATTTTGTAACATAGCAAGCACCTATTGAAGCTTGTATACTTAGTGAAAAATCTCGACTTTCGAGGATTTGGACGTAGACCACAAGTGGGTTAGTGGTCGAACCAGGATAAATACCGTGCTCGCTTCTCTCTTTCTTTAATCTCTTTAATTTAAGCAATTTAATTTACTGCACATTTATTTTACGCTTTTCTTTCTTGTTTATTCTCTTCTTCTTATTCCTTCGTGCTTTTATTTATCAAGTTTATATTTGTATTTTATTTTAAAAAGAGTTTTGCGAAAAAGTTTTTATACTCAATTCCCCCTCTTGAGTACTTGGAAGCCACTTGGTAACATTATGCATTGCCAATCAATTTCTTTTATTGCTGGTTGTTGTCCAGCTTTTGTGCATCGTCAATCGTGCAACATCAATTGTGCATTATTCTCTATTTCTTTGCTGGTCGTTTTTCAGCATTGTCCACCGTTTATGCACCTTTTTTTTTTGCTATCTCAGACCGTTTGTCGTTTTGTTGGCCATTTTATTGTTGTCTGTGTTGCTGTGATATGACCGTATTACACTATCAGTTTTTATTGATATTTGTGGTTTGATAGTTGGGATTTGTTAATGTGGCATCAAACCCTTCCTAAAAAGTTTTTGGTGAGATCTTTTTATTTTTGAGATTCTTTTCTATCAATTCAGCTCCGAAAGTTTTATTTTTTGCATTCTTCTTTGGTATAATGGAGAAACTATATATTATTCAGTCTCCTTCAGTTATGTTTACTGCCTTCAGATGTTGCAAATATTGTAAAGACTCATGACACTTGATTGAGAATTGTCTCACATATCCTCCAAGGTCTGATTAGAACAGGTTTCAACTTCGTCCCAGTTCTTTTAAGTCTGTACTTATTACTACTGTTGCTAAAGGATCCCCAGGTTCATCAGCCACACCCCAGGATGCCTTTTCTACTAATGATCTTGTGTCCCTCCTTAAGCGTCTACTGTCCAATTCTGATAATATCTCTTCTACTTTATCAACCACACTAGATAATACTAAATGGTACTTTGATTTTACTTGCTGTAACCATATGACATTCACATCTCAATTTTTTCATCCCTGTCTGTTAATGACACTGCACATTCTATACATACAGTTGATGGATCTCTTATGAATGTTAGTCATAGGGGTTATATTTCTTTGCCCACTCTTCGCTTACCTGATACATATCTCATTCCCAAATTAAACTTTAATCTCATTTTTGTTAGTCAACTATGTGACCTTGGTTATGAAGTCATATTTTTTTCTTCTGGTTGTCGTGTGCAGGATCCACATACATGACAAGTCATAGGGATTAGACGTAAAGTCGGAAGGTTGTTTAAGATCACCAACCTTCATGTTACTCCTGCCTCAAATCTTTGTGCAACATCCACCTCCATCTAATTGTGGCACTAACATCTTGCTCATAGTTCTCTAGGGAAGCTGCGTCCCCTATTATCTCAAAGGGCTTTAGGTTTGGTCAATAATTTTTCACTGCACTTCTTGTCAAACTGCTAAATAACCTATACTTTCTTTCAATAAAAGTACCTCCATTTCTAAATTTCCTTTTGATATTGTGCAGTCTGATGTTTAGGGGCCTACTCCCACACCAACTATGGGAGGCAATCGATATTTTGTAATATTTATTGATGATTTTTCTGGTTTTACTTGGATATATTTAATGAAAAATCATTTAAAACTTCCTCAAATTTACATTAATTTTGCTACTATGATCAAAACTCATTTCTCAAAATTAATTAAAGTTTTTTTCATGATAATGCTTTTGAAAATCGTGATTCAAAACTTGTCACCTTTCTTGCTGAACAGGGTACGCTCTCCGAGTTTTCTTGTCCTAGTACCTCTCAATAAAATGGTCGTGCTGAAAGAAAACATTGTCATATCCTTGACTCTATTTGAGCTATGCTCATCTCCTCCTCCGTCCTGAACGTGCTTAGGGCGAAGCCGCTCTTAACGCTGTCTATGTCATCAATCATTTTCTTTTCTCTATTCTGGGTAATGTATCTCTCTTTGAACATTTCCACCATACTTCTCCAAATTACATCTCTCTTAAAGTTTTTTGTTGTACTTGTTTTGTTCTCCTTCAACCTCATGAGTACACTAAACTTGAGACCCGAGCACGTCTCTATTATTTTTTTGGTTATGACATTGAACATAAGGGCTATCGCTGTTGGGATCCAATCTCTCAACGCGTCTATATCTCTCATCATGTCGTTTTCTGGGAAGACATCATGTTCTCATCACTTTCAAAGTTCAAGTCCTTCACTTCTAATTCGACTCCTTTTTTTTTACAAACCCCTTTGTTGATCTATTTCCTAGTGATTCTGATGCAGGTTCCTCTAGTGAGCTTCTAGTCACTTCCGATGTTTTAGTCACTCCCGATGACGCTGTTCCAGACGTAGATCTTGCACCTGTCATTGCACCCCTCTTCCTTCTAAGCGTCAAACTAGGGTAAGAACTCAGCTTACCTATCTTCGTGATTATCATTGTTTTTCTAATATGCTTCACTTATATAAACTTCAGTCCTATCAAGAAGCCTCCACAGATCCTCATTGGCAGCATGCTATGCAAGACGAGTTATAGGCTTTGGAGAGCAGTAACACTTTGGACCTTGTTGATTCTCCTTCTGGTAAGGCACTTGTGTGATGTAAATGAGTGTTCAAGATTAAGACTCGTTCTGATGGCTCTATTGAGCGATATAAGACTCGTTTGGTTGTCAAAGGTTTCACTCAAGAATATGACATTAATTATGAGGAGACCTTTGCACCTGTTGCTCGCATCACTTCAGTTCGTAATCTCATTACTATTGCAGCCACTCAGAAATGGACTCTAAATTAGATGGATGTGAAGAATGCATTTCTTAATGGTGATTTAGAAGAAGAAGTTTATATGCGTCCACCTTCTGGTTACACTTGTCCATCAAATAAGGTTTGTCGTCTTCAAAAGACTTTATATGGTCTCAAACAAGCACCTCGAGCTTGGTTTTGCCAGGTTTCACAATAGTATCAGTCAGTTTGGCTTTTCCTCCTGTGCCCATGATTCTGCCATGTTTACTCGTAAAACTGATAAAGGTAATGTTGTATTGCTTCTTTATATTGATGATATGATTATTACTGGTGATGATATTATGAGCATTACTGAACTTAAACAATTCTTGAATAAACATTTTGAGACGAAAGATCTTGGACCTCTTAGTTACTTTCTGGGGCTTGAAATCCTTTATTCTGCTGATGACATTTCTCTATCTCAAGCTAAATATGTCTCGGATCTTATCTCTCGAGTCAGTCTCTCCGAGAGTCGCACCAAATCCACTCATTTAGAACCTAATGTCAAATTTACACCTCTGAATGATACTATACTTGATAATCCTACTCTTTATCTGCAGTTAGTTGGTAGCTTGATTTATGTTACTATAACTCGTCCAGACGTTTCATATGTTGTTCATCTAGTCAGTCAGTTTATGTCAGCTCTGCGCACTACTCATTATGTTGTTGTTCTACGTATTATTCAGTATATAAAAGGAACTTTGTTTCATAGACTTCATTTTTCAGTCAACTCCTCCTTGGTTCTCCAGGCTTATTCTGTTGCTGATTAGGGTGGAGATCCCACTGACCAACGATTCACCACTGGCTATTATATCTATCTTAATGATGCATTTATTTCATGGTGAAGCAAGAAACAAACTTTAAATGCACGTTCTAGTACTGAAGCAGGATATCGGGTACTAGCTGAAATCACATTTGAGATACTTTGGTTACATTGACTTCTTGAAGACTTAGGATTTTCTCAGTCCTCTCCCATTGTTCTTCATTGTGATAATAATGAGTGTTATTCAAATTGCTCACAATGGTATTTTTCATCAATGCACCAAGTATATTGAGATTGACTGTCACTTCATTCGTCAATACATTCTTCGTGGTATTCTTCGTCTTATTTTTATTGGCACTATTGACCAGCCAACTAATCTATTCACCAATACTCATCATCTTGGTTGATTTCGCATTTTAATTTCCAAACTCAAGTTAGTTTCTTCTATACCCACTTGAGTTTGGGGAGGATGTTAGCGTGATTGATTATGTTGAGATTATGATTGATCACGGTTAGTTTTAAAGATAATTGTAATTGATTTAGTACAAAATTAGATTGATTTAGTATATAATTATATTTTATTATTTTATTTTTTGTAAAATAGTCTTCTTGTATAAATAGAGGTTAACTCTCTTGTATTTATTCATTTAAAAATATACATAAATTTATTAATATTTGTTTCTCTATTTCTATTTCTAACTTACACAAAGCCAAGTATCACTTGCAACTTAATTGTTACAAAGCCAATCGTGGTAGGCTATTAACTTAATTTTCAGATTCATAAATAATGATATCCATTCATGGTGGATGCTGGGGGTTGAAGCACTGTAGTTTCTCTTGATTAATGGGGATGGTGAGCATCTGGGTTGGGATTGTCCACACCATCAACATTTCTGAACCAGCAATTCTGACTGAAAGTAGTCTGGAACATCTTCCATCACCCACTCATGATCATGCCCTGCTGGGAAGTAAATTCCTGTCCGTGGGTGTGGAACCCAGCATGCTGCTGAATATTCCACTACCAGCTTCCCACTACTCTCTGCAACCCCACGCCTTTCTGCACCAGCAGGTTGAATAGTTCCTAAAAATTTGCTCACCCCACTCTCTGCTCGTTTAGCTCCCCTGCATGACCTTCACCCATTTCATTTGTTAGAGCTCAGCTGCGCTTCCTCTCTGAACACAATGCAAATCTTAAATGCTCTTTGGCTGTAAAAAAATTCTCACCCATATGGTCATTTGCATTCATATAACCTCGCATTCAAATGGACTAAAGAAATTATATATGGCAAACAAATGATGCAAAACGACTTCTAGACAACTAAGAAGAAATTATAATGAAACAGGACCTATTGCAGTACGTAGAAGCACTGTTTACGCCTTTGAATTGAACAATAAGAGAGTTATTATAATGATATATAATTAGCGGAGAAGCATCATGTTTGATTTGGTGATGCCGCCTCTAGCCATAAGCTGGAGCAGAATCAATCAGGGTATGTAAGTGCAAATGCACGTATCTGGTGCAATATTGTCTCGAAACCCTGAACCATATATATATCAAAGCCTTATGCCTGCAAAAGGTAATTGGTATTTATAATCGTCTAACAACGCAAGGATCCAGTAGAGAGAATAAGTTCTGTTGCACCTGTGATAGTGCATGCAAAGCAAAAGCACAAATGCAGATGTGGGAGCTTTGTGTTACGGCAAAATCAATCTTTTGGTTCTAAACCCTTGCATTTTTTTGTCGGTGTGATAAACCCTTGATACATTGTTAAAAGTACTCCCAGAAATGAATTAAAGGAATGTCCATTTTTTACCATAAAAAGTAATGAATGTCTATTTAAATCGTAAAGTTTTCTTGCTATTAATTTGTGCTGTATGTCTAGCCGAATTGGGAATATATGCCATATTGCTATGCGTTGAAGTGTCTATTCTCCCTGAGAAATACTTGTGTAATTTTTTTTTGCATAAGTTGTGTGTATTAAATTAATTAATAAGTGATATATTGTTACTTTTAATATAAAATAATTATGTGACACAAAAATTCATATAATTATTTAAATGCTGATTGATTTAGTTCATATAACTATATAAATAAGGTCTACCTAAATATTTTTCATTCTCCCTCGTGTAAAATGCGTGTGAGAATAAACATATGGAATCTCAATTGACGTTTTCATTTTCTCTTTTTGGCCAAAAGAAATTAGCAGCATTAATCAATTAATGAATTAACAATAAGAATTGAGTGTGATGATAAACGAGCCACACTTATTTTCAGAGAAAAGACCAAAGTTTAAATCTTAGTAAGGAGTTAGTCTCATAATAATAGTATAAGAATACCCTAGTTAAAGGGAAAAAAATCAATTAATGAATTAAGCATATAGCCTTTTCGGTTTCTCATAGTATTGTTGAGTCTGGCCTCACCCAATAAGTAAAAGATTAATTTTTTAACTATCATATGTCTAAATAAGAATATTTTTTAATAATATTATTTTTATACATATAAATTTTAATATCGTATTTTAAAATCATATACTTAAAAATCTCAAACTTTTTTCATTCGAATTAACACAAGTTAGTTAAACATATATCTTAATTAAACAAATATTGAAAAATAAATATAATTGATTGTGGAAAATCCAAAATGAATCATAATTCTTGAAGTGAAAAATCTCCTATAAATGCACAGAAAGATAATTTATATCGATTGTTTTAAATATAAGAAACAAATAAAATAAATTGATAATTTTTATTTATTTATTGTTTGTTATTGTGAGCAAATTATTGCATCGCAGAAAATGGAGACCTCTGGAATCTGGATGGAAGCTACCCATCTGAAAGGAAAAAAAACTTGCGCCACTGTCGCGTCGGGTCACATCTGTGGTGTGGAAAGTAGAAACAGAGAAAAGCCCAAATGTTTGATAGTCACTGTCGAAATTCTCCATTATACCCCACTCCCACTCCACCACACGCTTACGCCTTTCGTCGCGAACCGTTGGAGGGGAAAGTGCTGAGAGACAGGGAAAAAAAAAGTAAAAAAAGCTTCCACAACTTTAACGAGGAAGAATGAAAGCCAAAACGAAAAAGGTCGAAATTGAAGTTGGGTATAGTTAGTTTGTTCGTCCTTTGCACCCTTTCCTTCTTTGTTGGACTGTTTGTGTCTCCTCTTGGCCTTTTTTACTAAACTGCTTTGCTAAAATTATTTATCAAATTATTATTTTTTAATTATTTATTAAATTATTATTTTTTAATTATTTATTAAAATATTATTTTTTTAAAATTATATATCAAAATATCACTATTTTGTCTTACGTAATATTTTTAAATATTATCGGCCGTCGAATCGATGATGTGCACGTAATGGTTCTACAAGATCTACGTGGAGTTCTTACGCTTGACGCTTGGCGCAGCATTACACATATGACAAGCGCCTAATTTTTCGCAGACATCTTGATTGGTCGATAACTAAAAACGTCATCCTTGTTACGCTTTTTCGCTTTGCATTATACATAAAATATAAATTTAAATTTTTATAAATTATTTAAATTATTTAATAAAATTTTGTAAGCATTTATTAATGAGTCCATACTAATTACGGAGGTAAAATATAAAATTAAAACAGTTGACAAATTTAATATGTTAGTAATATTTAATATTATTTTGGTTATTATGAGGATTTATTAATTACATAACACATATCCTTAAAACAAATTTCAATGACTTGTCTTTTATTATATGGCCATTAAATGCTTCTTAAAAAAGCTTATTATTGGTCATATCAATTGAATTACTCTTGCATTAATTCAAATAAATAAATAAAATTTTTTGAGTAGGATTCAGACGATAATGAATAGGATTCGGATCCCAATAATCCCCCTCTCAAGTTTTTGGGGAGGTCCAACATTTAGGAAAAATTCTGTTGAAATTTTTATGATCCTGTTTAATGCAACCGAATCCTACTCATTATCGTCCGAATCCTACTATTTATCGTCTAACATTTAGGGGAAACTCTATCGAAATTTTTACTAACTCAAATTACTAAAAACTTGGAAGGGGGATTATTTGGATTCGAATTCTACTCATTATCATCTGAATCCTACTCAAAAAATTTCATTTATTTATTTGAATTAATGCAAGAGTAATTCAATTGATATGACCAACAATAGGCTTTTTTAGGAAGCATTTAATGGCCATATAATAAAAGACAAGTCATTGAAATTTGTTTTAAGGATATGTGTTATGTAATTAATAAATCCTCATAATAACTAAAATAATATTAAATATTACCAACATATTAAATTTGTCACTTTTTTAATTTTATATTTTATATTTTACTTCCGTAATTAGTATGGAGTCATTAATAAATGCTTACAAAAGTTTTTTAAATAATTTAAATAATTTATAAAAATTTAAA
Organism: Ormosia semicastrata; assembly: GCA_029884595.1. Taxonomy (NCBI): domain Eukaryota; kingdom Viridiplantae; phylum Streptophyta; class Magnoliopsida; order Fabales; family Fabaceae; genus Ormosia; species Ormosia semicastrata. The sequence continues at coordinate 26,944,042 of JAQQTO010000037.1, read as the reverse complement.
TTTATATTTTATGTATAATGCAAGGAAAAGCATAACAATGCATGTGGCGTTTTTATTATCTGGCCAACCAGGATCTGTAGCGTACGTAAATTTGTAGCATCCACGTAGGCTGTACTAACACGCTTGGCGCAACCTACGTGGATGCGCCAGCCTACGTGACGCATCCTGATTGGCCAGATAATATTAAAAAAAGCCACATAAGACAAAAGAGTGACATTTTGGTATATAGTTTCAAAAGAGTGACATTTTGGTAAATAATTAAAAAAAGAGTAATTTGGTAAATAGTTAAAAAATGGCAATTTAGTAAATAATTTTACCAACAGTGGCAGTTTAGTAAAAAATCCCTCCTCTTGTCTTCCAGTTTCGGGTCTCTGATTCAAAGCTGGTTGCTTTATTTAGTGGGTCGGTGCTTGATCAAGCTGATTATTCATTTAGCAATGATCGCAGGATTTGAGTGATGTGGTGCCATGCTCCAGAATACTTGAAGAACAGTTATGATGTTTTTATCATTAACATTACATCTCTTTTCATACTATTTTTACACTATGTTTGGATGATAGGTAATGAGGGGAATGGAAAAGAAATGAGGGGAACGGAAATGACTTCCATTGTTTGGGAGTTTTAAAATGCATGGGAACAGAATGGAACACATGGGGAATCATTTCCCCCCTCTTCCCCTCAAGTGCCTAACTTTTGTTTCCCCCAAAATTGAGGTGGAATGGGGGGAACACATAGGTAATTCAGTTCCGTTCCGTTCCGTTAATGAAACTTGCAAACAAAGAGAATGAAAATCATGTTCCATTCCATTCCTTTCCTTTCCGTTTCATTCTCATCTATTTCGTTTCGTTCATTTAATGAAAAAACATCCAAACATAGGGTTAATGTCTTTCATCATGGTTACGCTACGGTTAAATGATAGATAACGAGAGTAACAAAAAAGAATGAAGAGAAGGGAATTTGGGAGTTTTAAAATATACGAATTGAAAATGAAACATGTGATTTTTTTTAAATATTTAACTTTTATTTTTATCAAAATTGAGGTGCACGAGAGAAACACATCGATAATAAAGTTTTATTATGTTTCGTTCTATTAATGAAATTTTTTAGAATGATAATTATATTTTATTATTATTTTATTTATTTTTATCTATTTTATTAATAAAAAAATATTTAAATATAATATTATTTTATTATTTTTTCATTAAATTTAACACTCTTCAAAATGACGTGAATAGTATATATACTCCTTTCTTATAAGGGGTGTACCCCTTCTTTAAAAAGAATGTTTTAAAAAGAGTGAATGATGATCATTTTTGCTTGAATAATGGAATATGATGCACTTGAGCGTGGTCAATCTGGGGAGCCATTTGTTGAGTCAATTCCATTTCAGGTGATATATCTTCTTTTTATTTCAATCCGGGGTTATCTGTTTTCCTTTTGCTTTTGGATCTATGAGTTTTATGAACCATTTTGCCTGATGAGCACGAACACTTTGCCTGGGCCCTGGGGTTTTGGTACTTGGGTGCTGAGTCTGATATTTATAGGGGTTAATCCAAGTTTAATAAGATAATCAAATATTCAATGTGATGCCTCAATTATGGTTATAGTTACTTGGATTAAGGTATTTGATAATCCCGCGTAAAGGGTTACTTGGTTGACTTGATGTGAATCTTTCACTCACTCAGACGTAGGTACATGGAATGGTGTTTTAACTGATGCAATGTATTTCATGTTATATATTTGATTAGATGACAACGTAGTAAATCACAATCACAAATAGCTTGAGGCGTGTGAGAAGACACTGTCCTCAAGGATTTTATCGCACGGGTGTACGAATCTCCCAGGATTCAACAAACTCGTCTCGGTGGAGATCGAGGTAGCAGAACGACAGAGGAATTTTAATTAATGTAGTTAACCCAGGAAGAGAATGCAATATTTCAGAAGAGGTAGAGAATCGTATATCAAAAACCACAGTCAGAAAATAGTATAAATAAAAGGCAAGAAATAGCTGTTCAGAAAAATAACGTTAAGTTTGTTAAATTGTTGGAATAATAACGTTAGAAAATGGATTTGGTTGATGAAAACTAATTGGAACGTTAGAAACTAATTGGAACGTTAAAACATATTTGCCCGTTGGGAAGACCAAGTCAAATACGACCAAGTCAATTTTGACTTCTTCAAAAATTTCATTTTTTCGGTAAGCTCAAAAAATTAATTAAAAATTTCACAAAAGGATTCGGGCCTTATGATATCACGCGCAGGGGGGCAAATCGATGATTTGCACTGGCCATGATCCTTCGTGCCCATTTTTGTGCACGCGAACCCACCACCTCATTTGTTTCTTACAAAGCCAAAACACATATTGATTTATAAACTCTTTCAAACTTTGAAGACTAAGCAATGTGGGACATAGACTTTTGAAATATCATAACTAAAGCTAAAACAACAACAATCCCCCACATATTTCAAAAGTTTAAAGAAATATTTAAGAAAATTTTAAAACAATATTTTTCCTGGGTTAACACCATGGGTGTAAATGCATCGAATCTGGTGTCTTTTAGACTATGAACCAGACCTAGACGGATGAGAGATAACATACAGTGAGTTGGTGAAGTAAACTTCTATGAACCAAAAATACTTTGTGTATATTAGAGGTCTACCAGCCACACTACACCCCCACAATTCTCGCTGTTGTCGCTGTGTTGCGCTAATAGGCTATGCGCGCCCCTAGTAATTCATGAGTGCTCTAGAGATATGCCATAATCTCATACAAGCGGCCCCACTTGACACTCATATAGGTGATTTCATCAAGTGTATGCTGCAAATCATATACCACTGTGAACACCCAATTTTGACCGGGGGAAAAGAAAAATAAAAAAAGTATAAAATAAAATAAAAAAAATTTGCTGCATGAAGCAATTTTCTTTGCTGACTCTACGTTTTTTTTATTTCTAGCCATGCATATTTCACTCCTTCAAGCACTAGCACAAATTTTTTTTTATTTGCATCCATCATAATCATGTAGCATTTTTTATTTCTAATCATGTTCCCACCAGCACACACCCCACTTCACGTAACAAAGAAAAGGGGTGGGGCTCAATATAAAAAAAAAAAAAAAAAAAGGGGAGGAGTGATTGACGTCAATGAGAAAAAAATAAAAAAGAGAGAATTTTGATAAAAAAGGAGGATTTTAGGGAGATTTGTCTAGGAGAATATGAAAATTTGAAGGAAGCTGCCAAACTCCCAGACGGTGAGCAATCATGACACCCACTACCATCCTCTTCCCTCCAAAATGTGAAGGATCCCTCCATAAATGCTCGCCATCATTTTCTCCAGAGATCCTTGACAACCCATTCCTTCAAAAAACTTCGCCAACCCCTAACCATCTTCTCGCTAATCCCATCTCCATCTTCTCGCCACCCTCTCATCCTCCATCTTCCATCAACCTCCTCCAACCATACACTTCCTCCACTTTCCCAAAGCTCCTCCCAGGTAATCATCATTCTCAACCTTCCCATTCTCATCGACCCACCTTCCACCGTTTCAAACTTTCTTCTTCACTCACGGGTCATCTTTTTCCCATTCGGATCTTAAAACCAATCTCCATTCACTCCCGCCAACTCTCACCACCGTTCAAAAAATAACCCTCACCCATCTCATTTCGATTTTTCTTGGCACATAAATTGGTTTCTTCTCCCAAAGCTTCTTTGGAACAAAGGTAAGGCTCCTCATCTTCTTCTCAATTTTCTTTTTTTTTTTCTTTTTGCCTTGTTGTTTGGATACATGCATGCTGAAGTCTTTGTGTTTAAGCTTTCAAATCACCTTCACAAACCTTCATCATCATCCCTCCACCACCTCCCATCTCCATCTTCTCCACCACATGATCACCCATCACCATATTCCTCCACCCACTAACAGTAACCGTAACCTAACAACCTCTTCCAAACTCCCACCGAGTCAACTCGGTACATAACGTCCAACCCCTTCCCCGCAAAGACCATCCTTCATCCTTGCCCACCCAAGCCAACCACGTAGCTCCTCCAAATACCATTCAACCTCCTCCAACCGTGACCACCACGCGGCGTGTGCCCCATCACCACAACCACCCAACACCCACACATTCATCTTCCATGCAAGACCCTTCACGGCCTCCCTTCCCCCAACATCCAAACCGTATCCAACCCTCCATTCTCCACCTCACCTCACCCTTCCTTCAACCTCCCATGCACACGTGAAAACCACTCCTCTCCATCACCTTCCTCAAGCTCCCACCCTCCATCATCATCATTCCATCAACCGAGTCAACTCGGTGAGAAACAAACCTCTCCTTCTCCTCCCACCACCCTTTCCACGTAAACTCAAGCCAAGATGCACATCCACCACCACGTGAAGCCTCCCAAACACCATGCAAGCATCCCTCCTCATCATAAACTTCCATCTTCCTCCTCATCCCTCCATCAACACCATGCACCATAACAACCCCCACCATACCACCCTTTGCACCTCCACGTGAAACCTCCCAAAACACCCATGCAAGACCCATAATGACCTCATCCTCCTCCCTCCTCATCACAAGCCAAGCTCCTCCTCATTCCCACCATCCTCCACGTAGCGACCAACAACCCATCCTCATCCACCAAACAACCTTCACTCATTCCTAACCATCACCCAACACCGTGGCTCCTCAAAACAACTCATCTCCATTCTCGGCCACTCTCAACCACCACAAAGAACCACCACGAGAAGCCGAACCACCCAACGTCCAACCGTAACCTCCAAAGCCACTCATCTCACCTCCCATCCACAACCGAGTCAACTCAAGATACCCACCATTTCACCACCACCTCCCTTCATTCACGTGAAACCCATCTTCCTTCTTATCAACCACCCATCACCACCCTCAACCTTCTCCGCCACCACGTGAAGAGTTCCATGTGCCTATCCATTTTTGGTGAAAACGTAACACTGAGAGTTGTTTTACCTTTTTTTTTTTCTCCTTCCTTTTACGTTTCTGTTGTAGTTTTAGGATTGCTGGAAATAATTTTTTTTTTCTTTTCCTCTTGAGTCAGTTTTGTTGGGTCTGTTAGTTTGGGTTTTGTTTCTGAAAGAGTTTTGCGCTCATCTCTTCTATTTTATACAAAAGCGTAAAACAGAACTGAAAACGAACACAAAAAGAAAAAAATCATAAAAAAATGTTTTGAGTTTAATTGATTGTGTTACTTTGGATTATTATTTGTTTGATTCAGCAGAAAAAAATAAAAAAAGAGAGAATTTTGATAAAAAAGGAGGATTTTAGGGAGATTTGTCGGGAGAAGATGAAAATTTGAAGGAAGTCTAAACTCCCGCTCCCAGGTGAGCAATCATCACACCCACTACCATCCTCTTCCCTCCAAAATGTGAAGGATCCCTCCATAAATGCTCTGCCATCATTTTCTCCAGAGATCCTTGACAACCCATTCCTTCAAAAACTTCTGCCAACCCCTAACCATCTTCTGCCAATCCCATCTCCATCTTCTGCCACCCTCTCATCCTCCATCTTCCATCAACCTCCTCCAACCATACACTTCCTCCACTTTCCCAAAGCTCCTCCGGTAATCATCATTCTCAACCTTCCCATTCTCATCGACCCACCTTCCACCGTTTCAGCACCCCCTTCTTCACTCACAAGGTCATCTTTTTCCCATTCTGGATCTTAAAACCAATCTCCATTCACTCCTGCCAACTCTCACCACCGTTCAAAAAAATAACCCTCACCCATCTCATTTCAGATTTTTCTTGGCACATAAATTGGTTTCTTCTCCTGGTTTTGGCTTGCTTGGAACAAAGGTAAGGCTCCTCATCTTCTTCTCAATTTTCTTTTTTTTCTTTTTGCCTTGTTGTTTGGATACATGCATGCTAGAGTGCTGTGTTTAAGCTTTCACTCTCATCACCTTCACAAACCTTCATCATCATCCCTCCACCACCTCCCATCTCCATCTTCTGCCACCACATGATCACCCATCACCATATTCCTCCACCCACTAACAGAACCGTAACCCAACAACCTCTTCCAAACTCCCACCGAGTCAACTCGCATAACGTCCAACCCCTTCCCCGCAAAGACCATCCTTCATCCTTGCCCGTACCAAGCCAACCACGTAGCTCCTCCAAATACCATTCAACCTCCTCCAACCGTGACCACCACGCGGCAGCCCCCATCACCACAACCACCCAACACCCACACATTCATCTTCCATGCAAGACCCTTCACGCGCCTCCCTTCCCCAACATCCAAACCGTATCCAACCCTCCATTCTCCACCTCACCTCACCCTTCCTTCAACCTCCCATGCACACGTGAAAACCACTCCTCTCCATCACCTTCCTCAAGCTCCCACCCTCCATCATCATCATCTCCATCAACTGAGTCAACTCAGTGAGAAACAAACCTCTCCTTCTCCTCCCACCACCCTCTTCCACGTAAACTCAAGCCGATGCACATCCACCACCACGTGAAGCCTCCCAAACACCATGCAAAGATCCCTCCTCATCATAAACTTCCATCTTCCTCCTCATCCCTCCATCAACACCATGCACCATAACAACCCCCACCATACCACCCTTTGCACCTCCACGTGAAACCTCCCAAAACACCCATGCAAGACCCATAACAGCCTCCATCCTCCTCCCTCCTCATCACAAGCCAAGCTCCTCCTCATTCCCACCATCCTCCACGTGCACCAACAACCCATCCTCATCCACCAAACAACCTTCACTCATTCCTAACCATCACCCAACACCGTGGCTGCCTCAAAACAACTCATCTCCATTCTCGCCACTCTCAACCACCACAAAGAACCACCACGAGAAGCCAAAGAACCACCCAACGTCCAACCGTAACCTCCAAAGCCACTCATCTCACCTCCCATCCACAACTGAGTCAACTCAGCATACCCACCATTTCACCACCACCTCCCTTCATTCACGTGAAACCCATCTTCCTTCTTATCAACCACCCATCACCACCCTCAACCTTCTCCGCCACCACGTGAAGAGTTCCATGTGCCTATCCATTTTTGGTGAAAACGTAACACTGAGAGTTGTTTTACCTTTTTTTTTTCTCTTTCCTTTTACGTTTCTGTTGTAGTTTTAGGATTGCTGGAAATAATTTTTTTTTCTTTTCCTCTTGAGTCAGTTTTGTTGGGTCTGTTAGTTTGGGTTTTGTTTCTGAAAGAGTTTTGCGCTCATCTCTTCTATTTTATACAAAAGCGTAAAACAGAACTGAAAACGAACACAAAAAGAAAAAAATCAAAAAAAAATGTTTTGAGTTTAATTGATTGTGTTACTTTGGATTATTATTTGTTTGATAGTATTCGCATAATTTATTTGTATATATTGTTTTATGTTTTGTGATTGATAGGAAGCCAAAAAAAATAAAAAAAAATAAAAAATGTTAAAAGATAAAAAAGGGAAAATATGTTTTGTGATGTTGTGTTTTTATTTTATTTTGTTATATTCGCTTGGCTCATGAAAAATTATGTTCATTTGTTAGAGTATTCTTAAAAAAAATATATATAGCAATTAAAAATAAAAAAATTAAAAAAAAATCTTTTAATCCATGCAATGACCGATGACGATGATTGAATAGCGGATGCTATCTTCATTATCTTTTGGATCATAAGGGTTTATTGAGTAGCCTAGTGCTAACTTGAATCCTGTGCAAGAATGGATTCTCTTTTAAAAAAAAAATCTTTTAATCCATGCAATGACCGATGACGATGATTGAATAGCGGATGCTATCTTCATTATCTTTTGGATCATAAGGGTTTATTGAGTAGCCTAGTGCTAACTTGAATCCTGTGCAAGAATGGATTCACTTTCAAATAAATTTTTTTTAATTAAAATCAATTAACCCACGCTTATTTTATAAAGAACTACGTAACTTTGAGTTCCCCATTGCACCAGGGGATACGTAGGAGCAGAATTTCATTTCTGTCAAGCCAAAATTAAATTTTCTTAATTGTGTGGTTTCCTTTTTTAGTTACAATATTTTGTAAAAAGGGTAAAATAAATATTCCCAAGGATTGTTAATAATTTGCACAATTAATCTAAGGTACCGTCTTAGGACGGGTGTGTTAGGGGTGCAGTGGGATTAAGTTTCCACCCTTCCCTAAGCATAATCGACTCCCGAATCCAATCTGGTTTTCAAAGACCATTTTCAAAGAAAGGTTTTCCATTTTTTCCAAATTCAAATAAAATTGGTGGCGACTCCATTTTCCATTGTCATATTTCTAAAATCAATTCGAGTTGCTATGATTCCCCGCCGCGATCTCTGTCGCGACAACCACCCATAAGGGATATGAAAATCATTAAAAGCCTTTAAGCTTATCCTCTCAATAATGTAGTCTAGCACATCTCACACCATAGGAAGGGACAAAGTTATTAGTGCTAGTAGAACTAACAAGTGACTTATTTTTACCCATATGAACCTTCTTCATGGGATCTCCAATCACAAAGGTTGGGTTACCATCACTGTTAATTTCAAATTGGCTTAAGTCCCATTCCCCTCGATGTTTCATATATTGGTTTCCTCCCAAGAGGCTTTGTCAGAGGATCGGCCAAGTTCACTTCTGACTTCGCATAATCAATTGATATTGTTCCATCTTTTAGCAGCTGCTTTACCACATTATGCCTCAATTGTATATGTCTGTTTTTACCATTGAAGGTCTTATTCTTTGCAATGGCTATTATCGCTTGACAATCACAATGCATTGACACTGACAGTGTTGGTTTTATTCCTAAAGGAATATTTGCCAAGAAGTTTTTTAACCACTCAGCCTCACTACCCGTCAACTCCAGAGCTACAAACTCTGACTCCATAGTGGATCTTGCAATTATAGTTTGTTTGGCTGATCTCTAAGTAACCGCTCCACCACCAAGTGTGAATATATAAACACTAGTGGATTTTGTCTCATCTGAATCTGAGATCCAGTTAGCATCACTATATCCTTCTAATACAGCGGGAAGTCCATTATACACTATACCATAGTTCATGGTACCTCTCAAATATCTCATGAGTCTAACAAGTGCAGCCCAGTGATCCTGATTTGGACTTTGAGTATAACGACTCAATCTCCCCACAGCATATGCTATGTCTGGTCTCAAAAAATTCATTAAATGTAATAAACTTCCAATAATTTGGGCATATTCAAATTGAGCAACAGAATCACCTTTATTCTTTTTTAATTGAGAGTTAGAGTCATAAGGGGTTCTCATTGGTTTTGAGTCATAATGACCAAACTTTCTAAGAAGTTTCTCTACATAATGTTCTTGGGATAGTATTATACTATCACCCTTCCTTATGATCTTGACTCCTAGTATTACACTTGCTTCACCCATGTCTTTCATATCAAACTTAGATGTGAGAAAAGATTTTGTTCTTATCACAATATCATTACAAGTACCAAAAATAAGCATGTCATCCACATATAAACATATGATTACACATTCACCATTCATTAATTTAGTGTAAACACATTTATCAATTTCAATAGAAGTAAAACCATCATCAATCAATATTTGATTAAATTTTTCATGCCATTGTTTTGGTGCTTGTTTCAAACCATATAAGGATTTGAGAAGTTTACAAACTTTATTTTCTTGACCACGAATTACACATCCTTCAAGTTATGTCATATAAATTTCTTTTTCCAAATCATCATTTAAGAAAGCAGTTTTAACATCCATTTGGTGAATAACAAGTTTGTAAATTGAAGTCAAGGGTATCAAAATCTGAATCGAAGAAATTCTGGTCACAGGAGCAAAGGTATCAAAATAATCAATATTTTATTTTTGTGTAAAACTTTTTGCTACTAATCTAGCTTTGTATTTTTCAATCGAACCATCAGAATTATATATTTTTTTTAAAATCCATTTGCAACCAATAAGTTTTGTTCCAGGAGGTAAGTCAACTAAAGTCCATGTATTGCATTTTGAAATAGAATCAATTTCGGTTTTAATAACTTCTTTCCAAAATTGAGCATCAGAAGATAAAATAGCTTCAGAAAATGACAAAGGGTCATTTTCAACAAGATAAGTATAAAAATCATTTCCAAAAGATGACACTTTTCTTTGTCTTTTACTCCTTCTCAAATCCTCATATGAGTTTTCACAATAAATTCCTGAAGAAATATTTTCTAAAGATTGTTTATTTCCAGATTTCAAAGGAAATATATGTTCTAAAAATTTAGCATTTTTAGTTTCCATTATTGTATTATGATCAAGCACATTGCTTCGCAAAACAAGGAACCTATAAGTAGCACTACGTTCAGCGTAACCAATAAACATACAATTAGAAGTTTTAGTTCCTATTTTTCTTTTCTTAGGATCAGGAAGCATTACCTTAACTAGACACCCCCACACTTTTAAATATTTTAAATTAGGCATATAACCTTTCCATAATTCATAGGGTGTTTTACCAGTTTTCTTATGAGGTATCCTATTTTACAAAAAACATGCAGTTAATAAGACTTCTCCCTAAAGGTTATCAGGTGCTGAGGAACTAACTAGCATTGCATTCATCATTTCTTTTAAAGTTCTGTTTTTTCTTTCAGCTACACCATTAGATTCAGGTGAATAAGGGGAAGTTACTTCATGTATTATGCCTTCTTTTTCACAAAATTCATTAAATAAGATATATTCACCACCCCTATCGGATCTAACTCTTTTAATTTTTCTATTTAATTGATTTTCTACTTCTGCCTTATAGGAAACAAACATTTCAAAAGCTTCATCTTTATTTCTAATTAAATAAACCTTAGTGTATCTAGAAAAATCATCTATAAAGGTCACATGATATTTTTTACCACCTCTAGTCATTGTATTTTTTAAATCTCCTAGATCGGTATGAATTAAACTAAGTAATTCAGATTCATGTTATTGTACAGAAAGACAATATTTTTTAGTTAACTTAGATTCAATACAAATATCACATTTATTTAAGCATACATCACTAGTCGCAGAAATTAAACCAAGATATCGCATTTTCTTAATATAAGAAATATTAACATGTCCTAATCTAGCATGCCACATATCAACGGAATCAATCAAGTAAGCAGAAGAAGATGCAATTTTATTAATAATTTCAGAAATACTGAGTACAAAAAGTCCTTGATCACTATAGCCCTTTCCCACAAAGACATTATTTTTTGTCATTACTATCTTGTCAGATTCGAATGACACTTTAATCCTAACTTTTTTCAACAGTGATACAGAAATCAAATTGGCCCTAATATTAGGCACATGGAGTACATCATTCAAAGTCAAGGTCTTCCCAAATGTGAGCTTTAGAAGAACTTTTCCTTTTTCCCGAAACTGCAGCAGTTCGAGAATCTCCAAGATACACAAGTTCTTCATCATCCCCTACAGAAGTGTAGGAGGTAAAAGCATCTTTGTTCGCACAAATATGTCTGGTAGCACCAGAGTCTACCACTCATTTGTTCACACTGGTCACAATGTTAATTTGAGAAACGACCGCAACCACAATATCATCTCCTTCCGCCAAATTTGTCTTTGGCTTAGGAGGATTGTCGTTTCTCACTCTATGCCTGCATTGAGAAGCATGATGACCTGACTTTCCACAAACATAGCAAGCACCTTTCCTTTTGAAAGTGGGATTAGTAACTCTAGGAAAGTGATCAGAAGACCTTTTGTTATTATCATACTTTTTTTTCGGTGATTTATTTTGAACCAGATTTGCTCGAGAAGCCAAAGCCTTCGCCCTTGCAGCCTGATACTCTATTCGGTTGGTGTCTTCAATAATAATGTGCGTGATCAGATCCGAGGGTGACAGTTGCTTGTGCTTGTACTTCAGCTGTTGCTTGTAGTCCTTCCACGATGGAGGTAGCTTCTCGATGAGGAGTCCAGCAACAAATTCATCCGGGAGGGTGATGTTTTCGGCCTTTAGATCCTCCAACAGCTTATGGTATTCATTGATCTAAACTTTGATATCTTTGTCCTCGGTCATCTCCTAGCGGTAGTAGTTGCCAATTACAAATTTCTGCTTCCCGACATCTTCAGCGGTCTACTTTATGGTCATGGAGTCCCATATCTCATTCGCATCCTTGTAAGAACAGTACACATCGAACAGATCGTTAGAAAGTGTGCTAATAACTGTGTGACGGCATACCTTGTTTGCATGTGTCCAATCCTGAATCAATTTTGGATTGGCTGTTGATGGCGGTCTGGGTTCGGTAAGTGCGGAAGCGACTCCGTGCATGTCGAGAATGATGTGAACACGTTCCTACCACCTTTTGAAGTTTTGGCCACCAAAAAGCTCTATTTTCGAGATATCTAGAAATGGCTTTGCGTAGGTGACTGGAGCTGGAGGTGGCGAAAGAACAGTCTCACCGTTGTTGGGAGAGGGAGCGGAAGCGGGAGCCTGGTTGTCAGCATTATTATCAGCCATAGTTTAAAATCCTTGAGATTGTTATATATTTGATTAGATGACAACGTAGTAAATCACAATCACAAATAGCCTGAGGCGTGTGAGAAGACACTGTCCTCAAGGATTTTATCGCACGGGTGTACGAATCCCCCAGGATTCAACAGGCTCGTCCCGGTGGAGACCGAGGTAGTAGAACAGCAGAGGAATTTTAATTAATGTAGTTAACCCAGGAAGAGAATGCAATATTTCAGAAGAGGTAGGAAATTCGTATATCAAAAATCACAGTCAGGAAACAGTATAAATAAAAGGCAAGAAATAGTCGTTTAGAAAAGCAACGTTACGTTTGTTAAATTGTTGGAATAATAATGTTAGAAAACAGATTTAATTGTTAAAAACTAATTGGAACATTAAAACATATTTACCCGTTGAGAAGACCAAGTCAAATACGACCAAGTCAGTTTTGACTTCTTCAAAAACTTCATTTTTTTGGTAAGCTAAAAAAATTAAATAAAAATTTCACAAAAGAATTTGGGCCTCATGATATCACGCGCAGGGGGGCAAATCGATGATTTGCACTGACCATGATCCTTCATGCCCATTTTTGTGCGCGCGAGTCCACTACCTCATTTGTTTCTTACAAAGCCCAAAACACATTAATTTATAAACTCTTTAAAACTTTAAAGACTAAACAACGTAAGACATAGACTTTTGAAATATCATAACTAAAGCTAAAACAACAACATTTCATAACTCATCTTTTTGTTTCTTCTTTTACTTTGGTCATTGATAATTGATATTTTTGGCAAATCATCACTCTTTTTAGTTTGTTAATTGTCATGCCTTGGCATTGTTCAAAAGATAAGAGAGCTTATGGTGCATCCCATAGGAGAAAACGTTTCTAGAACTTTGTATGTCGGAAGTGTAGGCCTGCATATTCAATTGAGTTGAGCAAAGGTGCCGTCTTTCCCCACTCTCGATATTCTCTCTCTCTCCCTCTCTCTCTATCTCTATATGTGTGTGTGTGTGTTATCAAGGCTTTGGGAGAAGGAAGAAGGTGAAGGTGTTGTGAAATTGTGCTCTCCTTGCTGGCGTGTGGTGTAATGGTGTATTTGGTAAGAGAAAACTAGCAAAATCTTAGGATCTTCTTCAGCGAGTGGTCTTTGGCTGTGAATCTTATTTGGGATAGGATTCTCTTTTATGCTTTCCTGTGAGTTTCTGCATGTGGTTTTTTTGAAGGGGATTCTTTGGTACACTTTCAGAGGGACCAGAGAACTCTTCTGAGCTGATGCTTGTATTTTCTCTTGTTTCGTTTTATCTTTTTCATTTTCTTTTTGGCTTACGACAGAACGCAATAACGTCAGTCGATCTATGTAGCCGACCTCACCTGATGGGAAAAGGTTTTATTGTTGTTGTTGTTTCTTTTTGGTTGCTGTTAGGAAGATTCCTGATCCTTCTGTTCTGTTTTTCTTGTCTCTTTCAATAATTTTTTATTTTATCAATGAGAAAAAAAATGAACTTTTCCTAGTGCAGTATGAAGACATTTAATAGACAATTGATTAATCAATTCATGTAGCATTGGTTTAAAAATAGCTAGCATCAGCAGCTGAAATGAAGACTCCAAAGAGAAAATCCCTGCTTTGTAGTTTGTAGAAAGCTCTTTGAACTAAATACTACTTATTGCCATGTAATTTCATTCTGGCCCCCTTTTTTGTGTGCAGATTTTAAGTTGTAAACCACGAGCAGTTTACTTTCCAAACTTCACTAGTGTAGAAGTATGTGAACAACTAAGTAAAATGGCAAAGTCAAAACTTAAACCATCAAAATTGGCTTTGCGAAAAGGAGAAACTGCTGAGAGCACAAAGGGCACTAGAACAAGGTACTGACCCTACATAGTGGGATAAGACTTGGTTGTTGTTGAATGGATAAGAGATGTTGCATGTTTTAGAGCAGATAGTCATTAAAGAAGATTGAGAGACATTTGTGGTGCTGCTGCTGCTTCATGTAAAGTCCTATGCTAATTTTAACTGGCAACAGTTGAAACACATTCATTAGTGCATCATAAGACAAATCTGGCATCTTAGCCTTCCATGGTAGTGTAATTTTGCATGTATAATCTTAGCCTTCCATGACAGTGTAATTTTGCATGTATGAGTAAATTGGGGGTGTTGTCACTATTTTGCAGCAATTCAATATATTGCGCTATGAGGTTGGCCAGAAATATGATTCTCATTATGATTCATTCAACCCAGCTGAATATGGTCCTCAACAGAGCCAAAGCATATATATTATCACGTACAGCTTGTCAAACATTTCTTTCACACTATTTTCGAATTGCAAAGATTAGTTTCTTCCCTCTTCTGTTTTGATATTATTATTATTATTATTATTATTATTATTATTATTATTATTACTTTTTTTTTTTGTTATTCTTGTTGACATTGGAATGATAATTCTTTAAGCAATTTTTGATATGTGCTACACTTAACAGTTCTTGGCTTCTTTGTTACATTTGCTTTAATAAAAAATATATGCACCTAATATCCTAACTTATCTTACTATAGCTTGATCGTTGTACAACTGGTCCTTCATTTTGCTATTGGTATTTGTTGTTTAATATTGTTTGTATTGCAGGAGTTACCGAGCAAAAAAGGTAAAACTGAAGGGAGAAAAATAGGAATAAGCAAGTAGCATATTTAATTAATTTATCAAGTTATTTCAACAATTCCTTTCTGGCTAGATTATAAATTAATTTTACATTTATTTAATCACTAAAAATATGCCTTTATATCATATCTCAAAAATAAACATGTCCTTCAATTTCAAAAATTTAGTTACAGATCCCTATATGATATAATTTTTATTCAATATGGTTAACATTTGGTATCAATTTGTGGAACTTGCTTGGTAGTTTAGCCTTGATGTTTTTTTCCTATTGGACTGTCTTGTTAGTTTCTCTATGGGATCTATTATGACATAGAATCCACATGTTCATGCTTAACTGTGCAGATTGCTTCCTTCTTGTTATACCTATCAAATGTGGAATCTGGTAGAGAAACCATGTTCCCTTTTGAGGTAGATTTGGGAATTCATTGTCATCTTTCTGATACTTTTAACATGAATCCTGATATGTAAGTAGTCATTTAAGTGGCTATTCTTTCTTTTTCATTCTCACTTCAACTTCAACTTCAACTACCCTCAGCCTCAGCTTGTCTATCAATCTGATTGAATTGGTCTTGTCTAGGAAGTCAGCTAGAGTCCAACAAGAAGGCCATGACCATCCAGGTACTCTCTTTCCCTCCTTTTCTTTCTTACTTCCTGATAACTCCATAAAATGTAGTTATTTGTGTCCTATCTCTATGCTAGAATGAATGCTTAGTTCTTGTTTATAATGCATATTTGGAGGGTTTTGTGCTTATATTTGTCATATTCTGATTCTAATGCCTTTCTTGTATGTTTTATAGCAAATTGTGCTTAAATGATTAGAGATTAAGTAAATTTATATTTGTTACTGATTTGGTGTATTCTCTATGTTACGAAGGGCTCCAAACAAGATCAAATATGGAGCACTTGAGCTAAAAGGTCAAGAGGAAGCCAAATCTGCTTTTCAGCAATCAACGCCGCGGCGCAGAGAGGCATCTCAGCCATTCCATACTTGAACCCGAGAGTTCAGCGCCGTGGCCCAGAAGATGGGTGCGCCGCGGCGTAATGAGACTGACCCAATGGGCGCCGCGGCGGAAGGTAGTGCGCGCCGTGGCGTGGTGCGGCAAGCTGAGCCTATAAATAGGATTTTTCATGTTTTTCTCAGTACCTAGGTCTGTTTTTCTTTAGGTCTTGGCCGTTTGAGTCATTTCCATTTTAGGTTTTCTTAGTTTTACTTAGTTTTAGGTTAGAAAACTTTGACTAGATCTCCATTGATGGTGGATTGGAGGCTAGGATCAAGGATGAAGGAGGATTCAAGCTTCAAAGACAAATCAATGAGCTTCCTTTCTCTTTTCTCTTTCTCTCTTCTCTTCCTTATCTTCCTTGGATATGAGTTTATTTGTGTTTTCATGTTCATTGTATAGCTGAGCTGTATTTAGGGATATTTTGAATCTTTTTCTATATATATTAATGATGTGTTTTTCTCTGAGTTTGTGTGGATGTTTGGTTATTGTTCAATCAGAATCTATGCTTAATGCTTGCTGTTGGTTGGCCATCAATTGCATGATCCTAATATTACAAATGAACTAGACATAGGGATTTGTTAATATGGATATGGTATGGTTGATGCATGTTCGACGACTTCAATTGACTTGGATGAGTTGATTCGTTAATGGAATAGAAATATACCTATTGGTCATGTATAGTGTGTGATTGAGAATAGTCGTTCATGAGTGGATTTTGGTTCTAACTAAGGAGTTAGGTGAATGAAACTATGGTTGATTGACCTAGACATAGACTTTTAGCTAAATCAGATTCTCAAGCTAACCTAATCAGTGCATGTATGTTAATGAGGAGGATTGCATGTTGTTGGTAGATGTAGGGGGTGAAGAAGGATTCCCTGAAACCTAACCGTTTATCTTTATTGCTTTTGTAGATTAGATTTAGTTTAGTTAATTACTTTCTTATTTTTATGTCCTTGAATAGAACTGATTAAGCTATTGGTTGGTATTTAGCTTTATAAACAATTATCCTCGTGGGAACGAACTTTTACTCTATATCTGTATTACTTGAGCGATCCGTGCACTTACGGTTAGCAAATGAGCAACATGTTTTGACCCTCTCACTTCCATCTATTTTCATTTTCTTGTTGGATCTTCTATTTGTTATT
This sequence comes from Ormosia semicastrata, assembly GCA_029884595.1. Classification (NCBI taxonomy): domain Eukaryota; kingdom Viridiplantae; phylum Streptophyta; class Magnoliopsida; order Fabales; family Fabaceae; genus Ormosia; species Ormosia semicastrata. The sequence goes on along the minus strand of JAQQTO010000037.1, from coordinate 26,926,809 downwards.
TCTTATGAGTTTTTTTACTTTTAGTCACAGAGATAACAGATCATTAAGACAAGATAACTTTTACTTATTTCTAGATTGTCATCACTTTATTCTTTTGAAGATGCAGTCCTTTGGTAATTAGTCTTTGGTTCTCTAGATTGTTGTGAATTATGATCCCAGAACCCAATCATTTACGCTTGTTTCCTGCTATAACTTCAAGTTCTACTTTACTTTTTTATTAGTAGAAGTTGGAGATTGATCTTCGTTGGTTTGCTTTCTAGTCCTAGATCATATAGATATAGGTTTAGTATAGTTAATTGAAATTTCTGGCCTACTTTGGTTCTCTGTTGCTTTCGTTAGCGGCAGTTGCTTAAACACTCAAGTCTTATCCAATATTTTAGTTTCTTCATCACTTATTTTGAGGAACTTATCAACTAAACCCGGGTTTTTTAAAGTGGACTTGCATCTTCTAAGCCACTTTAGATTAATTCTGGAGTCTGGTCTGTTGATCTCTTCTCATCTTTCATGGTTACACCAGTTTTGATAGTCTCATTTGGAAAATTGTCAATCTTTTGTTGAGTAGAAGATTTTTGCTTTGCCTTGCTTTATATATATATATATATATATATATATATATATATATGGAGCATATACGGTAAGATAAGTGTTTATTATAAGAAAAATAATTTTTGTCCAACTCAAATACCTCCATCTTATGTCTATCTTATATTTATGTGAGAGAGATGTCAAATCAGACTGTATGTTACTGTAGTTTTTCTGCGAGATACAGAATGAGTTTGTGAGAGGGTTGGATGAAAGTTGAAGTATTTTGGTTGGACGAATAACACTGCTGTTATAAGAAGTGAGAGGAGTGGGTCTTGATTATTGGATCTTACATGAATTGTCAAGATTACAATATAAATGCATGTGATTTTTTTAAGTGGTCACATGACCTTTAGGTAACTTTTAATCTTGACCATTCATGTATGATTATATGGTCAAGATTTACTCTCATTACTCTCTCACAATAAAAACTCTTTTAAATAAATATGCCCCCTATATATATTATATATATGCTTTTTATGATTCTGTGACCATTCTGCATATTTCTGTATTTAGATTTGTTCAGGTACAAGGGTCCTAATTGGGTATGAATCCAACATTTTCTCGCTCGTTTGTGTGAAATGTACTTGATATTATATCCGGAACAAATATCATTGTCTTTGTTGGTACATTTAACATCACATTTTAGGAGACATGGAACCCCTTTAACAGAACAGTTGACAATCCTTTTTAGTTTCAATCTGCAATGTTTTGTGTGGGTTGTGTGCTTCCATATTTTTTTTGTACCAGAGTAGATAGTTTTCTATCTATACAATGAGATCTCCAGTTTTTGTTTTTGAGGAAGAGGCATTTTCTAATGTCAAGTTTGGTAGTTGTTATTTCCATTTTCAAATGATGAAAAAGTTCATGAATGGTACAGCAGCCTCTCCTATTTCTTCTTAATGTTTGTGGTCTTCTTGTGTAAGAGATAATTTATTAAACCCATTTATATAGGTTATGACTATTTCTTTTCTTCTTGTCATAACTTGTGGCTGGTTTTTTAAATTGATGAATCTCGGGGAGCGTGGATAATGAATGCCGTGCAAGGTGTGCATGCAGACGTTCATATGTACCACATCTGAGGTTAAGTGTCGGGAGCATGCTGAAGCAAAGCACCCAAAGGCTGATATTTATACTTGTTTTCCGCATCTTAAAAAGTGACTTTCAGATTGCAAAACAATAACTTGTGGATTGAGATTTGTACAACATAACATACCTATCATGTACTTTGCTGTTGTGTGGTCAACTTTGCTTTATTAATGAAGCTATATTTATTCAAGAAGCTCTTGTGCCAATATCAACTATCAAGTAAATGGGATGGTGAAAAATGAAGCATTGATAATGGGGGGATGTATATAGTATGTAGTATATAGACGTGTTAAAATGCTTTGTCTTCTATTCCGCTGCTTTCTATTTCCTCGTTTCAGCTCCTGCCAAGCACTCTTAATTTATAAGAAGGCTCTTTCCGCAGCTAATGGGGCCTACTTCAACAGTTTCTTAAGCACACAATTAGTGGTAAATAACCTAATCCAAAGCATGTCACAGAAAAAAAAGAAACTCTGATCCAAATCATATAACTATTCAAGTGGAACATTGTTTTATCTCTGTGACAGAACATGCGCATGGCCCATTAAGTTGTCTTCTCCCACGGCTCTCGTCCCATCCTGGACTCTCTTACTGTCTTACCCCCATGAACATGGCAATTTGACACCGGAGGGCCATTGTCATATCATTCATCCGAACTCACTCCGCTTGTTTGTGAAATGTGAAGAATCAACGGTTCAAATTCAGCACAGATTCTGCTTTGTGGCTTATAATGTGGAAGTGGACAAGCTTCCATCTTAATACTGATGAAAGCATGGATACAAATTATTCTGCACGCAGGACAAACTTTTCATTGAATATGAAATACATATGATGACCATGATAGACTGTGATTGTGGCTTGTATAAGCTCGACATATCTATCAGTATCGATTTCATTTAAAAAAAGAAGTCTTGTAGTAACTTTCACAATATGCTATAATTCATTTATTATGTTAGTCAGTTAATTAGTTGCAAAGTTAGTTAGTAGTTTTAGTTAGTTAAAGACTGTTGAGGTAGTTACCTATTGTTTAGAAGTGTGTACTATATATATGAAATTTAACTCATAGTATCAGTAATGAGAATGATAACTTTTTCTAAGTTTCCATTCTTACTCTTAATATGGTATCAATTGTTATATTGATTTCCCTGCATATTTCTTCTCTGTTTCCCTTCGATTGATTCAATCTTCAAGCTTCTTCAAGCTTTCTCTGTTTGTTTTTTTTCATTCAGATGATGTTTTCAATCCCTTCTTTCTACATCCTTCAGATCATCCTGAGCTGGTTCTTGTTTCTCAGCCTTTATCAGGAGAGAACTATGGTTCTTGGCAGAGAGCGATGAAGATGGCGCTCAACGCCAAGAACAAGTATGGCTTCGTGGATGGTTCAATTCTTCAGCCAGCTGATGATTTGCGTCTAATTTCTTCTTAGCAGCACAATAATGACATTTTTTGTTCTTGGATCTTGATTTCACTAAGGAGATAGTTGCTAGTGTCATTTACTGCAACAATGCTACTGAACTCTGGGCTGATCTCAGAGATCGTTTTCAACAACAAAATGGTCCTCGTATTTTTCAGATCAAGAAAGATCTTATGACCACCATTCAAGGCTCTCTCATAGTGAGTCAATTTTATACCAAGCTCAAGACATTTTGGGAGGAACTTGCTGAATACCGACCAGTGAACACATGCACTTGTGGTGGTGTTCGTCCCTTTTATTGAACATCATCACATGGAGTATGTGATGATATTTTTGATAGGGCTTAATGACTGTTTTTCTTAGATTAGGGGTCAAATTCTCCTAATGGATCCTATTCCATCTATTGCCAAAGTTTTTTCTCTGGTTGTGCAAGAAGAAAAACAGTAAGAAATAGGAACAACTGCTTTGAATTATGCCGCTCAAATGGCCTTTGTTGTCAAAAATGCTTCTGCAAGGCACAATTATGATCCACAAGGTAAACAAGGCAAGAAAGATCGTCCCGTGTGTTCTCATTGTGGTGTTTTGGGACACATCAAAGATAAGTGTTATAAACTACATGGTTTTCCACTAAATTATGGGAAAGGAAAAGTCAAACAATTAACTTCTGTTTCTATAAATAATGTTTCAGACAATTTGGTTACTGATTTTTCAACTAGTGGTTCAAGCACCAGTCTTTCATCCTTGCAGCTGATCACTCAGCATTACCAACAATTGATTCATCTTTTACAAACCCAGATCACTCAGGCTTCTCAACCTACTGTGAATTCCAATGATACTAGTGCAACAGGTATTGTTCTATCTGCTAGCACTGTTGTCTTTCCTACAAAGTCTAATTCTTGGATCTTAGACTCATGTGCTACTAGTCATATTTCAAGCACTATGTCTCATTTTATTTCTCTCAAACCTTTACAAAAAATTTCTATTAGTTTACCTGATAAATAAAAAATTCAAGTGTCTGCCACTGGTTCTGTTCAATTGTTAGAAAATCTAGTTCTACATAATGTGTTGTATATTCCTAGTTTTCATGTCAACTTGATTTCTGTCAGTTCCTTGTTAACTGATTCTTCCAATTCTATTATTTATTCTTCTGATTTTTTCAACATTCAGGCATCCAATCCATCTCAGATGATTGGGAATGGTGAATTAATTGGAGGATTTTACATATTCACACCTGATGTTAAGAACTCAAAGGGTAGTGCTTCTTCTGCAAATGCCATTCATGTTTTACCGCCTATAAATGGCAAAAATGTTGCATCTTGCAATACTGTTGTACCTACTATAACTAGTTCACAGTTTTTTTCTTCTAAATCTGTTCATAGTGTTTGCAATGTTTCAGCTAAGACTTGGCATGCAAGGTTAGGACATTTGTCTCCAAAGATTTTACAATTGTTGAGTAATGAAATTCCTGTTGGTCATTCTAGTTCTTCACTTGATTTTAATTTTGAAATTTGTCCTTTAGCCAAACTTAGGAGATTATCTTTTGTCTCATATAATCATTTGTCTCAATCTCTTTTTGACTAAATTCATTGTGATATCCAGGGCCTTTATCATCACCCTACATATGATGGTAAGAGGTATTTTTTGACATTGGTTGATGATAGTACTAGGTTTACCTGAACTTATTTGTTGAGACTCAAATCATAAGCTACTGTTGTTGTGATTAAGTTCTTTAAGCTGGTCAAGACTCAATTTGGTTCAACAATTAAGCAGTTTAGATCAAATAATGCAAATGAGCTAGTCCTTACTAAATTTCTACAAGAACGAGGAACTCTTTATAAATTTTCATATATTGAGAGGCCACAACAGAATTCAGTAGTGGAGAGGAAACATCAACATCTCCTCCACACTTCTAGATCACTTTTGTTTCAGTCAAAGGTACCTATCAGCTTTTGGGGTGAATGCCTAGCTACTGCCACCTTTCTTATAAATAGACTACCCTCCCCTATATTACAAAATAAATCACCTTTTCAGTTGTTATTTCCCAAAATCCCAGACTATTCCTTATTAAAATTCTTTGGTTGCCTTTGTTTTGCTTAAACTCTTTTGTCAAACAGAACAAAGTTTACACCTAAAGCAATTCCTGCTGTGTTTGTTGGTTATCCAGTAGGTTATAAAGGTTACAAAATATATGACCTACAAAAACACTTTTTTTTAAAAATTTCTAGAGATGTAACCTTCCATGAGTAAACTTTTCATTTCACCACTATTTCTCCTTCTATTGATACAATTGATTTCTTTTCTGATCTTGTAATTCCCAAGCTTGTATCTGAATTTTTTGGTACAACACATAATCATCAGTCCCATCCTAATAATTTTGTCACAGCAGTTGATAATTCTATGGTCCCTACTGTTAGTTCACCTTCCACTTCTATAATTCCTTCAAGAAGGTCATCTAGACACACTAGACCACCAACTTATTTGCAAGATTATGCCTGCCACATTTCCAATACCTATCCTATTGCTAATAACATGACTCTTCATAGATTGTCAGCTTCTGACAAATCATTTGTTTGTCAAGTTTCCTCCATTTATGAACCACAATTCTATCATCAAGCTAAACACCTACCTGAATGACAGCAAGCTATGGCAAAAGAATTATATGCCATGGAAGCAAATAATACATGGTCAGTGGTTACTTTACCCATTGGAAAGCATACTATTGGCTGTAAGTGGATTTACAAGGTCAAATATAAAGCAGATGGTTATCTGGACAGATATAAAGGAAGGCTAGTAGCCAAAGAAAACATACAATAGGTTGATGTGGATTTTCTTGACACTTTCTCACCAGTAGCAAAATTGACTACTGTTAGAATTTTACTTATTGTTGCTGCTGTTCAGAAGTGGAATATGCTACAACTTGATGTCAATAATGTCTTCCTTAATGGGGATTTATTTGAGGAAGTGTATATAGATCTTTCCCAAGGCTATTCTAGTCAAGGTGAGGGTCTTGTGTGCAAGTTAAACAAGTCCATTTATGGTCTTCGTCAGGCTGCAAGACAATGGTTTCAGAAGTTTTCATCTACTCTGATTAGTTCTGGTTTCACTCAATCAAAGAGTGATTATTCACTGTTTTCACTTGGAACTGGTACAGATGTAGTTTTCCTATCGATCAATGTAGATGACATAGTTTTGGCTGGTCCTAATCAACACATGATCACTAAGGTTCAACGGAAATTACAGGGTCTATTCAAATTGAAGGTGTTGGGCAACTCAAATATTTCCTTGGTTTGAAGTTAGCATATTCCTCCAAGGGAATAGCATTGACACAAAGAAAGTATGCAATAAATTTTTTAGAAGACACTGGATTCCTGGACTGTAAACTAGCTAATTTGCCAATGGACCCTAATGTTGAAATAAATGCTTCTGATGGTGATTTACTACCAGATGGTGCTCAGTATAGAAGATTAATAGGCAGATTGATGTATCTAACCATTTCCAGGCCAGATATTAGTTTTGCATAAAATAAACTGAGCTAGTACATGTCTCAATCAAGATCTTCTCATCTACAAGCTGTCCACCATCTCCTTAGATATTTGAAGAAATCTCCTAGACAAGAATACCAGGATCTTCTCAAGAAAGAGTAGCAGGTTAAGATTTGTCATTCCTATCGAGAAGCCAATAGTTGTGCAGATATTCTTGTTAGAAGAGGACATCATCTCCCCTCTGGTATTCACTTTTTTAATTTTCTTCCTGATTTTCTTTAGCTAACCGTTGCTATTGATAATGGTTTAGCTTCGTTCCAGCGTATTGTTGTTTCTTAGTTTGTTGTTTGAGCTTTTGCTCCTTTCTTTATATAAAAAAAAGATTAATTATCTAAAGGTGGAGGTTTAGCTGTTATACAAGTAAAGATTAATTTTTGAGAATTTATTATGTACATTGAGAGTGGTACTTTGTTCTAATAAAAAAGTGGTACGTATGATTGTATAATTATATAGATCATTAGATTGAAATTTAAATATTTTTAAATTAAATTTATATGATTATAAATTTAATTAGTAATCTTTTAAGAGTGTGTTTATAATGTAAAAAAAAAAATGATTTGATTTATAAATTAAATTTAATTAAATTTTGTGTTTAGAATGTTAAAAAATAAGAAGTGATATAATTTTTAAAATTTCATGAATTTCATTTTTTAGTTTTAGAAATTCTATCAAATTTGATAAGATTTGTTAGAATTTAATTTGATTTGAAATGAATAGATTATTTTAGTTTTAATAACTATCTCTAAACACATTTCATAAAAAATATAAAATAATAAAATCAAATCAAATTAATTTTTATTTTAATAAATTTTAAATACAAAATTTAATTTTAAAATTATTTCAAATCTTATTTTTTAAAATAATTTCAACATAAAATTTAATTTTTAAATTAATTTAAATTAAATTAAATCAAATTATTTTTTTTTTATTTTTATTCATTCCAAACATAATGAATTAGCTTTTAGAATTTTTCAATTTAGTGGCGTTGCTTGGTAAAGTGGACTATAACTTGCGCAAGTTCAAGGAAACTTATGTCCTCACTCATGTCCACGGCTGGATTGATAACCAACAAAAAGCTTCCCAAGTCCACATTTAGTCTATGAGTCTCAGTCCCAAACCACACGACATGGGCAGTTACAGCATCACCCACTTTACTTGCTTTTCGTTCTTTGATAAATCCTAATGACTAAAACTGTTGCTTAAGAAAGAAGTTACGTAAGTGCTTCTAGTCCTAATACCGCCTTCACTTACGCGTTTGCCCAAGGGTGCGTGGGCCCCACATAACTAATGCTTGACTTGACTTTTGGCAATTGGTCTCTCACTCTCTTCCATTTGAATCAGACTCAGCCCCTCTATTTTGACTTGGCCTCGCTCATCTTTTCCAGCCACACCACTAACCTCCTCTTCTTCTTCTTCTTCTTCTTTTCATTTTTCTCTTCTCTTCTTTAAGCCTTTCTTTACTTCTCTTCCCCCCTCCTTCCAAGTTCTTCCTTTGCTCTCTCTCTCTCTCTCTTACACAAAGGTGTGTAAGAATGCCTCCTTTCATTTCCCTCTTTGTGTTATTTCTCCTTCTCCAATGTCCCCTCCCATCCCTCTCCACCAACTCTGAAGGTATGTCCCACTGATTCGTTTCTCAACTTTTTTCTTTCACTTTCTTTGGATCAAACAAACAAACAAAACCCATTCTTCTTAGCCTTAGGATCTTATATTCTTAATATTCTTTTTCCTTTTCTATTGAAATTGTGGGTTTGTTTCTGAAAACTAAAAGTCCAGAGGGAAGAACTCAGATTTACAGTTGTTATGTCCAAATCATTTGTTGCTTTGCTTGTGTTTCCTATTTTTTTTTATTGAACATACATATTGTGTTTAAAAAATTAGCAATTTCCTTTTGCCTCTTCTTGGCTATATAAAACAGACTTGGTTGTGTTTCCACTTTCCAAATATAGTTTTGACTTGATGTGGCTTTTGTTTGTAGGAAATGCTCTGCATGCTTTGAGAAGCAGGCTTTCTGACCCCAACAACGTGCTGCAGAGCTGGGACCCTACTCTGGTTAATTCCTGTACTTGGTTCCATGTTACCTGTGACTCCAACAATCATGTGATTCGCTTGTAAGATTCCAGTTGTTCTTTTATTTCTGTTTATTTATTCCTGAATTCAATTTTTTTGAGTTTCTTAATTATAGTAACTGGGTTTAGGGATAGGCTTCTAATCACTTGTCTATTCTTTGAATTTCAGAGACTTGGGCAATTCTAACATTTCTGGAACTTTGGGCCCAGAACTTGGCCAGCTACCCTACCTCCAATACCTGTATGGTCTTCCCTTACCTAATTTAAAATCATGTACTATTTGACATTATCTTTTGTGGAGTACCAAATTATAAACCATTCCTATAATCTCTTACTGGGAGCAAACAACTGTTCTATTTGTGCCTAATCAAATATGCTCCAAGTTTTTATTTTTATTTTTTATTTTTAAATTCTTTGGTCATTTTCCAAAAACCAGGTGAGAGATTCTGAAATTCTTCATTGCAGGGAGGTCTATAGGAATGACATAAGTGGGAAGATTCCTGAGGAACTTGGTAACTTGAAGAACCTTATTAGTATGGATTTGTATGATAACAAATTGGAAGGGAAAATCCCAAAGTCATTTGGCAAGTTGAAGTCACTTAAATTCCTGTAAGCATGTTTATGTTGATTAGCCAAATACTTTTAACATCTCAGTTCTTGACTTGAATGATGTGTGAATTGCTTTCTATTTCGTTCACCCCTTTGCATTGATAATATAGACGGCTAAACAACAACAAGCTGACAGGATCAATCCCAAGAGAACTCACTCATCTTAAAAATCTCAAAATCTTGTAAGTTTCTGTTTCTATTCTTTTCATCTTATGTTTTATTTTTCTTTCTTTTTGTGTTGGGTTGGGGCGGAGGGGCTGGAATGGAGAAAATCTGAGTTCAATATCATTTGTGTGTGCGTGTTTCTTTTTTCGATTTGTCTTTTGTAATTGATTTATCAGCTAATTTCAAGCCCCGATTGTGCAGTGATGTTTCTAATAATGACCTCTGTGGAACAATACCAGTAGATGGCAACTTCGGGTCTTTCCCAGTGGAAAGGTACAGTAACTCTGTTGTAATTGTTTCCCATTAGTCTTGTCGATATAGCATATTCTTAACAACTCCAATGACCAATACACCATGGTTCTGTACTTCTGTTGAATTCCAACATGAAAACCCAGAAAATATCAAGTGCCTTCACTTAGTGCATCTGCATAACCTTTACCATATTAAGCATCCTAGCAAGACTCATTTGTCTTAACAGACTTGTATAAGGTGTCGGGAAATTTTGTCCGCCACTTCAGTGCCTAACTTATTTCTCAACAAAGATTAGATGACCCTATTTGACATGCATGCATGAGATAATTATTGATTAGAATAAAAATCTTCAAAGATGAAATGCACTAATATATTTCCGAAGCATATTGCGTCTTAGAATAGTCACACAGACTTGATAACTTGAATTCATAACAAGTATACGATGGCACAAAATCTTGACATTTTTAATTTGAAGCTGGAGTAAATCAGATTTCTTGCTACTGTTAAATTTACTATATATTTCTCCTATTGTTTCAGTTTTGAAAACAACAGACTCAATGGCCCAGAGCTGAAAGGACTGGTTCCTTATGATTTTGGATGCTGAAGAAAGGTTGAATTCGTCTATCCTCTTCAGACTGCAATGAAGAGGCTTTCTTTACTTGGGCAGCATAAGAAATGTATGCTTGCTACAAAATGAATCTAAAAATGTCTCACTTGTGTGTCGATATATCTAATAAATAAGATGCTAGTAGCATCTGTCTCTGGTTGCTGGCAGCATAGCACGGTTTCTGTCAAGGATGATGTTAAGTAGACCTTTTTTTCTTTTCGTTAAAAAATACTTGCTTGTTATGTACTCACATAAAGTACAAGGACTTTTCAGATTGATTCGTTTGGCTGATATGTTTGGCAAAGGCAGAAACAGTTGTATAAAAAGTAAAATGCTACTTGAATAACTCTTTTACAGTCAAGCACAATTGTACAGGTGGTCCTGCCAAATTTTATTTTGTATACTCCGGTAGTACTAGACTCACAATTGCAAAATTTAGCAGGTTTGTGTAAACAATAGCTGGGGCAAAAAACGTATTACTCGTAAACAGCATAGCATCTTACTTTTTGATAGTACTAGACTCACAATTGTGATTGGAGTTTTAAATATCGGAGATATTTACCATACTCTTAAAATATTTGGGAGCATTAGGAGCATGAATGCTGCACTGGATCTACTTATTATCAGTTGTTTGACTTTTTTTTTAATCAGTTTTATATATTTATATTAGAAGCTCTTTTGTTATTTATTTATTTTACTCTTATCTCATCTTTTTAACATTTTAGTCCTTTAAATAAAAGCACATCTCTATCTCTCTACTCTCTTCATCACCGTCGACGAGATCATATCTCCACCATTGGAATAGTGACTTGGTTCTGGCTTAGCAATGTCGTTCACTAGTTCATCATTGACTTTGGAATGGAACTAGTGAGTTGCTTATGGCTTAGCAATGCACGACTCATCATATCTAGCTTTTTGAAATTTAAGGGCACCTCGTTGGTGATTCGGTTGTTGCTGAGGTCAAGGGGCATGAGTACTGTGAGGTCGATGATTGATGTCAGAATCTCATTGGTGATGGCATTTTTGCAAGGTTTAAGACTATAGCTTGCTTATCTTTTTGGTGATTTGTTATCGTTGAGGTTGAGGATTCAAAGGAAGGAGACGGAGCTGATGAGGAGGGGATCTCTTTGGAGATAGCTTCCCATTGGTGATGAGTGTGAATTTTGAATGTCAAGTTGTGATGGCAATGTCAATTTGTGATGGCTTCCACTAATGAGATTTTCCAAGTTGCAATGCAAATCGAGAGGGGCTGATGCTTGTTTTCATTACCTTAAATTCCCATTAGATTATGTCTTTAAACTTGGTATATTCATAATTTTGAATGAATTTTGTTTCTCACTATTTGGCATATTGGTTTAGCAAGACACTACTTAATAGTTCAGTACTGGTTGAGATGTGTTTTTCTGCCTTTAATTTTCAATGGTCATGTTTATAGAGTTGTAGAGCCCGTGGGTAAGTTGCAGAAATCATACAAACAATTCCTTCAATGCATGGAACGAAATAATAGCAAGAGAATGAAAGTAGTTTTGGGTTCATGAGCTTGTGCATCTCTCTATTGTGAAAGCAAAGGGTTTAGAGAGCTTAGGGGTAGAGTAGTGAAAGCAAGGGTTGGGTTTGAGAATGGTTGATGAATGAATGTGGAGGTGGTGTTGGAGGCAAGTTTATTTTGCCCGGGAGTTGTAAATAATTTTCATTTTTTAGGGCAATGTTTATAAATTTTAATTTTTATAAAATAACTTGTTTATCAAGATACAACTTGAGAATGTTAGCCATTAATGTAGAAGTCATCGGAATCAATGGTTAATATTGGTAAGTGCATCCATGCTCTTAAATATTTTAGAAGCATTTTGAAGGTCTCCTTAAATATTGAAATAAAGTAAGGCCTTTGTGCTCAAATAAAGTCACATGTGTTGTACTTGAGTCTAAAAGTGTTTTAAAAATAGAGATGACAAAACAACTGGCACTCTACGTCTTGACTTGTTTAATTCGTAAAAAATGTTAAATTAAGTTGTATTTTACAACTTGTTTTTTTTTAAATAAGTTATTTTACCTCATCTTACATAACTCGCAATTAAGATGAGTTGAGGTGGGTTAACCTGTTAGGTCAATTTTTTTTTTTGCTTTTTTTGATTTTGGTGAATTAATTAGACGAGTTAACTCGAGTTATTAACCTAACTTCCTTTTTATTTTATTTTTTAATGAGTTGACTTGTCTAATTTGTTAAGTTGTCATTTTTTTTAAAAAAAAAATTTAGACAAGTTGACTTGTCAATTTGTTGTAAAATTGAGTGAGTTAATACTTCGAACTCATATTCTAAAAATAAAGCAACCTGTTTTGCCTCATTTTTAACCAACCCATGGTGGGTTGGTACGGATTAACTTACACCTTTACACCAAAGGATCAAAGTCTATGGTGGCTCATCCTCATGTTCAATTTGCCCGTCAAAGGGGAAGTTTTAGGCAGAACTCTTGTTCCAGCACAGGACAAATTATTCAGACATAATTTTCATAAATGATAACTCACCTTATGTTTAACCCTAGTATATTGCCCTTACATTATTGTGGGATCAGGTTAAAATTTAGTGTTAAATGACATTATTAATAAAGTATAAAATAAAGATTAAGCAACAATAGTAAAATTAATAATAAAGTAAAAGATAAAATTTTTGAAAATGAACAAAATTTGGGAATTAAGTTTTCTTAATAATAATAGATTAATAATATCTAAAAAAATTAATAATTAATAGTTAAACGTGATATGTGACAATATGATGGAATGAAATGGTCGAAAGCTTCTCATAAAGAGAAATTAACACACAAAAATTTGATATGTGAAATTGCTGGCAAAATATAAACGATGTTGAGTATGTTATATATATATATATTACTTAAAAATTTTAATTTTCAAATGTAAGAAATGAGTTACTGTTTTTATCTAATTTCATCTGTTTAGCGTATACTGAATAATGTATGTGCAAAGGGGTCCTTCATTTTAATTTGAATTGTTTAGTTTAAGTGAAAGTTTTTCTTAGAGACTTGCTTAAAATTTGACTAGAATCTGTCATTAATTATCTCTCAAAGAAGTTTAAATTGTTGGATGAAGGAATTTATCTTGTGCTTAACATCAGTTTTTTATTGGAATAATGGTGTGACAAGAATGAAACTCTAAATCATTTGGTTATGTAGGTTCTGATACCATGTTACTTAAAAGATTAAGTTGTTAACTGAAGGTTATAAATGATTTTAATACTTCTTTAACAAAATCATCTTTCACCAATGTGCTAATTCGAGTGGAAGTGACTCAATTTTTTTAAGCATGTGATATTGGGTAGTAGTAAAAATAAGCCAAATAGTCTATCGAGAGTCTATGACCTAATCTATTTAAGGCTTGACCTGATTTGACCTAACCTGTTTAATAAAAAGTTTAAATTAAGACTTTTTAAAAGACCTATTTAGTTGAACGAGCCAAGTTTCAAGCCTTTAAAAAGATTTTTTAGGTCTAACAGGTTGGTCTTTTAATTATATATAATATTATTTTATATATATTATGACATTTTAATATTTATATAATATAAGTAATTTTATAAATGATAATTTTTTAAAACTTAGGTCCATTAGCTTATAAAGATTTAAGTCAATAAGCTTATCTCGTTGACTTATTTAAAGGTAAACTTATTTATCTATTTAAAGATTTTATTATAACGTATGTATTTAAATAGATTTTCAAATCAGATCAGACTTTTAAAAAAGTCAAATCATGCTTTTAAAAAGACTAAGTCGAGTCTTAAAAAATAATCTATATCAAGTAAATAGGACAGACTCATACTTTATATTTAGAAAGTAGGTCAGACTTGTTTAAGATAAGACTTGACCTGACTTAATTTATTTCTACCCTTAATCTTGAGTCTGATCATAAGATTTATGTGTATAAAAATAAAATTATTAATAAAAATTTTAATTTATACATTTAATTATATACTAAAAAATTAATCTCTTATTTATATAGGAATACTATGAGAACCTAATAAAACAAAATCATCTTTAAAAAATTATAAAATTAAGTGTGCATTTAGATAAACTTTAAGAAAAAATAATTTTAAGATAAAAAAAAATTAAAACAAACGCACTCTAAATTGAGAACGTGTTAGCTTGCGCGTACAAGTGGCATAAAAAGAACGGGCAAAAGTGAGAGACGTAGGCACGTAGCGCCAAAGCGAAGGAGTCGGTGGAAGAGCATTTAAGTACAAGAGAAATTCTTATTGGAGCATCACACTTAAGGTGAGGATAATCAACACTTATTTTTATTGATCTTTTTAAAATTAATTATATAACATACAAATTTATAAAAATACTAAATTTTAATTTAAGCAAAAATTTCTGTAAGTACAAAAAGTTGAGGAAGCGCGTACAAATCCATTTTTATAATAGTTTTGATATTTTTATTATTAATAATTATACATCTTGTTTTATATATTTTTTAATATTATTTATTATATTTATTTTATTATTATTTTATTAAATTTAACATTTTTAAAAAATGTTAATAATATATATACTTCTAAAATATATATATAATTAATTTTTTCCTTTACATAAAGCGATCCAAGTGGATCAACCGCTCTTTGTAGGGGACACAGCACACCCAAATAAAACGAGAAATTATTGTATCTTTATAGAGCGTTAGAAGAAGAATTATGCTCACATTATTTATATTTTGATATTTTAATTTAAATTAATAATATAATTTATTATTAACTTATATATTTAGTAGATCTCATTATTTATTCAGATTGAAATATCAAAATATAAATGATATAAATACAATCTTATATCACGTTACAAGAACATCGAATAATTTCTCAACCAAACCGGAAGCACCGCCAATTCCCATGGACTAGGAAAATACAACTGTACTAGGCTCTTGTGTTGTGATGTATCATGTATGTGACACTTTTAACTTGGAACTTGTAATTTGCAGGCACAAAAAGCTTAGAGAACAGAATGAGCGCCGCATTTGCCTTGCTCAAGAACAAGAATCCCACGATTTGGCGAGTGCTGGTGAAGCATGTGCATGCCCCAATCACGTTCACATTCAGACCTCCTCCTCCCACCCACATAATCGTCTTCATCTTCGCTTACAAGTACAACATCTTCCTTCTCCAACCTTGGCTTCGTGGGTTGGTATTTGGGGATGGTCAAGTTGTGGCCCATTCTCTCCAAAAGTATTACTTCTGCCATTATTTACACTGCTGCTCATTTGTCCTCCCAGGTACCAATTCTCTCTTTCTTGGACGCGTGGATTTTTGTGTTGCCTATGGACTATCACTATGGTTTCGCCAATGTCAACATTTGTGGGTCAGTCATTGAATCAAAGACAATGCATTTGTTGTGGAATGAAATTTATGAGGATTGTGTGTCCCTTATTCAAGAATTAATGAACACTAAAAGTCAATCAATTCTTTATGTTTTCTCCGTCACCATACAGCACAAAGGATTTCGAGAACTTTGTCTGTTGTGAAAAGATCCTTGTTTGTTGACTTGTTGTCACTTAATTTGCATTACTATCATGTTATTCACATTCATGCTAAAGTTTTTGTTGGTTTTATCACTTTTACTCTAGCTTGGATATATTGCACAATAACTAAACGCTCATATTTTCTGATACATTTTTTTTCCTAGACATTTTACTCTGAGGTAGAATTATTAAGTAGGCACATAAACTTTGAAGTGACGGAGTATGTTCCCAAATAGGTACTAGTTTATACTTTTAATCAGTGAAAATAAATCATTCATTATGAGGAAAGAATAATACTACATAATCAATCAGATTTTTTTAGCTTCATTTTCTGCACTGTGCTTCTGTTGGTGTTGAATGTGTTGGATGTGCTGGTCAGTGGTCACACAAGTCCTTGAAAGTTTATATATTTCTTAATATGTTGAATGTTTTCCCTTTTCACTTCGAACTTATGAAAGTTATCTCCAGAACCTTATGCATTAACTCCCTCTGTAAATCTTGCAGTAATTATATCATTGAGTTAGTTCCCACTCTTTTGCAGAGCAGAGGCCTTGTTGAGTGTGCTAAATAGATATTATCAACTCATTGAGTGGCTTTGCATGGTTTTATGTGTGCATGCTTTACACTTATGCTGTTGTCTCTGTCATACTGACATTGTTGCTTCAGACTATTGTACAGCCATCTTCAGAATCTTTTGATTTTGTGAGGACTTTACTTATGGCAGGATATGGGATGATCATTTTAGGACCATCCCATCATTTCTGGTTCAATTTTGTGTCTATGCTTTTCTCAAGGAGTGATATTTTCTCTACATTGAAGAAAATGATCATGGGCCAGGCACTTTATGGACCTGTCATAACTGGTGTTTTTTTCTTCCCTGAATGCACGTTTTCAGGGTATGTCTGATTCTCTTAGCATAAAAATTTACAATACAATATCTTTTCATAACTTTATGGGCAAGATCAATGTGCTGTTATTGTCTTGCACTTTACCGTGCATATAATTTATTTTTTGTGTTTATCCATTTGTCTCATTAGGAGAGAAAAGGCCTAAGAAAACATTGGGAGAAACCATTGATAAAACCCTGCTCTAACTGGTTTTATTGAGATTTTGGTTTTTGATAGAGCCCAAGCATCAATTGATCCACGTAGTCGACCCTGCCGAGTGGGATAACTGTTGTTTGTTGTTTTATCCATTTGTCTCATTGTTCATGCATTGGGTGTTTGTGCTTTAAACATTTAACTTGAGAAAGGCTCTAACTCCTGTCAGTTATTGAAGGAAAGAAAAGGTTGACAACTAAGGTGGGAGTGAAGTGGATTATAGATATGTACAAGATTTAGTTAACAATACCTTTGCTTGCTCTCTACTTTACAAGAGCTTTAGAAACTTCTGAACGAAATTAACTTGTGTTTGAGAATCATGTCATTTTTTATTTGCTGTTCAAATTTTATTTTTGTAATGTGATAAGCAGTTCCCATTGGTTGCCAGGTGAAACCAGCGCAGTGAATGTTGCAGGTTTAAAGCGTGATTTGCTCCCTACAATGTTAAATGGATTTATGTACTGGGCTGCATGCGATTTTATCACATTTAGATTCATTCCTGCATGCGATTTATGTTAACTCGTGATTTTCTGCATTCTTTTATTTTGACAGCCATTAGTCAGCAATTCATTTTCATACTTGTGGACCATTTATATGACATACATGGCAAGCCTTGAGAAAGAAAGTAAAGAGAGCTAGCTGATCAATTTCAACCGTGTCACGTCTTATTTCATGTTCGAGATTTTAACTGACTTTAGCGTTTATCTGGAAGCTGCGACATATAACAAAATATTTTCGGCATCCAGGGAATTCTGATCTGACATTTTTTAAGCCTATTTCCCCCTTATTTGTGATAGTTGTGTAACCCTTTTTCTTATATGGGTAGACCAACTTTTAAGTGCTCTGTTTAACGATTTTTGTTATTTTTTTCACTGGACTACGAAGACACTTATGTTCCTACTTTCTAGCAGTTCCTTCTCTCTTTCATTTCAGATACTAGTTTGGGAGAGGGGGAAATCCGGCTTTTTTATCAAGTTGGAAAGAATCGGTGGGCAGATGTAAACTGTGTAAAACAAGAAGAATATCCTCCTTCAAACTTATTTAAAGGGGTCCATTAATAATCTTGACGGCTGTATTCAAAACAATGATATGGCTCCAGAAGTTAAATTGCAAGTTGGGGTCTGCTCAGGATTACGACAGTTAAACTGCAAGTTGGAAAAAATGGATTACAACCGGACTTGCAATTTAACTTGGTTAGCAGCATCTGAAAAACAAATAAACAAAAATATTTAACCGTACAGGACTCCTTAGTCCTCTCCTCTCATGCTCAAAACGGAAAATATTTATTTTAGTATTACAACCGGAAGGATAATACTCAAGATGGTGCTAGTAGATGTAATATTTTCAAATTCAAATTAATTCAGAATGCAGCAAAAAGGATGTGATCACAATTATTATTTTTTTTGGGGGGGGGGGGGGGGGGAGAAGAGTGGGTTGTTAATGACCAGGCAACAAATTTTCCTCGCTTAAAAAGGTATATACAATATCCAGAACTTCCTCTAACCCCTCTTGTATTCATTGTAAACTGCCAAACTTAAATTTATTTAAAACTAACTATGACAGTTGACGTGACCAGCAGGAAACTATTCCATCAATACAAGAGCTCATTCAAGGTTAAGTCCTAAACCTATTGTGAAATATACTTGACTTGACTAGCCACAGTTGAGAGAATGCTAAACTGCTTTATTTCAATGCTATCATTGAAAATAGTGTTACACTCTTAAAACAATGAACTTCTTAATCCTATCTAGAGGTTCACATATTTTTGTATAAAATTGCCCCAACTCCCTAACAATCATCAATCTGTATAACTAAGTGTAATATAATCAACTTAATCCTAAAATTTCCCAGATGCTATAGCTTATTCTGTTTTGGCAAACTGTGTGACTTCAGGATAAGAGAAAGATCAAAATTCATGTCAGCCGAAGTAAACAGTTCAACATATGAAGCTTTCAACAAATGTGAGCTACTAAATTCTGCTTCCCGCCTTTTGATTTCGTCTACTAGTAAATTTCTGATCTACTGATAACAAATGCTTCATTCTTCAGAGGCACGTAAGCAAATCTTCTCAAGCTGTATGGGCCAATTTGGTCCAAGAACTTATGGATTTAATTCCATTGACAAAAATCGAAGAGAGATGCAGCAGCAGATTTTGTTGCCATTTGCACATATCTTCCAGGTGGCAATACATCTGATCCAGCTACTGACTGTTCATTTAGTTGGCTTCGGTGCTCATTTCCAAATCTTGACCCAGCTAAACCTGTTGATAATTCAATCAACCTCTTCAGATAAGCATCCAGCGCATTATTCAATAGATTTACACAATCCATCGTCACAGTTAAACCCTCATTCTCCAACTTCTGCTCCAAACGAGTCCTCAAAGATCTTGTATCAGGGAGATCTCCACTGCTCTGACAGGTTAACTGGATAATAATTGCTACATACTGATACATTAGAAAGAAGTTTCTGACCACAACCAAAATTCAAGGATATTTCAAGAGGAGCTGTAACTGGGCTCCTACTTTGGATGCAAGGGCTTCCAGCTATCTGTTCAACTTCTTCGCCTTCTTCAACAGAAACAGGAGGTCTACTGCCAAGGGAATGCAGTTCTGTTGCACTCTGCTGCTCATGTGCCTTGGAGATGAAATTTTCATATGCAACACTTTGAGGCTTGCCTAGTGGCCCCAATGCACTTTGCCGGTCCTTAAACTTGCGGTCTCGGCCAGCCAAAGAGCCGCCCCTCCGTGGGGAAGGAGGAAATACATCCCCAACCAGTGTTTGAGTAGAGCCCCTCTGCTGCCCAATTGAAACTTTAACACTGAGGGCACTTCCTGTTCTTGCAAAACTTGTCAGAGGTGGGACTTTAGCCAGAAAAGCATTCTTGAGAATTGCCCTGATAAGTTGTCCTGGTGCAAAACCTGTCAAACTCAAACTTGCTAATCTTTAAACCGAAAAATCTGCTAAGCAGATCAAAGTATTTGTCAGCTCTCTGATGGCCAACCTTTCTCAATTCGAGTATAGTTTCGTTTGGGTATCATCATTTGACCCTATTTTCTTTCAATCACCGAATCAACATGTTAATCATAATCTCAGATTCTCTAGCAAAACCCAGATGATCCGAAACAAAAAGCTTCCTTAAACCTAATTCCCTGATCTGACAATGTCTCCATATAATTTCAACCATACCACACGTCCTATTTATTCATCCATACATAAAATTAAACTGAAACAAAACCCATGAATTGGGTGATGCACATGCGTATAATTTGCATCAATTTTTGTGGGTTACAAGAAAAGAAAGCAACAAATTCACGAGGCATTCTTTGACTAGATTAATTCAGACGACAGTGGCTAAGAAAGACAGAGTAAACGTTTGGAGAATTTGAACACTGAAACAACGAAGGGGCACCAGAGAAAGTTAAAGTGATCAAATTTGAAAATTTTAAGCAGCGATTATCAAAGGCGAGAGAAACCATACTGAGATTTTGAAAGAAAGTTGGAAAATTTAATGAAGAGAGGTAGAGTAAGATTCATACCAAGCTGGGTCGGATTGGCTATGAAGTTCGACCTTGTATGTTTCATCCCATTTGCTATTTTGGCTGCTCTGATTCTGAACAAAGGTAACTGAGACACACTAAACCAAACAGGGATTAACGTAAGAGCCGTGGGCTTTCCGAACATCCCCACACGTGCGCTTAAGTGAGTGAGACTTGTTTAAGGTAAGGCCCCGTTTGTTTTTGTGTTTTTCATTCACTGTCCGCAATGGAAAAAACAAATTAAAATGGCTTATAGTACATCATACATTGATTGTATTTGAGGCTGGGTAAACCATGAGTTCTCTTTTCGATGTTTTAAAACTGTTCCTCCCCCCCCCCCCCCCTGTTTCCCTGTTATACTTTAACTATTGCTCAAAGCAAAACATCGGTTGTTCCCCCCAATTTCCTTTTCGGGAAACGGAAAATTCTTTTAGAGCTTTCTTGTTACATCTTTAATTAAAATTGTTTTCCCAAATAAATTCAATTTCTACCACTTTTTGGTAAAGAACAAATATAAGAGAAAGGAGGTTACACCATTTTAAGGTTAGGACATGTGATAAGTTTATTTAATCTTAACAATTTTTTGTTTGATTTTTGTTTGGACTTTTAACTTCAATCACATCATGTCAACAAAAAAATCTTGTGTACTCTAAGAGTTACACTCAATCCAATAAAAATATCACACATAAATTGTATAATTATATATGTTGTTGAATTAAATTTTAAATATCATTTAATAAATACAAAATCAAATCTCAACTGTTAAAAGTTTTCCTCTCAAAATTTATTAGAAGTTCTCTAGTTGAGCCAACTTTTATTGAGAATTTTTATCATATCTGTTTCCTTATTTTTCTAATTTTTCCATTCAATTTGTTGAATTTTCTTGCACTTAACATTAAAATAAAAGTCAACTAGTTACAAAAAAAAAAACAGGTAATTAGTTAGTAACCGCTGCAATGCACATGATTTTTTAAAAGTTTTAATTTTTGTTTAGAATATAATTTAATAATTTCATTTTTAATATGTTATATATATGTAACATGTTATAAATTAAACTTTTAGAATTTATAACATTTTATTTTAAGGTTATAGAAAAACAAAAAATAAAAGATATTTTTTTTTTTAAATTAGTCTATATAAAAGTATTGTATGTATTAACTGTTAACTTTTAGAAGTAAGTTTTTTTTATGAAATCAAGAAATAAGTAATTAAAATTTCTTTTAATAACTAAATAAATCATAATAAACTTTATCTTAAAAGGAAATGGAACGCTATAGGAATTGTGTAGTCAATTAAGAAAGTAACGATAAAGAAAGATTTATGATAAAAAAGAAATTATGTATAATCAACTAAAAAGGTAACGTAACTAAATGAGGGAGTACGCAAATAAAATTTTGTTTACTCTCAAGATAAAATAAACATAGTTAAAGAAGAGAGAGAATAATAAAAAAATAACTTACTCTAAAAAAATATTCAAATGTATAATATAGAGATAGAAGAGGCGGATCATTAACAATTTTATTTTATTTTATAATGCAAAATTAGTTAGTCATTATAATGACCACATTCAATATTTTAGTTAAATGAATATAATTTGCTTTTCAAATGATTAATAAATAAATTAATATAAAAAACATCAAAACAATTAAATTTATTGCATGCAATGTACAGGTCCAAATAAAAAATTTAATTAGTACTAGAAAGGAAGAATATGATGGAGTATGTGGCAATTCATAATTGAGTAACCGTATAAAAAACTTTGCACTAAAAGTGCATCAAAGTCAAATCTCTCACCAAAATCAAGTGTTTTCAACAAACGAAAATAATTACTATTCTTTGTATAATTGATGGTAATACCAAATGTTAAGAACTTAAGATAATTAAGGTACAACACAAAAACAAGATTTGGTCATGCCAAGTTCAGCCGTCCCCCAACCCCTTTTCTCTATGTAATGGAACTAATTAGCTCCAGCATAACAGAAAACCACACCCCTTTCTTGCTACCCTAGCAATGTCCCAAGGCCAGAATATGCAACACACTTAAGCGAATTGTGAAGCTGTTAAGTTGCCAGAAATTATGTCAAAACAAGATACTGCTAGTTTGGTTTTGAATCACTTTGCATTAAAGACAATTCTTCTTCCACACTAGCAAATGGTGAGCTCACAACAAGCTCAACATCCTTGTTATCTTGGTCAACCAGTTCTGAAACAACTGAATGGCATTGCTGCCAGCCATTGGATCGTAAGGAAGGTGCTTCTGCTTCAAATAGCATCCAATTCTTACTCTTGGCTTGAACCAAGATAGGGTACAGGATAAACCCCACGAGAATTACTGCTCCACTCACAAAGAATGTTCTCAAAGAAGCTAAGCACATTACAAAAATAAGCAACAAAGCAGGAGGCAGGCAAAGCATGGCCACCCAAAATGTTCGCAATGGAACTCTGTAAGGTCTATGAAGATTTGGTTTCTTCAATCTCAAAGTTATAAAAGCTGCAAACTCAAGAAGCATTCCTACAGCATATAAGAAATTGAGGAACTCCAAGATTTCCTGAAAGCTCATCCACGACAAGAAGATAACTCCAGTGGCAGAGAACAAAATGCTAACAGTGGGCGTTCCATACTTAGACCTAGAAGGTATATAGTACCACATAAATGTTAGATCGTTGAAACTTTTCCATTCAAGCAATTAATATTTATTTTATACTAAAAAATTTCATCTGGCGCTCAATTAGGTCTAAAGGCAAAGGTATTAAAGAGTAAAGACACTACAAATTCCCTTTTAGGAAAATTCTTCAAAGATTCCTTCCATTCTTTTTTTTCTTTTTCTTTTTTTTGATCTGAAGATTCCTTCCATTCTTGAAAACAAATAACCTTCCTAGAAGTAAAAACGACATAATTGTTGTTTATATATGAGCTAATAAAAAGGAAGATACTATATAAATATAAACTAGGATAGAAACAAATAAGCTACAACCTTAATACGTCCCACCACATACCATCTCAGTTTTTCCATTGACGGATAAATGAGGTTATCATTAATTGAATTTGATTCCTATAAGTTTTATTGGAAAAAAGAAAGAAGGGATTGACAATGAGAATGTATTCACGCACTTATTATACTATTAAGAAGGGAAGGCATGACATGAAGCATCTCTTTTCTAACCTTGAAGCAAATACAGCTGGAATCATTCCCATCTTGCTCATCCCTAGAAGTTGAAAAGCATCACTGCTCATTTCTGCTTCAAACAAGCCCAGGTTAGACATGGCAGCAGCCGCTTGAATCCAGAGTTTCAGCCAAAAGCCACCAATTAACATCCCCACTTCTGCAAAATAACCATCTGTCCACTCAGTTGAAGAGGATCTCAAAGCGCCTGTTCCCGCAAGTAGTGGAATCAAATATGAGGAGATCACCAAAACTAGTCCTCCAACAAGAGCTTTTGGGAACGTTTTACTGGGATTTTCAATTTCTCCTGCAAGAGTACTTGCCTTATCCCAATAATTTAAATTCCAGAACATACTATTGAAGTATCCTCGCCAATCCACCTTGTTAAAATCTACAACAAGCCAGCGCCTAGGCCTAATTTGTGGAATGGAAAGAATAGCCATTATGATAAATGGGAAAAGTGAGAAAAGGGCAAGCAGAACAGCAGAAAAGCCAACAATGTGAAGGCCTCGGTAATTCAAGTAAGTTAGTGAAAGGGTGATCCCTAAAAGAGCAGGGATTCGAGCAATGGTTCGGTTAAAGATTGGCAAGGAATGTTTCAAGTAATCCAGGAAGAGAACAGGGTAAAGAGCATTGTCCATGACCCCACTGAACCATTTCCAAAATCCTTCCTGAAACCCCCAAAAAGGTCCAAAAGCTGAGGATATCCAAATAACATATCCACCATTGTCAGGGAAGGTGGTGACAAGTTCAGCTGTAACCAGAGCTTCAGGTATACTCCAGATTAGAGGGAAAATCAAGAATCCAAGCAAAGATAAAAGAGGACCACCACCAGCCCTGACTGAATCCTCTACTCCAAAAGGACCCCCAGATACTTCATAGAAGATTAGAGCTATGAGGGGCAATAATGTTAGTTTTGGATTGGATTTCTTCACATCACTGACCATTCCCTCTTCACCCATCAACAGAGAGGCGAATAAAGTTTATAACTTTTTGATTCCCCTCCTAGCTGAATCAAACACATAGGACAGTGCCAGCCTTTATATATCAGATTTATTTATATTGATTTCAAAGCCTACCGTTCTCTTACCCGAATAAATAAATAACAAAGCAGAAGTACCTATTGAGATTGAGAAGGTCAAGGGTTGCTCTTGCATCTTGCTTCAAGTTTCAACTTTGAAGAAGAAAATGTTGCAGAGCATTGAGGTCCTGACTGAAGGAATCAATAACACATAGCATAGGAATAGGATACTCTGAGATTAGATAAACCCGTTTTTGCAAGGGCAGGCTGAGATCTGTTCCCAAGCTTCATGGTCATACAATACAATACAAGACAAGTTTGCATCACATCGCACCATATTCTTTCTTTTCATGAGATGAGAAGATCGTGTCCGTTAGAACGGTGGAAATTATGCAATGTAAATGTTAAACAAGTTTTGATTGGATGTCAAACAGTGATGAAGATCACCTGTTCTTATTTTTTGTCTCTTTACTTAAATTTTAATAAATGTTCTAAACTTAATTACATATTTTATTTTTACTTAATTTATTTTATACTTATCAAAATTTAAATAAAAAGACAAGGAAAGGGACAATAAATAAGACAGGTGATCTCCATCCGTCAAACAGATAAGTAGGAGAAATTATTAGATACTGTCAGAGCGTAAACTAGGATTATGCTCGTTCCACTTAACTATGGACATTTCAGCTATAATTTTATTATGGGTCCACCACTCAAATTCAACCATAGTTAATTCTTAGCCTTTTTCATTGTTCATGCCTTATTCCACTGATTGATCGTGAGCAAAAGTTAACATATTAAATATAAAGTATTAACCCCACCAAAAAAAAACATTAAAATATTGAAAAATAATTATAAAGTGAGACTGAGAATTACTAAATTACAGTCAAAATAAAAAAATAAATTTATTTGATAATATTAAATTATTGTAAACTCATAAATTTATAACTTTAAAGAA
This sequence comes from Ormosia semicastrata, assembly GCA_029884595.1. Taxonomy (NCBI): domain Eukaryota; kingdom Viridiplantae; phylum Streptophyta; class Magnoliopsida; order Fabales; family Fabaceae; genus Ormosia; species Ormosia semicastrata. The sequence continues at coordinate 26,901,193 of JAQQTO010000037.1, read as the reverse complement.
TTAATAGATGTTACATATATAACTTACGACTTAGACTTTAAAAAATTAATTATTACTTGTTCAACCCAGTAAAAATTGGTTTAATATGTCCCCGTTGTATACCTGCAAAACTGATAGACTTGCTCAATATTTTGATTTGTTTGCCTGTCATAGTTGTCATAGTTTACACTTTAAATGAGTTTGTGAAATGACGATAGAGTATTTATTATTAAATTTTAATGAAATAATATTATATTTTTTTATTAAATTAAGAGTAAATATTTGTTTACTTACTTATTTTAAAAGAATATTTTTCATTTTAGAATGTTTATAGAGTAATAATAAATATATACTCAAGTAAATATATATCATTAATTTAAGTTAGTTTATTTAAAATTTATGTGAGTGCATTTAAAATTAATGGTAAAACATCTTTCAATAACATGTATTTATTATTATTCCAAAAATATGTTATAATTTATTATGACAAGATTCGTTTAAAGTGAGTTTATATGTAAATTGAATTTATCGTTAAATCATTTAATGAATTAAGATTTTAATACACTTTAAATTAAATTAAAAATAAATATATTATTATTTACATACTTTTCAATAACTAAACAAGTTCACTTTAAAATAAATTTTCTAATTTCTCAACTATTTAGGTTGTTGCTAGCAGCAACAACTTAAGTCGGAATTCTTAATTCTCATGACATTTTATTTTATTTTTTAATTTTTTTAAATACTTGATTTTTTTTTCGTTTTTTATAATATCCTCATTCTATAAATGAAATACTAATTTCCCGAATTATAGTTAAACTCTTAAACGAGAATTTATTACGATTTTGGCAAACTTTTTTATTTTAGGGCAAAATGCAAATAACCCCATCTAATTATGGGTCATTTACATTATGTATTTTAAAATTTACAAACATAACCTCAACAAAAGTGTGTGTTTTAGTGTATATTTATCTTACTATGTATCTGTAAAAAACTCCTCACAATTTGGCAACTTCAAGGAGTGGTATTGGTGAGTTTCAAAATATAAAAGAATTTTTTACATGTGACTCATAATTAGAAGTTTTTTTTTATATTTTACCTTTTTTTAAGAAAAAATTTAGGAAAAAACACATTTAAATATCTAGGAAATAGATAGTTTTAAAATTATAATAGAAATTTATTTTGATAGCTGAAATTTTTAAGAAACCAGGATTTCATTGTAGGGCAGTGGTGTAATTCTCAGAACATGTCAAATCTTACTCTAATATTCAATATTCTCGTTTATCAACGTGTACTGAATCAAGGTGATAATTCTTTTTCTTTGGTAAATACTGCTCACATTGATAGAGACCAACAGACTGTTACAAGTCCGATGATATAATGATTCTGTTAAAATTCCTGGTAATTATTTGCGTTGGTAAGCCTCTTTAACTTGCGCCTTATTTATTTGATTGAATAATATTGTGTTGAATTACTAATTGTGTTCCTATGATCTTACATGACAAGTTCAGGTATGACGGGTAATTTCTAAGAGCTAAACATGTGATGGACTATTGACTTCTCATCACACCCTGCCCCAACTCAACAATAATTACATGAACCACAACTAGATTTCTAGCCATGAGCCGGCATCTGTCATACATCCAGGGCATTTACTGGTCATCTAGGGTGAGTCTCAGCTCTCAGGTATTAGATACAGTATATAACCCTCCCTAAAATACTTAATCAAAAGCCATGCTCAAGAGCTCATCTAAATTAGAAAATAATAGGCTGAGTCACAAGACACAGCACTAGTAGGCAGCATACAGAAGAAATATAGTCTATCACAGCAAGGTAGTTAACTAAACTGATTCAAGTGCATTCCTAATCATCAAAACAACGAATAATTATCTAATTCGAAGAGTTTAACGGAACATGTGCTTCTCTAGTCTCTACTTTCAAATTCAGATAAGATGACGGGATAAAAGGGAAAACAAATTACATTAAAAATAATTTATTTTTGAAGGGACATGTCAAACATGAGTTATTCATTGAACTAAAGTCTCCAATCAAGCATTGCAACGTTTGAATTTAACTTGATCCCATTTTAAACTTAATTGAACTTTAACTACATTCTTATAATATTCCAACTGTACAGCTATTATTTCAAAGGAAAATTATAGAATTCAAAAGACAACCGTGTTCTGAGATATCTAACCTTGTAATTAGTATTCTAGTTGTTACCAGAAATATTGCTCGTTAATGATGCAAGGAGTTAAGAGAGAAATAGTCTATTCTAAAAGGAGGCCATAGGGAGTACTTGATTTATAGTCTTGTGATCTATTGGCACGCCATTGTTCCCAAGACAGCAGATAACATATAATGTCTTGCAGGAAAACCAAGTTCCCCCTTATCATATTTATGGGAAGGGAATGTTTGCCTGCGAAGCTTAGAATTCCATTAATTAAAAAGCCATGCCTAATAAATAATGACCCAGTTTTTTTCATTGCTTCTTGGCACAAAATAAGAACACTTAGTTACAAGGCGATGCTAGTTTATTTACTGAAAAGTAGTTCAGATTTGTTTTGTTTGGTCTTTTCGGAATCAAATAGATAACTCTACAATTACAATTAGCATTATTACCTTTCTATTCATTTGTCTACTTCTGGGAAAACAAAATTGACAAGAACATACTTATTTAATTCAAATAATTGCAAAATGAAAAAGTTGTAGACTCATCCAACTGTTTTTATGCGTGTGTCTGAATTTGCAGCTATGTACCCGTTTCAGAGTACTAGAAATAGTCCATCACATGTTTAGCACTCAAAATTTTGCCTTGACACAAAGGAAACAGAACTCAACTATCAAGTGCAAGAACCATAGCTCAACTAGAGCAAACTTCAGCACAGACAAGTCATGCCAACTTCTAGAAAAGAGTTGATGAAGGATCAGAAGCCAAAGAAGCAGAAGATAACCCAATTTCCATTGAATCCAACTCAAATCTTATTGAATTTGAGAATAGAAAAAACCCTAGGAACTGGTATAAGATCCCCATTATCTCAGTAATTCATCATAAAAGTATAGGAATCTCATTGGCACCTGAGTTGTGGTTCTCAGATCAGCAAGCTAAGGCTACAAAATGCAAATATTAAGTGAGAAACGTGGTGCAAGCAGAAGAGAGAGGAAAATGGAACCATCGGGACTGATTAAGACAAAATTTCCACTTGTTTAGGTGTAATTTCAAATTCCTTATTTTAGGTAAGACATACCCAATCAAAAAACTAGAGACTCTTTATAAAATTCTTCTATGAAATGTCAAAACAACGTATTTTAGGAGATACTACTTCAAATACTCTAAAAAATTCCATTTCCCTTAAAATGGCTTATCCAAATGTAGGAATTAAAGATCCCAAGTCACTGTATATAGATCCTCTCCAAAACTAGAAGATAAGCAAATAACCCATGGACTGCTCTAAACCTCAACTCCTACATGAACCTTCAGGCTTCAGCTTGATTATCTCCAACAGAAGGATGATGATTTGGTCGAAGTGGAAGAGCCTCACCAAATTTCAATATATAGGCTACTTCACAAATAGGACGCAGTTGCGGAATCACTTGAGCATCCAAGTAAGCATCACAGGAGAAACACCAGACTGACAGATCACTATTTGAGAAAGTGCATTAACGAGGCAGCACAAGTATAGATTGGCCAAGAAAATTTGCATGTCAAACGACACACACACGCACACACCACACAAAATAAAAATAATAATAAAAAAAGACAATACCTGAAGCTGAGCGCCACGCTATGATTTGTCTCCCGAGAATGCTGGAGCATATGCTTGTTCACAAAACGGCTACATAGTACTTCCTTACATGACAAACACAACCAGTTTTCAGTCGGCTGTTGGCACCTGAATAGTTTAATAGATTATTGATAAGTTTCACCACAAATAATCCTCTGATTTATTTCAGTCCACAGGACAACCATTTATACACATAACAAGGCTATCGTTACAAGGCTTTAGGAATTCCAGCCACTACCAGCTATTAAACACACCCATAAACACCCATAATTAGCAAAGGATAACAGACAACCTTTACACTCCTAAGATAGAAGATATGATGCTATATTAAACAATTATCATATCCCCTAAATGTAACGGCAACAACAATAAATAACAATGATATATCTCAATGTATCTCAATACCCCCCCTCAAGTTGGAGCGTGAAGATCTCGAATGCCCAACTTGCGAAGGAGGAACTCAAATTGTGCTTTTCCCAAGGCCTTTGTAAAAATGTCCGCTAATTGTACCGTTGTAGGAACATACGAGGGACAAATAATTCCTGCCATCACCGCATGACGTACAAAGTGACAATCAGCTTCAATATGCTTCGTTCTTTCATGAAACACTGGATTTTGAGCTATGTGTAACGCTGATTGACTATCACAATATAATCGCATCCCTTTGGAATGACTAACTCCCAAATCACCAAGCAACTGTTTGAGCCATTTTAACTCACATGTAGTCGCTGCCATAGAGCGATACTCAGCCTCTGCAGAAGAACGAGAGACGGTTGGCTGTTTCTTAGTTTTCCAAGACACTGGAGAAAGACCAAGCAACACCACCCATCCAGTCAAAGAACGTCTTGTAAGTGGGCAACTCGCCCAATCCGAATCACACCATCCCTCCAGGTTCAGTGCATGTCCGTCCGAAGTAGAATACCTTGGCCGGATTTTTCTTCAAATATCTAATGACAGCAAAACACCTCCCAATGCTCTTCACGAGGTTGCTGCATAAACTGAGACAAAATGTGTACAGAATAAGCAAGATCAGGTCGAGTCACAGACAAATAGATCAACCGCCCGATAAGTCTTCGATAAGGTTCTGGATCTTCAAGGGGCGAACCAGAAACCAATGCTAGCTTATGGTGTTGTTCCATTGGAAAATCTGCAGGCTTGGCGCCTAATAAACCTGTTTCTTCAATAATTTCCAACGCATATTTTCGCTGGCATAGATAAATCCCCTCGGGATTACGAGCTACCTCCAGCCCCAAAAAATACTTTAAGACTCCCAAGTCCTTCATATGAAAACAGGCGCCCAAGTAAGCTTTAAAGATTTTCAGGGCTGCAATGTCATTCCCTGCAATAATTAAGTCATCCACATAAACTAGCACGTTGATTTGTATTTCTCCCCTGTGCAAAGTAAAGAGTGAGTAATCTGAATAGGATTGAACAAATCCATATCGCTTCAATGTCGTGACCAACTTAGCAAACCAACAACGAGGAGCTTGTTTTAAGCCGTACAACGACTTTTTCAACCGGCAAACTAGATTCGGATCATCATTTTTAAAACCTGGAGGAACTTTCATATACACCTCTTCTTCCAAGTCACCATGGAGAAAGGCGTTGTGCACATCCATTTGATGTACTTCCCACTTTTTAATTGCTGCCACTGCCAAGAAGATACGAACAGTCACCATTTTAGCCACCGGGGCAAATGTCTCATCATAGTCTATTCCCTCTATCTGATGATGTCCGAATACAACAAGTCTTGCTTTCAATCGTTCTATGCTCCCATCTGAGTGATGTTTTATTTTGTACACCCATTTACTTCCGAGTGCTTTCTTCCCGGGCGGCAGTTTCTCCATAACCCATGTCTCATTCTCTTCCAAGGCTCGTATCTCGCTGCGCATTGCATCACGCCAACCAGAATCCTTTACGGCTTCCTTAAAATTCTTAGGTTCTTTCCCTGTCACAGCTGTAACAAAATTTCGATGTCTAACAGAAAATCGTTCACAAGATACAAAGTAAGTAATAGGGTAAGGAGTACCTGAGGCATGTTGTTGAGCAGATGAACTTTCCGAGGACTTTACTTTTCGGATGGTATGAGTGACAAAATCCTTATATCTTGTCGATGGAATTTTATTTCGCATCCCTCTTCCCATATCTGGTTCCACATTTTCTTCGCTTACAGCAACCACCTCTGGCTCCCCGGACTCCACAACATCGGCCCCATCAACTCCATGTGTGGACGCTGCCCCGCCATCCACACCACTCCCACTTACCCCCTCATCGGCTGCCACAATGATGGTGCGTCTCGCTCATCTTCTTGCAAGGCCATGGATGCACCCCCCCCTCCAAGTGATGCATCATAAGTCTCCCAACTAATATCATCAGCAGCATACTCAATATCATAATTAACAGGAGGAGTAGAATGAGTTGTGTCTTGTTGCTCAGCAAATGGAAATTCATGTTCATAAAATTTCACATCTCTAGAGACAAAGTATTCTTTGGATTCCAAATCATACAATTTCCATCCCTTTTTCCCATAGGGATATCCCACAAAGATGCACTTTCGACTTCTACTTGCAAACTTATCCCTGTCACGTCGTTGATTATGGGCATAACATAAGCAACCAAAAATTTTCATGTTATCAAATTTAGGGACTTTACCAAACAATTTTTCATAAGGTGTCAGATAATTCAGCACACTGGACGGTGTTCGATTAATCAAATAACATGCTGTCAACACACATTCACCCCAAAATTGTATTGGTAAATGACCCTGAAATCTAAGTGCCCGTGCCACATTCATAAGATGTTGATGTTTTCTTTCAACTCTCCCATTTTGTTGTGGAGTACCCACACATGACGTTTCAAACACAATCCCATTCTTAAAAAAATAATCACGTAGATAACTAAATTCGGTGCCATTGTCACTTCGTACTTTCTTGATTTGCTTATCAAATTGTCTATCAACAAATGCCACAAAGTTCATAAACATAGTCTCAATCTCAGTCTTATTGCATAACAAGTAAACCCAAACTGCACGCGAGTAATCGTCAACAATTGTTAAGTAATATTGTGCCCCACATGATGAAGGAGTGCGATAAGGTCCCCATAAATCACAATGAACTAATTCAAACAAACTATTCGCATTATTCTCACTTAATGGAAAACTATCCCGATGCTGCTTAGCACGTGGACATACATCACATGGTCTATTATTCTTGCTTCTACTAAATTGACTTACAAGAGGGATGAATTTTAACACCTTTTCTGATGGATGACCCAAACGTTTATGCCACAAATCCATTGTCGAATCCCCTTCCACCATCAAGACACGCACCTTCGGAACACCCCGAAAAAAGTAAAGTCCATCGAGCCGTTCACCCGCTCCAATCAACTTCCTCGTCGTCCGGTCCTGTATTACACACAATGCATTAGTAATTTGAACGATACAATTGGAGTCATCTGTTAGTTGAGTCACAGAAATTAAGTTGCAAGTTAATTGAGGCACAAAAAGAACATTATCCAACCGCAAACCACCATCCAAAATCACACTGCCCTCTATTGTAGCAGTCACATCTTTCCCATCCGGCAATCCCACCGGTATGTTTGCAATTTTTTTCACATTAATCAGACTAGATAAATTTCCTGTCACATGATGTGAGGCTCCCGTGTCAATAAGCCAAGGAATGTCAGTCTTACCGTGAAGGCGATCCTTGGTTTTGGGAATTTTCAAAGCATCAAGAATCTGTTGCCACTGTGCCGAACTAATGCCTGATATACCTGCTGCCTCACTCGAGTGCGGTGGGGCATGAGGCTGCCCACCATTAGCACTGCTGCTACTGCTACTTGTGGTGGCTTTGTTGGCGCGCACAGGTGCGTTGTAGTTGCCCCTGCCACGCCCTCCAGAACGGGCTGCTGCTCCTCTCTCCCCTTCGGTGCTCGCCACGACCCTGGCCCACGTCCACCCGGGGACGGTCCCCCACCACTCGGGAACCCATGAAGCCGAAAACACGAGCGTTCGTCGTGTCCTTCTCTGTTGCAGTGAGTACAGAATTTGTCAGATTTGTCCACAACTTTAGATTTACCTCGCGCATCGGGTGTAACATTGAAAGCCATGACATTGTCACGGTTCTGAGGAATTGAAGACTCTCCTCGCAGCAGCGTCTCATCTTGTATGACTCGGTGATATGCTTGATCAACGTTTGGTAACGGATCTTGAGAAAGCAAATTTGAGCGAATCGTTGCATAAGCCCCATCGAGACCCATAAGGAAATGATGCGAGATAGTCTTCGGCACGCAAATCAATCACTTGTTTGTTGATATCACATGTACATCCTCCACATTTGCAAGTCGGCTTTTTGACATAAGTCACAAGTTCGTCCCAAATACGAGACAGACGACCAAAGTAAGCCGACACCTCTTCACCTTTGCCTTGCTTGCGTCTCCAAGTGATGCCTTTAATTGGCATATACGAGTTCCATTCACAACGCAAAAGCGCTGTTTGAGATGTGTCCACAAGGATTGCGCATCATCATAATAGGAAAGAGTAGAGCGCAACGATGGCTCGATGGTGTTGAGCAACCACGATATGAGCATCGAATGCACCGTGGTCCAGTCCTCCAGCTTATCAGGGGTCACTGGTTTTGTGACTTTCCCTTCCACAAAACCGTATTTTCGCTTCGCTTGTAACGAGGTTCGAATTGCCCTGGCCCATTCATCATAATTCGAACCACGCAATTGGATTGGGGTAATCACGTTGCCAGGATTGTCATTCGAGCCGAGAAAAAAAATCAAATCAGCTTTCTTCTCGCCATTTCCATTGTTGTCCCCCTGCTTCTCGCTATTACCACTGTTCTCACCCATAATCTCTTATGGTGTTGGATCTGAAAAAAAATTGTGTTTAGTTTTCCCTAGGATATTCCCTAGCTCTTGATACCATGATAAGTTTCACCACAAATAATCCTCTGATTTATTTCAGTCCACAGGACAACCATTTATACACATAACAAGGTTATCGTTACAAGGCTTTAGGAATTCCAGCCACTACCAGCTATTAAACACACCCATAAACACCCATAATTAGCAAAGGATAACAGACAACCTTTACACTCCTAAGATAGAAGATATGATGCTATATTAAACAATTATCATATCCCCTAAATGTAACGGCAACAACAATAAATAACAATGATATATCTCAATGTATCTCAATAATTATCAATAAAAGTTTATATGGCTTTAAATTGCAATCCACAACCGCAATTGCAACCGTAATATTACAATTTTTGTAGTCTCTGCAACTGTATCGCTACCTCAATTGTGGTTGTATCAGTCACATTTTTTCACAATTCTCTGCAATTGCGGTAAACACAACATAATCGCAACCGCAACCGTAACAACAATTTAAAACCATTTAACTCATTATGCAGAACACTTAGTCTTTTGATCAAATTATCAACCAAACTACTGCCAATTGAGCAGAAAGACCAAACCTTTAAGGGTATATGATTGATGACATTGCAGTGTAAGAAATTAGTCATGAATGGAAGGTCTCTAGTTTCTACTCCAATCCAATTGAGCAGAAAGACCAAACCTTTGAGGGTATATGATTGATGACATTGCAGTGTAAGAAATTAGTCATGAATGGAAGGTCTCTAGTTTCAACTCCAATCCAAGACTAGATTTTTATCCTATGTGGGGCTAAAATGTTTAATTTCAAACAACACCCATGTGATAGAAAAAGTGAACCTGTTGCAAGGAGTATCAGGGGTTGGAATGTGGGTAAGATCAGCGGATAAGGAGGTGAGGTGATCGCATGAAGTTCGAGCTTCGACCCAACCCGATTCAGAGCCATAAATTAAGTCGTAATCTTCCTCAGATAAACCTTCCTGATCATGACACAAGCACAAGTAGATTTATTAACACAAGTGTCATGGGCATCATAAAAAAAAAAAAAGAGGTTTTGTGGTTGAGGAAAGAGAGGGAGGTGAATACCGGTGGAGAAGAAGAGGAAGCCATGAACCTTGCGAGGATCGAAGGCAGGTCAGGACGATGGAGAGAGACTGACGGCGTCCACCTTAATATTCTCTGTTTGCGTTACTTATTGTCACAAAGAAAGTAATTAGAGTATGTTTGGCGAATTTGGCTTCTCTCCACCTGTACCTCCAGCAACTGCATTCTAGATCATTGGATGAAAATTTAATAGTTTAATTTTTTTTAATATTAAAAAAAATAATATTAAATTAATATATAATATAGACTATTAAATGAAAAATAAACGATTCAAATAAAAGCTAGAGGCTGCTGGACCTCCAACTCCTAGAGACAATTTAAATCTATGGTTGGCTAAGTTATTCTTTTTATAAAAAAAATGCTTATTTTTTAAATAAGTATTTTAATATATTTTTAAGTATGGTTAGAGGTTATTTTAAAAAAAAAAGCAGAAAAAAATTACTTAATTCTAAAATTAACAATTCTCTGTTTCTAAAAAAAATAAAAGGAGAAGTGATTTTAAAATATAATTTTATGAAAATAATACTAAATTAAGTACTTCTTAAATATTATATCCAAATGTAAAATAATTTTTTAAAAAAATTATTAAAATAAGATGTATAAAAAAGTAATTTTTATAAAAAATGTCTCTAAACGAATCTTTAGTTTTAAAATAATGATTCTCTAAAGTAAATCAATCACTAAAATAAACAAGTAATGATATATTCACTATTAAATTTTGAGATATTATAATTGATAGATAATTTCACTCTAAAATTTTTCTTTTCTTTAGTTTCTATCTCTGTGTTTATATATTATCTTTTTTTTTTCTTTTAAAAGTAATTTCTCCTATAATTCCATGCTAGGGTGGTGGTTTAGTGTAATAATCTTTAAAATGACGATGTTAATATTTGAATTCAAAGGGTCACTATGAATAATGAATAATGTACTTTGAAAGTCAAAAAACACACTTGGTCATAAAACAATATAATGAATAACGTTTTTGTTATGCATATTTATAGTTTACATCACTTCACTTTAGTATAAAATATCAAAATTAGAGTAATGACTATGCAAAGATTATAGTGGGTACTATTATAATCAAATAATAATAAATTATATAAATATAAAATGATGTGTATAGTTGTGTCCAACATAATATATTTTGAATTTAGATATTATTCTATGTAAAATGCCAAAATTTTATTGAATATTACGTTAACTAATGTGAGATAGATATAAATTGGGACGCTCATGATTCAATTTGATGACTCAATCTAACCTAAGCTATTTGAGTTGGGCTAGATGGATTTGTTTCAAAAATTAGACTAGATTCGTTGATGTTATATATGTAATTTACACTAAGAATGATTATTTTTCAGATCAGTAACATACTAATTTGTTAAGTATCACAAGAAAATTGTCACTTTATTATAATTGAAAGAATCACATTTTGTCTTATAATTATTTAGTTGTTAATATTTAACAACATAGATAAATATGATGTAATGTACCGAAATATGTTTGTAATGTTATATAATTTTATTTTATATTTTGATACTATATTCCTTTTTTATAGTCAATTTGGTATGGGATAAAAATAGAGTGAAAAATTTATTATAATTTGTAGGATAAAAACTGACATAAGAGCAAATATAAAATATTTAATGTGTTTTTTATTTAAATATATTTAAAAAAAATTCGTGGAACAAGTTTTGATGTTTTTTTCTTTGATATTTTTAAAACAAAAAAAAAACTGTTATTGTGATAGACACCAAACACGGCCTAGGGTTTGACTCTCCTATATAAGTTAAGATTTTGGTGTTTCTCCCTCGTATACCTCTACGACTGCGAGTTAGGGTTTTGTGACTCCTGAGTTTTCCGTCGTCGCCGAGGAGCAAATCAAAGTCATGGGGCACTCCAATGTGTGGAACTCTCATCCCAAGAACTACGGTCCTGGTTCTCGCGCCTGGTATATAACTCTTCTTCCCATGCTTCTCTGCCCCAGATGGTGATTCTGGACCTGCATCGATCATGATAAAGTTGAATGATTTTAATGTTTATTTCTCCTCAATTTCATGTTGCGATGTTTATCAAGTTTTTCTTTTTTTAGAAGTATTTCTTTTGATCCCAGTATAAGATGGTTGAATCACTGCTGCATATTTCTTTTAACAAGTATCTACCTTTTTAATTGAGTTTGAATAAGCTTGCCTACCATCTCTGTTTTATGTTATTTTCCTTTATTTTGGAATAATAATGTCAAACAGATGACTCTTTTAAATCGATTGTTATGATGAGCCTTTTTTTTTCTATTGATTTACAATTTTTGATTTGGTTGGAGTTTCAATCAAGAAGTCAACGCCGCTCCACAAGGAGGGAGGAATTTAGATGGTTACGTTTGCATTTGAGATGAGTTAGGTTATGCATTAGTGTATAGACAGGATTTGAGTTGTATTTAATATTTTATGAGGATGTCCGTAGATTAGTGGTTTAGCAACTTTTTAAATTGTTGATGGTAGTTTAAAGATGCTGAATCATGATTCAAGACATTTGCAAACTGCCATTTTAAGTCTAGTTGCAGCAATTATTTTTGAAAGCTGCCCCAAGTTTTGATCTTGTTCATTGTGCTTGGATATCATCATGAATGATTCTGTGTGTCTAATTGCTTATGAAAAATGTTTTACTTAAGTTGTTTTCTTTGATGGTTGAGGAGTTCTGTTACGGTTCTGTTTTCTCTGCGTTGTTTACATTGTTAATCATGGAAGATGCTCTTGCAATGAGCGCCTTAATATGCAGTTCTTTTGTAACTTCTGTGTATGCATTATGATATATATCTCTTACTTTCAAACTTTTTGGGGCTATGCTACCTTTCTTTTCACATTTTTTGCAGAATCAAGTCATACATTCTTTGCTTTTAATGTTGTGTTATAAAACTATAGTGATTTTGTTTTGCGTGTTCTAGATTATTATATTTTAGATATTCTCTGAAAACATGTGTATGATTGATTTAAGGTTGCATTGGAATTATAGTTTGTTAGTTACTTGTACTTGATATGGTTTTATTTTGTTTTGATGATATTTGATGATTGTGAATGCTGTTTACTGTTCTCCCCTGTTTTGCAGCCGTGTGTGTGGGAACCCTCATGGATTGATCAGGAAGTATGGACTTATGTGTTGCAGGCAGTGCTTCCGTAGCAACGCCAAGGAAATTGGCTTCATTAAGGTAAATATTTGGATGAGCTTTTCCAGTGTGGTTTCCAAACTAATCCAAGTTGTTTTAGCGTGGGTTCTCTCTCATTACCTCTTTTTTTTCGTGTTGCAGTATCGCTGAAAGGGCTAGCGTCCACCTGCCCCCACCTGTTTTAGATTCTGGCATTAGCATGAAGATGATGTGGGGATGATGTTATTGTTTGAAGGAACTTAAGAAGTTTTGTGGCATTTATTTAAGTTAATCATCAAACTAAAGCTGTGGAACTGAGGATATTTATATTTCTTATATAAAATGTTTTGAGCTATCTACATCTTTTTCTGTGATCCATTAATCATTCTGCAATTCTTATATAAATTGAATGAATGCATTTGCGTGTGTGACGTGGTTTCTACGATGAGGGAAAATCCATCAGTCTGAATTTTATGATTATAGGGTAATTTTATCATTCTAGCTCGGGCTGATAAGATTTGATAGAATTAATTTTTTTGATAAAATTACAAAACTCCCAAATCAACCTTGCCTTCCCTCGTATTCTCCTCTTCAGTCACCGTCTCGCCTAAAATCCAACCCACACTCACGGGCGCCAGCAGCTTTGGACAAAGCATTGCTTTTGGGTTATACCATATCATTAATAAGCTGTGAGGAACACAATTATAATAACAGTAAACTTAAAGATTTGTGAACAATACGATCTTTGCACTGTTTTATTGATGATGGTTTCATAAAAGGAAGAAGGCTTAACAGTACACTGATAAGCTAGTACAGAGAACTACAGAAACAAAGATAAAGAATGCAGGAACGAGAAGGAAGAAGGAGATAGAGAGGAGAGACAACAGTTAACAGAATACAATTCATCAAGCACACCCCCAGTCTATTCTCTCTCTCAACTTATATTCTTTCTAATCCAATCACATAATCCTTCAGCCTATAGCTAACTCCCGCTCTCTTGCTCTTTGGCCAACTCCTGAGTGTGCGGATCTTTTGCCACTTGTCCTTCTTCATCAACTAACTCCAAGCCACCCTGTCTGCTGAGTTGAATTCCCTTATCATACTTGTCATCCACGTCAGCTGTCCTTATAACATTTCCCCTCCCATTGAAAACAACCTTGCCCTCAAGGTTGAAGTTGGGATACTGCTGCTGCATATGACCAAGGTCCTCCCAAGTTGCTTCATTTCCAGCTAAACCTTCCCACTGAATTAAGACTTGGGAAATTGATTGAGAACCCTTAACCACCTGTCTTGTATCCAACACTTTAATTGGTTGTAGAATTGGTCCTTGCTCATTAGTGAGGAATGGTAGTGGAATGTATGGCTCAGTGACATCTCCTCGAAGTGGTTTGAGCAATGAACAACGGAATAATGGATGAGTCTTTGCAGCGAGGGAAGTAACAGTTTGTATGCTACTGGACTAAGCTTATCAATGATTTTAAATGGTCCAAAATACCTCATTCCCAGTTTATGGTTCCTTCTCAAGGCTACTGACTTTTGTCTATAAGGCTGCAATTTCACCAACACCATATCACCTATTTGAAACTGCTCATCTTGTCTTTTCTTATCTGCCTGTTGCTTCATATGATGCTGTGCCTTGGTCAAATTCTGTTTCAATTGTGCCAATAAAATATCTCTATCTTGCAGTAACTCTTGTAGCATAGGAGGATCATTGGCATCAATAGTATACTTGATTAGAGTGGGAGGTTCTCTACCATAACCTGCCTTGAATAGAGTCATACCTAGACTGCTATGAAAAGAAGTATTGTACCAATATTCTGCCCAGGGAAGTACCTTGAACCAGCTTTTAGGATTTTGAAATGTGAAACACCTAAGGTACATTTCCAAGCATTTGAAGAGAGCCTCTAACTGCCCATCACTTTGGGGATGATAGGCCGAGCTCATGGCTAATGTGGTTCCTTGTAGCTTGAACAAATGCTGCCAGAACTTGCTTGTAAAAACCTTGTCCCTGTCAGTTACAATTGACTTAGGCATCCCATGTAACTTGACAATAGTGTTCATAAAGAGTTCAGCCACACTTTTACTTGTATAGTCTGTTTTCAGTCCAGCAAAATGACTATATTTTGACAACCTTTCAATTACAACCATAATAACAGTATACCCAAATGAGATTGGTAATCCTGTTGTGAAGTCCATTGCCAAATCCTCTCAAATATGATTTGGAATTGTCAATGGTTGAAGGAGTCCAGCAGGAAGTGAAGTTGCAGATTTTGCTTGTTGACATAAATTGCAGTGTTGCACAAATGTCTTTATGTCTTCTGTCATATTTGGCCAGTAAAATTCATTTTTTACAAATTTTTTACAAAATTCGCATAAAACATCAAAGGAATGACAAATTTTCATTCATTGCTTTATGCACGACCTAAAATTTTTAAACCACTTTAATGTTTTGGGAGGGTTGTCTATGCATATATCATTTCTGACACAAGACTTAATGGAGTGGCTAATAGTTTTTCATTCATTGCTTTATATTCATTCCAAAATTTCTCAAACACTTTTTAATTTTTACAAATATTTTTGTGAGAATCTTATATGTGCATCTGTAATTTCGCATAATCTTTTTAGTGAATGATTTGGATGAAAAGTTAAAATTTGTGGTCTAATTTTAACTGAGGGCTATTGGCCGCTTTATATATATATAGATAAACATTTTTTTTTTAAAATGGCAATAATTGATTCAGTCCTCTTTAAATTTAAAGAACTGAAGGGCCAGTGACAATCCTGTTTACGTCTCATGTTTTGCTTGCTGTTCCCAGTGCCAGATATTATTTTCTCGGATATGAATTTCTTGCAGTTCTAAAACAAATTGCAGAGTGTGCAATTATACATCTAGCCATTTAAACATTTTTTTCTCTCTCTCTTACATTAAAATTATCAAATATTTAAATTAAATCAAGGACTAAGATCTCTACGAGTGTGTTTGGAATGTAAAATATAAGAAATAATTTGATTTATAAATCAAATTTAATTAAATTTTGTGTTTAGAATATTAAAAAATAAGAAATGATTTAATTTCTAAAATCTCATGGATTTCAATTTTTTTGTTTTAAAAATTCTATCAAATTTGATAGAATTTGGTAGGATTTGATTTGATTTAAAATGAATAAACTATTTTACCCTTAATAATTATCTCTAATCACCTCTCATAAGGGTTAAAATGTAAAATAATAAAACCAAATCAAATCAATTCTCATTTTAATGAATTCCAAACACAAAATTTAATTTATAAATCAATTCAATTCTTATTTTTTTTTTAAAGTTCTAAACATAAAATTTAATTTTTAAATCAAATCAAATCAAATCAAATCATTTCCCATTTTAATTCATTCCAAACACAACCTACAGCTATTTTTATAATTCTAGAAGATCCTATTTCTTCCAAGAAATGCAGATGTCAAGCAAAATCATTCTATTTGTCACTATTACTGTTTAAAAAGATTTATCTTCGTCCTATTTTTTTTTTATCTTCGTCCTCCGTTGTAAATATAAGTAAATGACAATGATAAAATAAAAAAATAAAATGTGATTTTCATTTACGGTTTAGATTACTATTAAAAAGATTCAGTTGTGTAATCTTCATCCTCCGTTGACGCACCCCACCTCCTTTTTTCCAAAAATAAATAAATAAACAAATCTATTAAGTTTCAACCCACTACCAATGAATCGTCTCAGATGAGGTAAGGATAGGTTGATTTAACTTTGTCACTTAAAATGTACATAATAAATGAACTTCAACAATAGAGACCTAGTACAGAAAGGGGAAATAAATCAAATAATAATAATAATAATAATTTTTACGCTCATCGCAATCATCATCACAGCAAATTTTTATAAAAATAAATTAAAAATTGCTGGAAAGAATAAAATTATACAATTAGTGATATTTTAATTAATATGGATTTCATAACATAACTACTTTTTATATCTTATTATCTTCGTGGCGGTATCTGTATCCTCAAGAATAAGGTAGAAAGAACAAAGGAAAAGAAAATAAAGAGAAAAATACAAGGCAAAAAAATACATTTATATGGTGAGAGATTCTTGTGTTGGGCACATTAAACTAAACAACAATTCATACATCATCACCCTAAAAAATTTGTTTATATTTCACAAATATTTTGATTAATTTACTTTTTTAATTTGATCAAAAGTAAGTCACTCACGTTAAAATTAAAAGATTTACAAGAATATTCTTTACAACATGATCCTAAGAAATTGACATAAATAAAATTTATTTAAACTTATAAAAGTACAACTACTTATCCACATATTACATCCTCATCTATCGCTAGGCCAACCTCTGGGGTTCACTCTAAAATATAAAATATTTATGGGTTTTGTTAAAGACATTTGTTAAAGAGTCAAAAATATAAAGTTTTAATTGAAAAGTGGTGCATTTAATATAGAGTTTTGCTGTATCATTTTAAAATATATTCTATAATTATTTTAATACTTAAAAAAAAAATATTAAATAAAAAAATAAATATATTCAAGTCTTGAGAACATAATAAATATTTAATATTTTTATATTTAATAATTAAGATGATTATTAAAAAGATAAACTAAGAGAATTTAGAATCATTCTTTAATATATTAGGAATTCAAAAATTTTTACTTTTCATTTAATATATTAGTTAAATCCAATATTTATATAGCACAAAAATTTACATAATCATTTAATGTTAATAGGCATGTTTGGTTCAACTTATTTTATGAGAAAATAAAATAAGAAATTTTAAATAAAAATAAGGTAATCAATGCATTGAAAATTGAAAAAGTTTTACTTTTTTATTTAATTTTTTTTATTTTTGTATCTTTAAAAAGTTTTCTTAGCAATACTCCCCTTTTAAAATTAAATTGTTTTAAATAAAATAAATTAATCTAAACACATATTTAATTAAACTAATATATTTAATTTATGTGCAATAAGTTTACAAAAATTTCTCATGGTAGGTTAGATAGCTAGGAATATGAACAAATTAATACTCCTCTTATAATAATTGTTCACAGAATATTTTTAAATATTATTATTACTTGAATTTTAATTATATATGTATGATTTATATTATATAGACTTATATTAATAATTACTTACTTAAAATAAAATTAAATTACAAGAAATAACTATGTCTTAATATAAGAATCAAATATATCTTAATAATGAAAATAAGAAAATAAATTAAATTTATCTTAAGAAATCATCTATAAATTTATGATACTCTAAAATATTTTAAGATATAATAAAAATATTTTAAGATATTTTTTGGATATCTTATAATAATAATGGGCAATTAATTATTGGAAAATTATATTTGCATTTTTGTTACAAATTATTTTTACTTTTTATTTACATTAAACCATCCATTTCTAGAAAGGAAAGAGAGAAAGTAAATATTTAAAAGTGTTTTTTTTTTACTGTTGTTTACTTAAAAAGAAAGTGTAGAGTTTTGATGTAAAAAAAAAAGCAGGGTGTCCAAACATCAATGGACTTAATAGTTAATTCTTGTTAGAAGAATAGTCCAAGGAGCTTCCTTTCAGAAGAACAGTCCCCTCTGGTAGTTCCCAACGTCGTCGTCTCCGATTCCTCGGAGGGTGTCGCCGTTCGTTGCTTGTCATCTTGGTGACACCTTCCAGTAGTAGTACTATCAACCACCAGTACCACTCTCTCAGGCGAACCTGCTTGTGCTTGAAAACTCTCCAAGTTGACGTGGCCCAAACCAGCAGCAACCTTTCTCTTGAGCATCCTTGATCGCTGATGCTGATGAGTAGAACAACAATCTACAACAGGTTTAAAGGCCTTAGCTCCATCGAAGAACTGATCAGGCAGTGGACTCAACGCGCCACCTCGGAGAACTTTCTCGACCCCCAACTGGCAGAGGTGCCAGTTCCCAGTCCAGAGCAACCCCACTGCTCCATTTACTGGATTTATGCTACGCCCCACTGCTTCATACAGAAGTGACCCAAACAAAGCTGCCAACGCCATAATATAATTATTATTAATATTAATATACCACTACCAACCACAACTTATTTTACAAATTTGAAATTAATTTCATATTCTATATAGTATACATTACTTAATTATATGAATCTTAATTATTGATTATCTCTTGCAAGCAAGTTGAACAATGAGATGAGATAGTGGATACATATATATATATAAGAAATAAAGGAAGGAAGCTAATGATACGATTTCAATATAGTGAATAAAAGAATCAAATTCAATAACCCCCCTAGTTTTTGGGTTTTCGTTTCAATTCCAATTGTATCCATGCATGCATCTCAGCAGAATCAGATATACGCATATATACCGGATCTTTCGTTGGTGGGTACGGAGGAAAGGAAAGACATGAGAGTGGCACGGCCGAAGAACTTGGCGACGAAGAGTGTGGCGTGACCCTGGGCTTGTGGGTTCTCTATCCACTGTAGGCAATGCCTCAGCATGCAGTCGTGGCTGCAACCTTTTCGGAGGACACGGCAACCATTGCAGCTCATCTTCGTTCTTCTTCACCACACCTAATTAACTAATTAATTATCTACAACACTAGCTGTATAATGTATATATATGGTATGGTATCTTGGGGAAAATGGGCTTAGCTAGATAAATAAGGTTACAAAACAGAAAGCGCTGCAGGCTTTAAATAATTGGACTTGAATGTGTATATATGTGGAGGAAGGAAAGCGAGTGACGCTGAGGCATATGTGTATGTAGTGGTATATAATTATAAAGTGAGGATCGAGTGTGGTGCTTATGTCATGTAGTGGGAACCTGCATCATATCAACTACTAATTATAATTAACCATTGTTCACTTTTATTATTATACAACAAGCATGGTATGGTTGAGTTACTAATCGGCAGGGTCAGGGTGGTACCAACTATGCAGGCTTCCAAAGAAATGGGCGAGAGCGGCTCTGGTTCTCCGCAAGTATTAGAATTCCCTACACCGTTGGATTCCTCTCCACATATCTATCTCTACTATCATATTCTCTTTCAATTCCCGTTTTGGATCAATGCTTGTAAATGAAGGCTTTATTGTTCTCTCCAGTAATCGTCATTCAGTCTAATTATATACTTGCGGCAAGATTTTATTTTTTTATTAACTAATTTGCTGCAAGATTTTATATTTTATTTATCTTCCTTTGAATATTTTCCGATATGCTTTTCGTAGCTATTAAGTAGTCTTTGTTGTGGATATCAATATAACATTATGTAATATATTTAATTAAAAAATAAAATCACAAAAATTAATAGCTCAACCAACAGCCTAAGAAAAATGAAATACTTTCTCATGATATCCAAGTTCAAAATTAAATATATGATAATAATTACAATATTTCTTAACATCTAAAAAATAAGAGTTCTAAACAATTGAAGTAATATGAAAAGGATACATTAATATACGGATTGTGTGTGTGTGTGTGTTGGTGAGGTTTGATGACGCATAAAATAAGGATGAGAATGATGAAAGCTAGCATAGGCATAGAAGTTACAGCCAGAAGTTGGATACGTGGCGTCTTTATCCAAATTGGACCACAATTGCATTTAAATGAAATGCGTTTAGAGTATATTCCAACATAATTAATGTGTTTGTGGAAAATGGGATTCCAATTAGGTTAATCTTTCGCAAGGCAGACTTTGGCTTTATATGCATCTGAATGTGGTTAAAGGTAAGACTCCACCATGGTATCAAATTGTTTTTATTCTTTAATTTAGGGGCTGGCTGCCTCCAATATATCTCCTACTTAATTATTATTATTATTATCCATTATTATTAATTAAACTACAAAGTAATTTTTAAATAGACACGGTCTATAATAAATATTTAAATTACTATTTGACATATATAATGTGATAAAAACTATCATAAAATTATATCAATATTTAATAATACTTTTATACATATCACATAATAATTTAAATATCTTAAAAAATAATGTGATAGATCATACCTACTTTAATTTTTTTCTTAAACTATGTTTAATTAGGCCGTACACAACTCAAAGCTTCAAACTAGTTTGATAAAGAGAGAAGATCTATTCTAAGCGTTTCATCATTTTCAGCACTAACTTTCCATGTGTCTCTTCAATACATTAGGAAGACATATAAATTTTTATCTAAACTTGAACCTAGAGCACCAAGTTGGGTGTACCATAACAATCAAGACTAAGTTTAGATTTACGTCACGTAATTAATTTTATAAAAATCTATAAAAATATTAAATTCTGATTGATATAATGCACCTATCTGTGATGCTTCAAGTTTAGATAATTTTTTTTTTAAGAAAACAAATGGGATTTGGGAAAGGGAATTGAGCATACTATTGCTTGTAGAACCTTTCAATCAAATTGGACCTTTTTGTTGTGTCCAGTCTCAATTGAAGAAACCCTCCACTCCACATCACTATTTTATGTAGAACTATTAAATAACCATTCTTATGACACTGATTTCAGTTTTTCTGTTTGGCTAAATGTTTTTCTTTATCATTGTTAATTTTGTGTATATAAATGACCATTCTTATGGCCATTATTTGAATCATTGCCAGTCCTTTGTAATAAACGCTTAAACTTTGAAGTTTTTTTTTTTTATATTTGATTTAATGCTTGTTCCTACTAGCGTGTACCAATTGATTTTAGATTTTGGAGTAGCTCCAAAGAAGCTGACACTTTGACAGAAACGAAATGTAGAAAAGTACAATTTGCACATTATTAGTACAACTAATTGAAGTTAACAGCCAGGTTATTAAATGCTTCTTTAGCATATATTAACTATTGGTTCCATTATTACTAATATTTATTTATGGATAGAGTTTGATTAAACTTGCTGCCGTGGCACAATTATGTGTTCTAAGGAGAAGTAGTAATCTTGATTTTATTAATCTTATTAGATTAATAATCCACCTTAGAAAGTTGGGTATGCGGTTAATAGGTGCCGGATTATCATTATCAACTCTTTGACGTGCATTTTGAAGCATGTTTCTGCGGATTTTAGGTGAGCAATTTTGTTTTATGTATGCTAGATAAACAAATTGGATGGTTAGAGTGGAATTTGAGAACTCTCATCTGTCACGGTTGTAATTGTACAGCAGAGTTTGGATCGAATCTTTTGTTTTTATCTATAATCTATGTTTCACTGTGGATTACGTTGCACCTATTATTCTGCACCATTGTGAAACATTAAACAAAATGAATCTTAAAGAATCTAGAGGTGGCCGTTAAATTATATACAAAAAAATTGGTTTGACTTCCTGTTAAAACAATGAAGCACAAGCTTGCAGTTCCACAACATAGATACATGAAATATCAGCTCACGTTGCTCAGATTTCCCAAAATAGAGATTTTTTTTCAATATGAATCTAATGCTACATGCACATTGTTTAGTGCACACTCTCCTGACATTAGTCAGCAATAATAGTATATGAGGTTTTACTTATTAGCTAGGCTTGCAACAAGTGCACTCACTTGACAGAAACTTGGTCGTCATCCAGTTGATGTTGTGAGCTTATTATGATGACAATGGTGACTAACTCAACTTATATCGTTGGGCTCCTTGTATAGTTTATCTCTAAAAACACCTGGCGCTGTGGTTGGAGTCCCTGAGATTTCAATTTCAATTAACTTAGCACAGGGTCGTTTTTAACAACTATGATAGGATGGCAACCAAGACCAAGGATTACAAATTTCCATTCTTCGCAATTGTGCTCTTTTTTAATTATATGTACCTTGGTGTATTTTACTCTTCTAATTAGAAGAGATAAACCACTAGTGTTGGGCACTGTTGTCATAGAGAAACTAAGAAAAGAAAGCCCACCAAAAAAAATTGAAGAACCAAGAAAATGAACCAAACTACTTTCAGGAAACTGAATGCCTCTTTTTTCCCCCTGCCTCCCTTTGCTGTCCCAGACCTTTATGAAGGACTTGTTTGACTTGAGCAACCCTTTCATCTTGCTAATGACATCCCTGTCCACGTTTGGTTTAATATCTCCAATTTCGTCTGCCTACAACACCATTTTTCAGCCTTAAGGATGCAAGTTCCTTCCGTAATGCCTTCAACTCCTCAACTGTGGCCTGAGCATCCAAGTAATTTGCTGTGGTGCCTCGGAGCCCAACTATAGTGGTTTGGGTGCTATCAGGTACCCATTCGAATTGTGGGTCAAAAGAAGAATGGCTCCTTGGCGCCTCATGCATCTGGCTAACGTCACAACCTCTGTGGGCTGTGGCCCAATACCATCCCACTTTTGATCTTTTTCATGCTATTGTAGGAAAATGGAGTTGATTTTCTTTTACTTGAATAATAATACAACTCATACACCCATTTCAGACTTTAAAAATTACTCAATTAAATTTTAATAGTGGATAAAATTAGCATCTTGTACAATGTGATCCCACTACAGTGATCTCGTGTAAAATATAATCATATTATGCATACTACACTCATAAAAAAATACTACACTTTTACAGTGAACTCTTTATAACATCATAACCATATATAGAGTTCATGAGCCTAGCTATCTCACTCTAAGTGATCTTATGTAATATGTTTTTTATATTAAACTCAAAGGGAGTAGAGATTGTGCAAAAAGTATTATTTGAGAAAGTATCACTATCAAAATATCGATCAGCAGAAAAAACAAAAACAAAACTTATTGCCAAATAAGTGACCGGAATTTATATCGCTTTCAACATTGTCTTGTAATCAAATCCACTAACACTCTTTCCACGTGAGTGTGCTAAGCACCTAACTCTTCATTTTAGCAGCAGCAAACCCTAATAAATTATAGCAAATCAAGACATTTACTTTATTAACTGTGTTATCAGGATAATTAAAAAGAGAAAAAGTCAGGCATGTAGCAACAGCCGTATAATGTTTGATGTGGACCAAATTAATTAAACTTTGTAATCATCTTATTTGACCAAGTACTCTTTGGTTTGCCACTTCCAATCAATTAGGCCAACTGGAAATCCACTTGAAGCCCAAAAAGAACCTGCTTCACAATAAAAACTAACTTGGAACTGTGTTTGCTAGGTCATTTCCACGAAATGGTTCTGTCCCTTCCTACCAAGCCCATTGCTAACAGTCTAAAAATGGAAGAAAAAAATTGAAAATTATCCCTAGTGATTTACTGATAAATTAACCTAAACTTTGGGCTCAAATCATAAAACCAGGTGCATGCTGGGGGAGGCGGCTAACTGAATTTTCTATAATTTTTCTTTTTTCCTTTTGTTTTGTGTGCTTGATCTGGAGTCTGGACCATCTGGTAGTTGTTTGTAGTTGAATTAATAGCCGGATTAACTAATATAAGTATTCAAAAAGTCAACAATGTGGCAATTTAGTCAGACAGCTCAGATTGCATAGAACACTTCAAAAGAAAAACATCCATGATTATACAGATTAATTGAAACGATGCTGAAATCGATAAGAGGGTTAACGTCATATTAGAGACTTCAACTATATATTGGGATTTTCACTGGACAGTTTAAGCTGTTAAATTAATTTAATCGAGTGATTTTTCATCTTTTTTTTTTACCCAGTGATAATGTATGCGAGAATTGGGCTTGTTAATCTCTAGTTCAAGAAATTTGCATGAGAGGAAATATTAGAGATTGACTCGTTATTAACATTGATATATACTTAAATACAATGTCTTTGACAAAAGAAACAACATTAACATCAAATGAAGTAAATGCTGATAATAAAGGAACTTGACTTAAAATGTGCACTTGTCCTGAAAATTATGTGACGTGAAAAATATAAATAGCCAAAAGAAGATGACCGAAAAAGAAGTTGATTAACAAAATGAAAATGGTACAAATGAATGCACCAAAGTGCTGTAACTTTCGCGTTTCTCATGCCTTTCTTTAACGCCTTCCATTCGTTTTCAAATCCACATCTTATTAATTTCCCTTGAGTTATCTATCGAGATTAATTTAATCTAACATGTTGACCGTTAGTTTGCTTCTTGAGCAGGTGGACAATATTGAAAAACCTCACTATTCCACTATTGCTATTTTTATTTTCTAAGAAAAGCAAAGGATAATTCCACGCATGGGCTTCCTTCATATTTACCTCCCACACGCAAAGGACACAAATTCCTACTTGTATTTCTCATCTTATCGAAGCCTTAGGAGTTAGAACAATTTTTTTTTCCCCAAGTGTTAAAACTTCTCAACGAAGCAATCTTTAAGGTATCGTCATACATCCTTAAGTATATCCACTCGATAAAGGACATTGTACACGCTGCTTTTCAAACTTTCCTTCCTTTAAACCCATTTGCTACCTGCAGAAGCAGCCCAATCTCTCTCTCTCTCTCTCTCTCTCTCTCTCTCTCTCTAATTTTCTAAAAAATATATATATAAAGAAGAAACGAAGAAAGTGAAAGAAGCAGCCATGTTTAAGTATTGGCAGCCAAACACTATTGTCCAAAAAGGACATCCCGTTACAATTATTTTGCCTGCTAAGTTAATTATGGGAAGAGAAGAACAATAACATATATGGACTAGCATATATAAAATATGTTACGGAAGGCCGTGTTTGGAGGAACCCACTTTGACAGCAGGGCGCACACAACATTCACACTCCTTCAAGTCACAACTTCTTACTTAAGACCCCTGATCTGGCTTGCATAATAGCCACATAACGCAATGGTTAATTAGCTATTCAAAAACTTTGGAAAATTTTGGTCATTACTCAATTAACATAGCTTAATTTACGTTGGTTCTAGTAGAAGGAATTCAAGTCTATTAAGCATGTAGTTCTGAGTTTGATATCAAAATTTATATATATAGAAATATTATCGTTGAGAAATATCTCCGCTTAGGTGTCTAACAATATTTCAAAAAATTAGTCTTTTATTTATCGAATGATGAGATATTTTTAAAAAAAATTTAACATAGCATAATTTGAATGCATTATTTATTCATACAAAATACCACGTTGAAGCATTCCCTACACGGCTTGGTACAGGTGTTTGAAATATTAACAGTCTAATTTTTCAAATACTTGAAAATCTAATAATATAACATTAGAGCTTATTACATGTGCATCTATAAAATTAATACCATATTCTGGATACTTATAAGAACTCATTATTAATTAGTGGGTGCCTGGGTGGATAGAATTTGCCAACCCAATAACAATCGTCCTTAGTCACAAGATAAAGGTGTTGCAAATTTGGTATAGTGATAGTGTGATACCAACATGTGCATTAAAGGCAGGAACCACATGGGAGGGTTTCGGTTTAACCCACCTTACCCATCAGCCTATCATGTCAATGCCCGATTAATGATATGTTTCCTGCTTTCATTAGCCTTGCTTATAATTTTTTCCCCTTTTCCTCTAAAATGTGAGACAGCTGGGAGGACTTGTATTAGTTTTACTAGAAAGCATATAGTCGATAGTGAGCCTTAATTTCCAATTAATCTGTTAAAACTTTAATAATCATAATTCATGGAGGTAGTATTTATTTAAGCTATCAAAATGACTTCAACATTAACAAATAAACAACCATCTATGGGCATCTTCCTTCCTGCTGTCCCTGTGTTGTTCACGCGGCAGTGGATTTTTCCTTTTCTCATAGAAAAATTGGGTCCAAGAAAAACCCCACCATTATTTGATTATTGATTAGAAAAGACCTTGACTTAATCCAACTCTCAGTGATCAATCAGTTATGGTTTCAGTGCCACCCACCATTAATGGGCTTCACACATGTTTTGTTGTCTTAGTGAAACGTCAATGAGTAGATTAATTGAATTGGCAAACATTATTATTGGTGATAGCAATAATATTGAGAAATACTTACATATTACTTACATATACTGTCAATGGAGTTGTCTGAAAAAGTGAAAATGGGTAGTCTTTCCTGTATTGCCAAAATAATAATAATAATATTGCATACTTAGATTTGATTCTTCTAAAATATAGGCTGCGAATTTGTAATTAAATTTAAGTGAAATTTAAATATAATTCACGCTGAAAGGGGAAAAAAAAATAAAAAGAATGTACAATGATGTACAAAATGCTCAAATATATGAATTTGCACATTTTTGCTTGATTCTCACTTTTCCACATTTAACACAGTCAAACTTCAGTTTTTCTTTATTTCTCTCCAAGTATTTTATACTTCGGTATTTTCTTTTTTTGGGTGGTACAGAATGATATAATTTGTACTTGAATCAACATATGAGAAAGTGAAATCAAATTGATGATTATTGCTTATCTATACTATACTGTATTTTATTTTTTTTATCCCTATACTGTAAGTTTTTTTGAACTCCATCTGTAGTGTAAATTATATATAACAAAAGATATATGAGTTTCTTATTAATTAAATTTCTCCAATGAAAGTACTATTTTAAACGCAAAAGAGTAGAGAAAACTTTTGTGAGAAAGTAATAAATAACATAACAAGAGAGCAAACTCAAATTAAATTCACGGACACAACAAATTAAAGTAGCAAATAAGAAGGTCATTAGGATTTAGGAGTGTGGCAATAGTAAGGGACTAAAGGAGTTAAGTAATTTGCATGTAAGTTGAATTTTATTTTATTTTATTTTATTTAAAAAAAGTAAGTAATAATGATGAGATTTAATTGAATTCATGATGGAGGAGTGGAAAGGCAATGAACAAATTTGTCTGTACAGAGTAACAAAGAATTAAGCAATTGAGTTACAAAATGAGAAGTAGAATCCCCCAATTTTGGCGCAACCCAAAAAGAAGAAAACAAGAAATGAATGGAAGCTACTAATTATTAATTAAGGCGTTTGAATCTGTGAGTGTGAGGAAGCTACACCCAAAAACAAACGCGGCTTCTTGGGTACAGGGCTTTCCACCTCTTGTTCACCGCTCATTTTCTTCTTGGTGTTGGTGTTGGTGTCGGTGTCAGTGTCGGTGTCGGTGAGGGGTGCCGGCAAATTCAAGTCAAAGCCATGGCGGGTGTGGGTGGAGGTGGAGGTGAGGCCGCTGCTGTTGTTGCCTTCGTAGTGGCATCGCTTGTGGCCGCCCAAGGCCTGACCCGTCGGGAAAGCCTTGTGGCAGATAGAGCACTCGTGCATCCTTCCGGCGGTGGTTGAGGTGGGGACGTTGTCGGCGGCTTCGGATGAGGAGGACTTGCGGTGGCTGGCCTTGTGGCCACCGAGTGCTTGGTAAGAGGGAAAGGCTTTGCTGCAGACGGTGCACCTATGAGACCGCTTTGTAGAATTAGTCGTACTCGTAGGCTGTGTTTCGTGATGATGATGATGAGAAGTGTTGTTGTTGTTGTTGTTGCCACTGTGGGCGAGCATGATGAGGCAGAGAGCGAGGTACTCTTCCTCTGTGACTGTGGAATTGGATGGGGATGGGATATCGAGACGGGGTCGTTTCGAATCGGAGCGCTTCCTCTTGGCCCATGCCTCTACGCAGTGAACCTCAACCTTGTCTTCTTCGTACGGGAACCGGGTGGCTGCTGCCGTGCTACCAGAATTCAGAGCCTCCAAAGCCATTGTTATTATTATTTGTAACAAATTAACTCACTCAGATAGAGAGAGAGAGAGAGAGAGAGAGAGAGAAAGAATTAATGAGGAAGGGACTTATGAGCTGTGAGGAAGGATGGGTGTTTATGTTTATATTTATATAAAAATATAGTGGACTGGGTTTGCATTGCAAGGTAAAACGAGTGAATGAATAGAATAGGCAATAGGGGTGAGTTGGTGACTTGGAGGGGAGGGAAGGGGGAGGAGAGTGAAGTGGGTCAACTAAGCTTTAGCTACAATTTAAGGATGCATATGATGACTTTTTCTGGGTCAAAACAGTGTTACGTGATACGTCTGCCATTTCTTTCTTTCTTTCTATTTTTTTTCTACACACCTAGGTGATGTCATACAAATGGTTTTGGGTTGTGGAACGGGAATGAGCTTGGATGCCTGCGTGTTAAACACAAATTATTTAACGAAGAATAATGATATTTACACGACAAATTTTTTAATTATTTTTAGAATTTAATTTTGATATATTGTTATATAGTGTAGAGTTGTTTATATTATTAATTAATTTTTATTTTTATTTTAACGTATAACCTAAATAAATTTTTTTATATATGACAAGTCTCATTCATCAAAAAAAAAAGAAGAAGAAATTAAAAGAAACAGAACCATTTTATAACATATGGGTCTACTTTGTAAATATAGACTCAAACAGCCAAAACTCAAAATATATACCTCATCATATTAGCATATATGCAATAATTTTTCTATTCTAAATTTGCCGCAGGTATAGTAAAGTATATCAAAATCTGAATCCCCTATATATATATATATATCCGAATCTTTACTTATAATTCTTGGGCTGCTTCTTCGTGGCGATTGCCGCATAAGTGTGTTCGCGTCAGCTCTTTGGTCACGGTCCTCAGTTGATTGGCACACAGGGAATGGAATATACAGTTGATGAGATGGTTGCAAGCAACGTGGTCACTGGTACCGGTCAAGGATGTTTATATTTCAATCCAATTTTCTTTACTCCTTGTTTTCTTCTAGAAAATACAAGCGCCTCCAACATCTTTCTCTTCCATTTTCTTAATACATACAAATACTTCATGAGTTCATGTCTGCTCCCATATGTTTGTTTGGCAGTCTAATCCGAAAGATAATAAGATTTTCTTTTTATAATATCGAAAATCTAAATGATAATTAAAGAAACGAAAAAACAACTATCTAACCCAATAATTACCTTCTAATTAATCGTTACGTCATAACCAAACAATTATTTTTAATGGTTTAATTTTTTTTTTTGTGCATCAGTATTAAGCTCTATAATTATATGAAGAAAATTAATGTAAATTACTTCTTTCAATTTGACTGTGTGATAATAATTCTTGTAGTTTTAAATTAACATAAAATATTAATTTTTTTACTTTACTTATTATTTTTTATTTTAAATAATCAAAAATGTTTAGATTCTTTAACAAATACCCTGAAGACATTATAGAAAAATTCTATCTTTTTAACAATTTTTTATATTTTTATAATTACTTAAAATAATATATATTAAATAAAAAATATATAAAATTTAATGTTTTAAGAACTTAAAGTATTTAATATTTTTTAAATAATTAAAACAAGATATAGAATTATTTTAAAAAAGTCAGAATTATTTATAATATATATATATATATAATAATAATAATTTCACCCATGTAAGTTGCAACATTTTAAACGAAAAAGAAGGTGCAAGCACAAGTGAAATTCTAAAATATTGTTCGATTATTATTTTAAGAAATTTTATAACGGTTTAATTTTAATTTAATGACATGCAAGGTTATAAGTGTCGTGTGTTATATTTTAATTGGACGGGCAGGCATAGGACACAACGTAGAATCGGCAGGCATAAGACAACGTATAGAATCGCTTGTAATTAGTGACATTAGTTACTGTTTGTATTAATTGTGAAATTTTAATTATTTTAATAATTAATTATTATATAATTAATTATAATAAAATTAATTTTATATTAGATAAAATTTTTTAGGTATTTGTAATTTTTTTTAATAAAAACATTATGTGTACAATTTTTTATAACTTTAATAAAATTTTAAAAATGATACTTAAGTAGTTAAAAATTAAAATACATATTATATTTTTATTAGAGAATAAGATACGTATATTTTTTTAAAAAAATATCACAAACACTAAAAATTTTACTTAAGCTTTGTCTTTTTTATTTGAATATATTATTAAAAGATAATTTTAAAATAATTTATTTCATTTGAATGATATAAAAAGAATTATTTTTATGTATTAAATTATAAAAAAAAGTATAAATGATTAAAAAATTATTTGATTGAAATAAAATAATATTTATATCTAATTTTTTTAAATAATCTATAATTTAAAATTATAAGTTTCAAGTTTATGAAAAAAATATTTGAATATATTAAATTTTATGTAAAAATTAAAACATGAATTATCAAATATACGATGAATAATAAAAAATTTCAAAAAAATTTATTGACACAATAATTTAAGTTGTGTCTAACATACTCTTAGTCCCTAAAATTATAATCCATTAGTCAAATAAATCTTTCAAATATATAAATTTTAATAATCTTAATCAATACTTATAATTTTATGGGCTAAACAGGGATAATTTAAGGGGGGATGGACCTTGGCCCCCTTTCTCATTAATTTCTTTTAAGTATTAATAATTTAATTAAAAAAAAATAAAAAGTAATTATATTATTTTTTATAAATTAATATTTTTTATATTAACACTCTTATTTAAAAATTATATACATATATATGATTTTATATATTATTATTATACTCTAATATCTTTCTTTGTTTACAAATTATATATACATCTCTTATTTTATATACCAATATTATATAAAGTCTCATTGAAAATATAAAATAAGAAAAGTATGAGTAATTTCTCAAACAAAAATGATATCAATATTATAAGAAGTAATCTCAAAAGAGATCAAGAAAATTATACAAAAATAATGAAGTTAAAAGATATTAAATATTGATATGATTTGATAAAAATTTCATTATTTTATATATATTATATTACACAACTCATCTTTCTATTAATTTTTAATCTTTATATAATAAATCTACTAGCTTTCTCACTTTTAACTTTACTATCTTTTCTTTTTTAAAATATATATATATTTTAATTTTGCCAAATTATGATGTAAAGGATACATTTAATATCTAATACTTTTGTGATACATTTAATATCTAATATAAATATTTTTTTTTACTTTTTTACTTTATTCACAAATCTTTTTATATAATGAAAGAAAAATACTTTTTAAAGTGAATAAATAAGAATCATTATTCTTAAATTAAAATAGTATATTTTGATCTTATTAAATAATTTATGGTGCTAATCTTTATTTGTTAACTTTAAATTTTTTATATATTTAATAATATAATTAATGATTTTCGATTAAAATATTTTCTTCCGTCCCAGGAAATATAAATTTTTTGAAATTAATGATTAATATGATTAATACTTATAGATTAAAATGGTAGTTTATAAAACCGTCCATATCTCAAAGAAAGCTGACATGTCACCACGTGGAAGCTCTAGATGCTTCACTCTGCCACGACTCCAGTGAAGTACCAGTCAACTCTCCACTTCAACATACGTCTACTCCTTCTCCTAACTCTCGTCTTTAAAAACAAAACAAAACAAAACAAAAACTTATTGCATGAGGCCGTGGTCCTATTTTATTGCCATCAGGTTATATGAAAGCTGTAGTGTATTTTTCATTTCTGTTTTATAATGGAATAAGGAAAGCATAACGTGAAAGCCTATCAATCTCACCTTTTTCTAATCAGAACCGCATCCCCGATTAGATTTCAACTTTCTAGTTTGTTTTCTTAATCCCTTCAATCACCAAACGGTCAAATTTGAAATGATATATACATTATTGACTGAAGTTGATAACAGGGACTTTAGTTGTCCACATACATGAACTATTCCAAAGTTACATCTTCGTTAATCAATGCTAATCCATCCAAGGGAATAGCTACATTAGACAGTTGCGTCATAACTAATTTAACGTTAAACATAAATCACACAATAGTGAATCAATCGAATTTTCGAGGGAGGGAAATGAAAACTTCAAAATAACACAAAAAGCATACATATAGCTTGAGGTGCAACCATTATAGGGCACAATGGCACATCATAAAATGTTGCTTAGCTGGCCAAAAAACAAACAAATAAAATGCTGCTTAGAGCCAATAGAATCTCTGAAAAAGAAGAAGAGACGTAGCTTTCAGTTCCAAGTAAGTATGCCGTCTGGGTTTCCCAGCATAGCAATTAGCAAGAGCTCGGGGAGAATATATTTTTTTTTTAAAAAAAAAGGAAAAAAAGGAAGAAAGAGTTTGTGGCGTCAAAGTTAGGCATACGGCGTGACAAACACTACCTTACAAGTAAACACATAAAGGAATTTTAATTTGATGCAGTTCCCAAATCTGAGAGCATTAGCAACTCACCGAATGAAAGGGTTAACTAATAAGGTAAAAGGAAATGGGAAGTACTTGCAAGTAAGGCTGCTGAAATCATGCCTCACATAATCACTCGTTAAATCTTAACAAACCTAAATCTGTTGTTTATTTTCGTGCCCATAACTTCAGGTAATGCTAGTATGTGTGTCTATGTATGTAGTTTTTTTTTTTTTACCGAATATAGTTAATTCTTTACTAGGAGTGAAGAGGGATTTAAAGTCCTATATATTGGAGAAATAGGTATCTGTCCAAAACTTCTAATAAGCCTAGAAGAATACGCCTCTTATGCACCACTAATCAAGAGAAATATATTGTTTACGTAATCAACAAATACAATATTCTTTTTGTGACCTAAGCACAAACACTTAGGCTATGTTTGGAAGCTAATTTTAAGAGGGAAAGGGAGGGAAGGGGAAGGCTTATCCCATGCCTTTATCTTGTTTGGAAGTTTTGGTATGGGAAGGAAAGGGAATAAGGATTTTTCATTAATCCTCTGAAGCCCTCCCATCCAAAATTTTTCCAAATTGGGGAATTTTGGGAGAAAAAAATAAATGTACTAAAATGCCTTTTTTTGTCCCAAATTGCAGACGGTTGCATATTTTGGATATGGTGGCTCTGAAATTCTCGACTTTGTAACTCCGATCTGACAAGCACGCACTGCTCTACCAAAAAATTTTCGTCCAAATCAAGGCTAATTTTTTGAACTTACCTTGAGTTCTCAAGCTTTAGCTTAGCATGTGAATCTCCGATCTTTGAGAGGACCCATTCCATTTGGAAATGTAGCGTGATGAACGTAACTCCATTCGGAAAACCAAGTTTGATGAATTTAGTTTTTTACGTAAATTTTCATATGATTTTTAAAGAATATGATTTTTTTAAATAAAGGGTAAAATGGTAAAAATATATCTTAAACCTTCCATTTCCTTTTCTTCATATATTCTACACTACTAAATGAAGCCTTTCCCTTTAAACCCTCCCTTTTCTTTCCCTCCAAACTTCCAAACACACCCTAATCTTCACTATCTCTAAGATAAATCTTAAGATAGCACAAAATTTTAAGACAAAATTTCTTTTTTTCCCCAAATTGCAGATTGCATTGAATCATGAAAATGTAAATCTGACACTGCACAAAATGTCCAGTCAAGGCTAATTTTTGTTACCTTGAGTTCTTTTTGAACATTAAGGTAGCAACCTTGTCGTCAAAATTCGCACTAGGGGTGGAGAAGCCATGGTTGCATATCTGTGTAGATCTAGGAGTAGCGCATGATGGTACCAAACAAAGATAGGAACAATAGCAAGTGAAAAGCATGCAGAGCATACCGACACAACCCGAGTAGATGCGGCAAGTAGTGATTAGATGCAAGGTGTTGTTGGTGATGGCCTCACGCTAGGTTGGAGAGTTTCGTGGATGGTAGTGGATGGAGAAGATGAGACTAGAGGCTAGTGGCCCTAAAGAGAACTCCAACGAGAAAGACAACATTGCCTACTGCAGAAGGAAGTTGCACATCACGATGACAATGCTAGAACCCTAGCGGCTTATTTGGGGAGGCAAAGAAAATCAAATGAATGTTTCAAAATGTGCGATTTAGATCTTCTTAATTTTTTTCTCAAGTAGTTAAGTAGAGGAGAAAGATATACACAAAAAATTATTAGTAGAATCCGATTATTATATGTGAATTTTTTTTTATAACTTTTGTGTCTATTTTTTTTTCACTTGACTATTTGAGAAAAAAAATTGAAAAGATCAAATTTGTCTATGTATATAGTTCTTGAAACAATTTATCATTAAAATAATATATCTAAATAACTATTAAATATAGCACAAAAATAATTATTTAATAAATGGTAATTATTTCAATGACATACATTGTATTGATAATTTGTGACATTTATGATATTAGACTTATTTTCTTGTAATAAATAAATGATATTTTACTCATATATAACATTAAATATATTTCCAGTGAAAAAAACTTATATTTATGCACCATTATTTAATTTTATTATATTAAATATTTTTTGAATAACTTTAATATTCAATTTTAATTAAATACATCAAAATGAGTTTTCAATGTCAATCTTTAACATCAAATTGATGTCTAAAGAATAATGTGATGTCAAAAATTATATTAAATGATCATTTTAATATATTTACTAGTTAGTTAACTAAAAAAAATATTTACTAGTTAGTAGCAGGTGTATTGTACGAAACATTTTTAAAGTTTTAATATTTATTTAGAATATAATTTAAAAACTTAATTTTTAATATATTATACATATGTAACATATTATAAATTTAAATATTTTATTTTAAAGTAATAGAGAAACTAAAAGATATATAAATATTTTAGATTAGTCTAACAATATATAAAAGCATTGTACGTATTAATTTTTACATAAAGTTATCTATGGAAATCTTCTATTTGATTAAGGAAATTAATTAAAAAAAATAGAGAATTGATTGATATAGAATTAATTGTTTTGATAGTTAACAAAGCAGAAATAAAAAACTATAATGATGTACATACGAAAAAGGAAAAATTAAGATGAAAAAAGAATGATTTGATAGGCGACATATAAGAAGAGAGAAAAGGAATCCACCTCTGTGCATAAGCCAAAAAGTTCTTCTGTAGGTAAGAAGCAATATTGATATGTAAGACTAAGAAGTAATATTAATTTTTTTAATTAAAAAGATAACATGATTAATTGAGAGAGTAATTAAATACATTTTATTATTCTTAAAGAGAAGAAATATAATTTAAATAAAAAGAAAATACTCCAAAAATGAATTAGTTACACTCAAATATAAATACTCAATTTTATAATATAAAGATAAATTATTAGGACATGTGTATCTTTAGAAGTTCAAAATACATACTTGCTCATTTTATTTTCTGTAGACAAAAAGGAAGCTTCGGGAAACTAATTAGAAAATCTTACACTCAATCTACTAGTCAACTTATGTTGCCGTGGTCCTCTATTTTGCACCGTCCTTGGTAACAAGTTCTCTAGTACATACTTTATTTTCAAAAGTCAACAAGAAAGTTTCTTTGAGTTTTCTAAAACAAACAAAATAAAAAATATTCTGATTATTGACAAAGTCTTTGTTATACTTAATCTCATTATTCATCTAATTTTTATATATTTAATTTTTTTTAATCCACTCATAAATTTATTTATATTCTTAAAAATATTATAATTACATATAAATTAATTTAATATCTTTCTTATATTATCATATGATATAAATAAGATATGTATATAAAATTATTTTCCATATTTTTTAACTGTCAACAATTTTACTTTTAGCGTCTTGTTATTATCTAGCACTTCAGTTTTTTACGGAAATTTCAGGAAACTAATAAAATAATGTTATTCGTGGACATCATTATGCCTACTCTTTTATGTTTTCCATTCTCTAAACAAATTCCTGTTCTTTATTTATGCAAGAAATCCTATTTGAAAATTTTTTTAGTAACTAACTTTCTTTAATTTTCATAATTATGGAAGTAAATAACCTTTTTAGTAAATAATTATCTCCAGTATGTATGGAAGTAACAGATTTCTAGTTTGCGGAACAATACGTAAAAATTCTTAATAGCGGAGGACAGGCAACGCCGTAAGGGATGGGCCAATATTTGTGAGAAGCATAACAATAGTAGTCATCCTGGGCTTATCAATTTCATTTTACTTTACAACATAACAACCTTCACGACTTTCAGGGGAAACTGGACACTGGACAAACAAAATAGAAAAGCCAAAATCTCACCGCAGCTTGTATCTAGTATCTAGAAATTAGCAAGTGCTTCACAAAATTAGTTTACATGTCGTTTTGGTGTTCACAAGAAAGAAGTGAACAAAGTACACAGTAGAATGACATAGAAAAGAAATTTCTATTTTCAAAATTACTATCAGGAATCAGTGAATCACGCTGGAGGATTGGGATAGACTTTGGGTTTTGGCTTGACCTCTATCTCGTTTACACTGCGAACATAGATAGCATCTTGTTCATGGCTGCAAAAGAAACGGACAACAGGTTAAAACTAGCTGAGAGAGAGAGAGAGAGAGGGAGAACTTACGGTTTTGGCCCCTCTTCAAATGTGTAACTTGATGCAACAGCCAGGAGGCGTCCATCTCTGCTAAATGAAAGTGCAGCAATGCTAGTTGGATATTTTGAGTACTGGAAGAAGAAATGGCAATTTAGTAATTGAATGCAGTACCATAAGAAAAATCTGGCCTCTCAAATTACTCAAGGCAAAAGGGAAAAACCTGGTACAGCCTCTTCTTGTTATTTCCATCCCAAACATTAACATAACCATCACAACCCCCTGTGGCAAATGTACCATATCTGCAGGAAGATTTTTCATAAAGCACTTTGTTAACCACTATTCCGTCAATGTATGAGTTGGTAATCCTAGCATGTTCAACCCATCCAATTTCAAATTCCATTTAAAGTGTAATATCACCAATTTCATCTTTGGTGCCTTGAATGATAAAATGGTACTGACAAGGCAAAGCCTAGAGAAACAATTAAGCAAGCATTTTCAAGATGCCTAATTTTGGTTAATTACTTATTATAGCAAATGACTAACTCACCACATGCCAAGAACACTTATAATATCTCCAAGTCAGTTTCTCACACATTACTTTTTGGGGTCCTGAGTTTCACACCTAATCATGATCCCATCACCATTCAGTTCTGATGCGACCAATCTTTCCCAGCATACTTGCAAGTATTTAATTCCACAAACCTCATAGCCATGCCCATGAATATTATGTATGAAAGGAACTGCCACACAGTCAGTTTTGCGAAAAGAAGAAGAAGAGAATTTTACTCTTGGTACAATACCAAGAGATTTCTCCTTTCCTGACCCAATCCATTGTAGCACCTCTCAGTTGGTAATCATTCTTTGGATCCAGAGAAACTAAATAGCTTATATCCAGATGTTGATTTCACAGTCTACCTTAATCACAATCTGTTTTAACCCTCTTTAGCATGCCTCATTACCCTCTTTAGCATGCCTCATTAATTAAGGAGATAATAAAATTCAGTAGATAAAGAACTCTAAAAATACTTACATGGGGTGGAATGCCATGGCATTTACAGGATAGACGATGTCCCTTCCAGCTTCAGATTTTCTGTGACACTTAAAAGCATATCTGCACATAGTTTAGAAGAGCCATTAACATAAGAATGATGAACAGATGCTATTTCGTGTACACAGATGACAGGCATGATATGCAAAATATTCATTTCACAGTAATAGAAAAGGCAAGCATAGAGAGATAAAAATCCATACTTTTTTGCTTGGCTAGCCTCGGAGAGGTCAAAGAATTCCATTGCAACCCGCCCTTCAACAGAACTAAGTGCATATCCTGCAAAAAGTACTTATATAAGTATGCAGTAAATCAAATATCTAGGCTAAGAAACACAACATAAAAATCAGTGTCATCTGACATCTCTGGAATCTATTATGCTACATAAAACAATGTGAATTTATAATTATCACGCATTTGCACAATATAGTTTCCTCTTTCAATAAATTTCTGGTGCTCATAAACAATATTTAAAGCACAGAGCATAAGCAAACATATACCAGCGGTTAACCAAGATTGCTAACAAGATTTTTGAATCAAAATCAAAGTACAAACTTAAGTTTTCCAAATTATTCCACAATGCACAGAAGCTAAAGTTTACCTGTTCCGTTTGGGTAACAGCGCACACATCTGGTTTGATATTTCAATGAAGATTCCCTTCGTTGCTCAGGTTGAGACATGTTCCTCAAATCATAAACATTAACATGTCTTCCAGCTGTTGCTACAACTAGCCGATGTCCAACAAGAGATAGAGAGTAAACACGCTCAGGTTGTGGATATGTCCCAACGAGAGTGCGCTCTTGTCCACTTGCACCTCTAGGGTCCCAACATTTTAGGGTTTTGTCCCAACTACCAGTGATCAATTGCCCTATAATGATGGACAAGATACAATGTAGCCTATTGTCAATTTTCCACAAAATAAGAGCACATAACTGTTTTGAAGCTGCAAATATTGACATTGTCAGATACAAGTTAAGAATGAAAATTCCTCTGAAAGGGGATAGTATTATATGATTGTAAATAATGTTAAGAAAGAGCGTTAAACAACATAGCAGCAACTCTTTTACAGCCTAATACATTATCATTGTTTGTTTTTAATTTCAACAATGGTCTTCATTCCTCAAGGCACATTTCAGGAGAAGCTACACATCATAGACTACATCTAGTGATCTACATCCCTTATATTGCTCATTCCAATGAATATCACCCAGCAATTCCTTGAGAAGATATCTTGACGAAAATGTCCAGTTGATGTTTTAGAGAATAACCGTTCTATCCAAAATTTCATAATCAATATCATCAGTTACTATTACAAATTTCTGACATTATGACACATTTAGTTTGGTTGGCAATAAAACGAGCCAAGAAGGGCATGGAAGAGTGGAGTACCTAAAAATCAAAGATAACAAATACAGTATTAATCAGGCCACTAACAGTGGAAAAAAAGATTATATACATTTTGTTGGCTGCAATTTTTTTTTTCCACGTTTGCAGTTTGTCAACAGCAGATCATATCAACATTAGATCTGAAAGCTAAAGCATACGGGTATCACAACCAGCCAAGCTCTCTATCAAGTTAAGCAATTGACTATTTACCAAGCTCTCTATCAAGTTAAGCAATTGACTATTTAACTGTCAATCGATCAACAAATAGAATCTAGCAGTTACAAAAAGGTTTGCTTCAGTGTGAAATGTATATTTTTATGTTTATGTCACAAAATGAACCTTTAATAACTAGTCCATACATTTAGATTTCTGCCGTAAGAACAGAACAAGGCTTGGCAGAACACGTTTTGATAACCCAGAAAATAATACATGAACATGGTAAAAAAATACATGCCAGAAAACAAAATACATAAAAGGTAAGGCATCCCAAACTGCAATGATTCAGCAACTTGAGTGTGAAACCAAGGAATATCTGTGATAAAATTGGACAATGTATCTTGCACAGAACAAGACATATGTTCTCCCACAATTTTGCATGTGCAAACATATCATATTTGGATGTGTTAACCGTTATGCATACAACAGTATCTTAAATCTTGTCCATCAAAGTATTGCAAAGAAATCAGCGGTATCCTGAGTCCCTGGCACTACCATCAACATCGATTTTAACTGGACCATCCATGAAAAACTGAATAACTGAAATTACTCCCGAAATTGCTAAAGTTGTAACCATTTAAGAGTAATTTCTTTATTTTTGGAGCTCGATTACATAGTGAAAAGAAGAGATATGGTGAGCATTGGTAGATTAGATTGAAAAAAAAAGAAGCTAAGACAGTGATGAGTAGAGTAAGAGACCTGCAGCATAGGAGTACTCGACACAACGAACAGGTGCATCATGCCTTCCCAAAATATCCTCCTTATTAGTGCTGAAAACGAGCCTGTAATGTAAAAAATTATAGTTAATAAAAATGGATTTTCATTTTCAATAGATGAAATAAGTACATTACAAGGTGGATCTGCGCAATATATGACAAAAAAGTCATTCCTGAAGCAGAAGCAGAAGTAAGATAAAGAAAGAAGGAAAGGGGATGAACTGAGAGTGATTGATGTGATGATGAAAATGAAATAGAGTGACTGACCGCCTGACAGTGTTATCGGCGGCGGCACTGAAACCGGAAAAATCGTCATGGAAGCAACAGTCAAGGACGGGTCCACCATGCATGAACTCTCCTCTCAGCACATTTGCGCTCGCATCGTACAACCGCACGCTCTGCATTGAAATTTGAAATTTTAATTTTGAAGGTAAGAAGTAAGTACTAGGCCTAGGAGAAGAGTGAGAGAAATGTAGGTTTACCTTATCCCATGAGGAGACGAGTAGGTGATCGCTGTGGTTGGAGAACCGAAGGTTCGAGATGCCGTCCGACGGAGGGCTCGACAGC
This sequence comes from Ormosia semicastrata, assembly GCA_029884595.1. NCBI lineage: Eukaryota > Viridiplantae > Streptophyta > Magnoliopsida > Fabales > Fabaceae > Ormosia > Ormosia semicastrata. Next base: position 26,860,255 of record JAQQTO010000037.1, on the reverse strand, counting down.
TCTCGCCCGGGCGCCGCCGGTGGAAGCACAGATGTCGTCATGCCTGTGAATGTGATTGGTAATGGTAGTTAGGGTTTTGGGTTGGGTTCAATAAGAGAAGAAAGAAGGAGAGGGAACTTGGTTTCAAAATTTTAGGCAATTTGGGATCAGGGTCGGTCACCCACGATCCCTTTATTGTTATTCTAATTTGAAAGCCTTCAAATTCTTCTTTACTTTTCCTTTCCGGAATGGAAATGGAAATGGATATTCAATTCAAATTCATACTTCACACTTCATAGTCCCCGGTGGAGCTGGAGATGGAGGTGGAGAGGAAGCCATTGTAATTTAAAATCCTTTTCCACTTAACCTCAGGCCCAAATCACAAATAACCCAGGCCCCTCAAATACACCTTTGCCCAAACTTCGCACAATGGATTGTAACCCATCTTTCACACCCGGCCCGTTTATCTGTTTTTCTTTTCTTTTTTTATGGTTTAATTTTGTGTACCCGTTATTATGGGAATTAAGTTCAAAAAAAAGACAAAAAAACTGAACGAAACGGATCTGAAGGGGAGTGAGCTGAAGCTATTGAGAGAGGAGCAGAGCAGTGAGCAGAGAATGTGATTATGGTGTTATCGGAATAGGAATGGGAATGGGATAGGATGGTGCTCTTGTTCTTCCTCTTCGCTTTAATCCCTAGAACTAGAAAATTCATTTCAAATCTTTGAAGCTTTTTATATTCAAGTTTCAATGCAATGGTGGTCTGCAAATGTCGCAAGGTTTCCCTCTGTTTCTTTCTCTTTCCCTGCTTATAATTCACTTTTCTTTTTACTTGGTACCCGCAATTATGCTTGATTTGTTTGCGGCCTATGCTATGTAGAGATCGGATTGGGATCAGATCAATCATCTACCAGCTGCTTCTGCATTTCTTTTTATTTTTCTGCAACTGCAAAATGCATTGAACTATGTATGTATGGGATTAGAGCTAACATTACAACTGAAACTGATTAGCGTAGGCATGTCGTTCTGTGTGAATTTCATTCCTGCCTTGGGGCGCCATCACCGTTTTCTATCTTCACGAACTAACGGTATGTGGTGGATTTTGTTTGGCGTGTAGGCTACTAAGTTATACTGCTTCGTCCACAAAGTTCCTGTCTGCGGAGAATGCATTTGCTTCGCTGACCACCAAATCTGCGTCGTAAATTTTTCTCTTCTCTTTCCTCCCTATTTTCTTACTTTCAATATACTTCACTTTTCTCATTGTATCATCATACTACACTTAAATTTGGGACGAACTCTGAGCTTTTTGTTTCGGAATAAATAAAAAAGAAAAGAAAAGAGGGAAAGATAATTGACAACGAATTTTGACGTGATACTTGTATTTATTCGTTAGTATTTTCGTTCTGTTTGCCATCTTTCATAGGTCCGGACTTACTCAGAATGGGTTATAGATGGGGAGTATGATTGGCCCCCTAAATGCTGCAAATGCCAAGCTGTTCTAGAAGAGGGGACTGGATCTCAAACTACTCGACTGGGTTGCTTGCGTATGTGATTTTGCTTATGTATGCCTTTCAAACAAATCCTGTTCAATGCAAACTGAATTACATAATATGAATTCTAATTTTTGTATGCAGATATTATCCACACAAATTGCTTACTCTCGCATATCAAGAGTTTTCCTCCACACACTGCCCCAGCAGGATACGTCTGTCCCTCATGCTCCACTTCAGTATGAGTTAACTTCAAATGATTTCTTTCTTCTTCAGTTAGTAAGCTTTTTGGTTGAAAGTAGTGTATTAATGTTCTTTAATTTGAAAAGTAGTGTATTAGTTGAAAGTAAAATTTCTACATTGCAAGGTTGCCACCTGTCTTTGTAGTAACCTTTCAAGGAGGCTAAAATTCTGTGACAGTGCTGTTTTTTTGGTGCATTTGGTTGGAGCGGAGCACACTTGCCCTCAAATCTGCTTTGGGATAGGGTTATTTTCTTATCTTCTCTCTAGTACTCAGCCCATGGTTGTTTCAAAGGGGTTGCAATATTCGATTTGTAATGGAATTGGGCTGCCCTACTGTGTTCCTAGTTTCCTTAGTTTTGTTTTATTTTTTCTCAGCTCTTGAGGATACCTTATCCTCGCTTTAGTGTACTTCTTCTTTGCTTTTTAATGACACTTCTTTTTCTTTAAAAAAAGAAGAAGCGAAATGTTATGTTCTCTTACTTTATTTTTCTTTCTTTCTTTCTTTTTACCTTTTCATAATTATTGAGAAGTAGATAGAAACCCCAGAAGGGAGGTTGCTTATCTTAGCAAAGGTTGTCATGACTTGTACTTTTATCATAAGTATTCTTAACTGAAAGATAGTGTTGTTTTTTGTCTGGCTGTGCTCAAACTTCAAAGTATGACTCTTGGTGTTTTAGATGCCTACTGCCTAGAGCAATGTGTATAAACAGCGAAAAAGAAGTGACATCAGACATGCTCTGTTCTTATCCTTTATTTTTATTTTCTTTTCTTTGTTTCATTTTTAATCTAAATTTCTTCATTATTAAGATGTAGATAGAAACTCCAGAAAGGAGATTGTTAGTGCTTCCTTCAAACCATTACTTAGTGGTTTGTCTTAGGAACATTATCATGCAAGTAATTGCTCAGTCAAATAGAAGTGCAGAATGTTTCAAAAATTGATACTCTATTAGCTGCATATATGTGAATTGTTGTATTTATATTGTAATCATGCTATCACCTTTTAGAGCCTCCTTCAGCCACTTGCATGTAAAATTTCTCCCTTTCTTTTGGGTATCTAATTTTGGTCAAATAATGCATGCAGATATGGCCTCCCAAAAGTGTGAAAGATTCAGGATCTCATCTTCATTCCAAGTTGAAGGAAGCTATCATGCAGGTGATGTATAAAATATGTAGTCTTTGGTGGAGTCACTTCTTTACCATTTTATGAGTGTTGGAAACTGTATGTAATTATGTGTAATTAGTAGTACAATTGTTAGTCCCACATCATGTAAATTGTGTAATTATTTATTACCTATTGAGTATATATTCAGCCTCCGTTGTGTAGTTGAAACATACGGTTTTCTTATATGTCTCTCTCTTTTTCTCTTTCAACATGGTATCTAGAGCCTAAAGGGAAGCAATCCTAGAACCGTGCATGCCCAGTGAGCCCACTGCTTTCTGGTGAAAATTTTTGTTCGGCAAAACTGTGCTTCCACTCCGGTTTGTCGGCCTTTCTCCTCCTGTTGTATCCTCTTTCCAGCAGACTCATCTCCTTTGTTGTTGTCCGCTATTGCCCATCATTGTCGGTTGCCGTCCGCCGTCACCGTCCATCTTTCCGGGGACTGGAGATTTTTCCGGTCAGTGAACCCACCATTGGAATCGCCTCTTCCAGACCAGCCAGAACCTAGAAGCCTGTGTCTAGCAACCACGCGACGCGCCTACATGTGCGGTTGGAAGCCCTTGCGCAAAGCTCCGCCTGTTGCTCCTTCACCGGCGCGTGAGCCGCCCCCACCAACTGCCGTTTGCATCGCCGTGGTCACCCTTCTCTCTTATTTCTGGATTTGCCCTCGCCTTTTGTGTTCGTGACCGTTTGTCGCTACCCCTCTTTGAAATGGTACATTCAGGTACTGTTAGGTTGTTGTTTACTGATTCGTGGCTAGTTCTACCTCCTCAAATAGCTCTTAGGATGCCTCGAAGGCTGAGTATGTAGATTTTTTACAGTGTTATGCACAACGTAAGTCCTCTGATTCCTCTGCTCCAACGAATGCCTATGCTGACTTTCTGAAGTGGTTAGCAATGTCAGATCTCTAGTTCCACTGCCTCTATTGCGCATATTGGTATTTCATTTGCTTGTCTTTCTCGTTCCCTATCCATTGGTACTTAGGTTCTTGATTCTGGTGCAACTGACCACATTTCTGGCAATAAGACTCTTTTCTCCAAACTTTCTCACAATGGTTATTTGCCTACTGTCACTTTAGCAAATGGTTCCAAGTCCCAATCCTAAGGGATCAGTACTGCCCATTCCCTCCCTTCCCTTTCAGTAGACTCTATCCTTTATGTTCTTGGATCTCCTTTTAATTTTCTTTCCATTAGTCGTTTGACTCGGTCTCTTGATTGTATAATTACCTTTACTAAAGACTCTGTCATTCTGCAGGATCGGAGTTCGGGTCGGATACTTGGCACCGGATATGAGTCTCATGACCTCTACAGCTCTCCAACCCCCTCGTGTTTGCGCTATCAAAGATTTCTCTCTCACCATCCATGCACAGTTGGGTCATCCTAGCCTTCCTAAACTATAAAAATTGGTACCCAGTCTCTCTAAGCTGTCTAGTCTCCCTTGTGAGTCATGCCAACTAGGCAAACACACCTATAGTCCTTTTCCCAGTAAAGTCCGCAGTCGAGCGTCTTCTCCTTTCACTTTAGTACATTCTGATGTTTGGGGTCCTAGTCGTACTGTTTCTACCCTAGGATTAAGATATTTTATCACTTTCATTGATGATTACTCTTGCTGCACTTGGTTATTTTTATGCAAAATCGGTCTGAGTTGTTTTCAATATTTCAAAACTTTTATCAAGAAATTAAAACTCAGTTTGGTGTTCCCATACGTAGTTTGTGTAGTGATAATGCCCATGAGTATTTGTCTCAACCATTTCAATTCGTTATGGCTTCTCATGACATTCTTCACCAAACCTCTTGTGCCCATACCCCTCAACAAAATGGGGTCACTGAACGTAAAAATAAACATCTCGTAGAAACAACTCGGACCCTTTTACTTTATGGTAATGTTCCTTTCCACTTCTGGGATGATGCAGTTCTTACTGCCTATTATCTGATTAACCGCATGCCTTCCTCTGTGCTTGATCACCAGGTCCCTTACTCTATATTATATCCCCATCAACCTCTGCATTCCCTACCACCTCGTATATTTGGGTCTACTTGTTTTGTTCATAATCTCACTCCTAGTCTTGATAAACTTTCTGGTTGATCTATTAAATGTTTTTTTCTTGGTTACACTCAGTCCCAAAATGGTTATCGTTGTTTTTCCCCTGATCTCCGACGTCACCTCGTCTCGGCCGATGTTACCTTCTTTGAGTTTGTTCCCTTCTTCCAGTCTCCTTCCTCGACTCTTGAGCCTATCTCTGAGATCTTACTTGTCCATCTTCCTCTTATCACTGTTGAGTCAGATACACCTTCGACGCCCCATGTCGAGCAAACCACCACTACTGTTCGTCCCTTCCAGGTCTATCATCGTCGGCCACAACAACCTCCACCAGACGCTGCAGAGGTCACTATGGACTCCCTTCCGGCACCAGTTCCTTTACCAGCTCTGGCTCTGCCAGACGACTCTGATCTTCCCTTTGCCGTGCGCAAAGGTATCCGGTCTACTCGTAATCCTTCTCCTCATTATATTGCTTTGAGTTATCACCATTTGTCTTCCTTGCACTTTGCTTGTCTTTCTTCCTTGTCTTCTGTTTCCATCCCTAAATCTCTAGGTGAAGCCTTATCCCATCCCGGATGGAGACAAGCAATGGTTGATGAAATGAGTGTGCTTCACAATAGTGGTACTTGGGAACTGGTTACTTTTCCTCCAGGAAAATCTGTTGTTGGTTGTCGGTGGATCTATACAATCAATATGGGTCCTGATGGTAAAATTGATCGTCTCAAAGCCTGTCTTGTGACAAAAGGGTACACACAGATCTTCGGTTTAGATTATGGAGATACTTTCTCTCCTGTGGCTAAAATGGCCTCTGTCCGGTTGCTTCTTTCCATGGCTGCCATTCGACACAGGCCTCTTCATCAACTTGACATTAAAAATGCATTCTTGCATGGTGATCTAGAAGAAGAGGTATATATGGAGCAACCTCCTGGATTTGTTGCTCAGGGGGAGTCTTCTAGCCTGGTATGTGATCTCCACAGGTCTCTTTATGGTCTCAAACAATCTCCTCGGGCTTGGTTTGCTCGATTCAGTACTGTTGTTCAACAGTTTGGTATGACTCGCAATGAGGCTGACCACTCTGTCTTCTATTGCTATACAATCCGAGGCTATATCTATTTGATTATGTATATGGACGACATTGTTATCACAGACAGCGATCACCAAGGTATAACTTAGATAAAACAGCATCTCTGTCATCATTTTCAGACCAAAGATCTTGGCAAACTTCGTTATTTCTTGGGAATTGAAGTGGCAAAATCCAAGGATGGCATTGTTATCTCACGAAGGAAGTATGCTATGGATATTCTTGAAGAAACAGGACTATTGAATGCAAAGTTAGTTGACACTGTGAACACCCAATTTTGTCCGGATCCTTAAAACCTTTAATTAAAAAATAATAATAATAATCATAATTACACTACTTCCTGATCCAGACAAGCCCAACCCAATAGAGAAAAATTCAAATCCCCCACCTTAGCCCAAATGTGAGCTCGTTTTAAAAAAAAAAAAAAAATAATAATAAAAATATATAAATAAATAAAGGAGCAAGGCATTTAATGTTGGATGCCCGTACACGTAAAAGGAGGAACAATGCATTAGGCACACCAAAAGGAAAAAAGGGGCTCAGGGGAGGGGCTCAAGATATAAAAAAAAAAAAGGAGGTTACGTAAAGAAAAGGAGACGAAAATGTCAGGGAAGAAATGATGAAAAAGAGGATATAAAAGGAAGAAGGGGCATCAGACGAGGGGGTTGGTTTTTTTGGAGGGAAGAAAGGATCCTGACCAACTCTTGGATCTCCATTTTCACTTCTGCTCTCCTTCAACTATCAGGAAGAGAACGAGCTTCATCCTCCAAGCGTTCTTTTCCTCTTCCACCTTCACTATCATTCCACTCTTCCACGAAAAACCCCAGCCATACTCTCCAGACAGCTTTCTTCATCTTCTTCTCCACGTGAACTCTCCAGCCACAACCTTCTTCTCTCATTTTCACCACCACTGATCACACACTATCTCTTCATCTTTTCTTTTGTCTTTACCACCTTCTGCTTCAATTACTGGGAGATTCACTTTCAAAAGAATAAGTCATTAGTTTCCCACTCCACCTTCGACCGTCGGAGCCAAGAACCGTCGGTGAGGTGCGCGATCCAGGTTCTCTTCATAAGGCCTCTACCCCGTTTTTTTTTTTTTACTTATTTGATAATTTGAAAGTTATCCTGCTTCTTTTTTTTTTTTTTTTTCTGCTGTGAGTTTAAAGTTACATGACGTTTTTTTTTTCTTTGGTGCCTGGGTCTATAGAATAAAAAGGTGTAAGTAGTGACAATAATAACTAAAAATGTGAAAATGGGATGCCCACTCACCCAACCTCCCAAAAACTAGACTCTGCTACCAACCATTTCAACTACCAGCCTTCCTCGATCGACCGTCGGATCATTAACTCAAGACCTCACCATAATCGACCGTCGAATCCATCACCCCTTCCCAACCGACCGTCGAAACTCGACCAAATCACCTTCACCGACCGTCGAACATCACCGAAGCCACATCCTTCCCGTCGACCGTCGAACATTACAAAACCAAAATCCCCTCACCAACCGACGGACCTCACCAAACCAAATCTCTTCATCGACCGTCGAAACTCGACCAAATCATCCTCACCCGACCGTCGAACATTACAGAAGCCACATCCTTTCCATCAACCGTCGAATCTCACCATACCAAATCCCCTCACCGACAGACGGACCTCACCAAATCAAATCCCTTCACCGACCGTCGAACATCACAAAAGCCACATCATTCCCATCGATCGTCGAACCTCCACCAAATCACCCTCACCAACCGACGGACCTCACCAAACCAAATCTCTTCATCGACCGTCGAAACTCGACCAAATCATCCTCACCCGACCGTCGAACATTACAGAAGCCACATCCTTTCCATCAATCGTCGAATCTCACCATACCAAATCCCCTCACCGACAGACGGACCTCACCAAATCAAATCCTTTCACCGACCGTCGAACATCACAAAAGCCACATCATTCCCATCGATCGTCGAACCTCCACCAAATCACCCTCACCGACCGTCGAATTTCACCATACCAAAATCCCCTCACCGACCGACGGGTATCTCAGAAACCGGATCACTACATTTCCACCTCCAAATTGTGAATTCCACCCCCTCACCGACTCCGCCATACCAATGGTACTTGTTTCTAAAATGGGTCAAAGATTGTCATTTGTGTTAACAGATCTAGAGCTAAGTTTTTTTTTTTTTTTTTTTTTTTGAATGAGCTTTTGCTTGCTTATTAGTAGGCTAGCAGAGGGTGTGTTTCTTTTAAAAATAAAAAATAGAAGTAGCTGAGTTGCGACAGCTTGCTAGTTCTATAATTTTCATAATCATCTAAGTTGTGATAACTTGATGATTCAATGGGTGATGTCTCTAGCGTGACGCCGAGTTTCACCTATTCAAATCCTAATTTGATTAACTGAGTCACGATGACTTGTTAATTAGATTTTTTAATATTAAGCTATTTATATAAAATCAATCAAACTACAAGTTTTTTTTTAAAGAACTACGTAACTTTGAGTTCCTCATTGCACCAGAGGATACGTAGGAGCAGAATTTCATTTCTGTCAAGCCAAAATTAAATTTTCATAATTTTGTGTTTTTTTTTTTTTTATAAATGGTTACAATCTTTTGTAAAAGAGGTAAAATAAATATTTCCAAGGATTATTAATAATTTGCACAATTAACCTAAGGTGCGTCTTAGGGCGAATGCGTTAAAGTGCGATGGGATTAAGTTTCCACCCTTCCCTAAGCATAACCGACTCCCGAATCCAATCTAGTTTCAAAGACCATTTTCAAAGAGAGGTTTTCCAATTTTTCCAAATTCAAATAAAATTGGTGGCGACTCCATTTTCCTGTTTCCATTTTTTAAAATCCTTTCGAGTTGCTATTTCGCCGCGATCCCGGTCGCGACAGACACTCCTATAAATCTCAATGTTAGACTTTTATTGGATCAAGGGGACCCACTTTCAGATCCAGGAAGATATAGACGATTGGTTAGAAAATTTAACTATCTTACTGTTACCCGTCCAGATATCTCCTTTGCGATGAGTGTAGTAAGCCAATTTCTAAACTCAACTTGTGAAGGACATTGGAATGCAGTGATTCGTATTCTCAGATATATTAAGGGAGCTCCAGGAAAAGGCCTTCTCTGTGAAGACAAAGGACACACTCAGATTGTTGGATACTCAGATGTTGATTGTGCAGGTTCTCTTACTGATAGAAGATCCACTTCTGATTATTGTGTATCCATCGGGGGTAATCTAATATCCTAGAAGAGTAAGAAACAAAATGTGGTTGCAAGATCAAGTGCCGAAGCAGAATATCAAGCCATGGTCTCAGCCACTTGCCAACTCATTTGGTTAAAACAACTTCTTAAAGAGCTTTAGTTTGGAAACGTTATGCAAATGACTCTAATTTGTGATAACCAAGCTGCATTGCATATCGCTTCCAATCTAGTGTTTCATGAGAGGACCAAACACATTGAGATAGACTGTCACTTTATTAGAGAAAAGATCTTGTCTGGAGACATCACCACTAGCTTTGTTAATTCAAATGATCAACTGACAGATGTTTTCACTAAGTCTTTGAGAGGTCCTCGAGTAAACTATATTTGTAACAAGCTTGGTGCATATGACTTATATGCTCTAACTTGAGGGGGAGTGTTGGAAACTGAATGTAATTAGGTGTAATTAGTAGTACAATTGTTAGTCCCACATCATGTAAATTGTGTAATTATTTATTACTTATTGAGTATATATTTAGCCTCCGTTGTATAGTTGAAACACACGGTTTTCTCATATGTCTCTCTCTTTTTCTCTTTCAACAATGAGAAAATACTAGAGTGGTATTCTTGACATACGTCTACTAGAACAACCTTTGTTTTAGTTTTTTTACTTATATAAATGCACATGTGCATATTTATTTTTTGGCAATAAAGAAGTGGATATTTTTTTTTAACACCTAGAGTGATTCACATTGTCTGTTTCCATTTTGTTTATATGAATAATATTTTTAATAGTTTTTATCTGTTTTTGTGCAGACTGGTATGGAAAAGAATCTCTTTCGAAATCATCCAGTTTCATTGCCAGTGGCAGAATCCCGTAGTCCTCCACCTGCCTTTGGTTCAGATCCTTTGATTAGTAGGGAAAATCATGCAAACTCATATTCAGTAGAAGGATACTCACATGCAACTGGATCAGAACCTTCTAAATTTTCAGTGACTGATATTGTGGAGATAGATAGTCCTAATTCTGCTGGAAATTTCATGAAAGGCTCAAGTCCTACTGGTGTAAGAGGATTTTACTCACAGTCACTGCATCTAGAATAAGAGTTTCTGGTGCACATATTGTGTTTGCATTTATCTGTACTTTTAATATGTAGGTCTGAATTTTTCTGTGTTTTATACCAATATGAGTTGTATCATCTTTCATACATTCAGTATTTTATCTCATATAATTTTGTTCTTATTTCAAATAATTCAGCCTGGTGCTACCACAAGGAAGGGTTCACTACATGCTGACCGACAAAACTCTGAAGTCTCATATTATGCTGATGATGAAGATGCGAATAGTAAAAAGTATACAAGGAGAGGTGTTATATTCTTTTTGATTAATTTTTAGATTTAAAATTTTTTACTATTTATCCAACACATAAATTGTATTTCCGGGCTTCATGTGTTGATGTGACTAGAAACTATTTTCCTTCTGGTTTAACATGACTTTGTGCAGAAGCTTCTCTAGTTCAATTTATTAATTCACACTTCATCTTTGAAAGTGTAGGTCCATTCCGCCATAAGTTTCTTAGAGCATTGGTTCCTTTCTGGTCCAGTGCTTTACCTACTCTTCCAGTGACTGCACCCCCAAGAAAGGATGCATCCAATACAATTGAATCCTCAGAAGGCCGTACGCGGCATCAAAGATCATCAAGGATGGACCCAAGGAAAATTCTTCTCCTGGTTGCAATAATGTATGTCTCTTGCTTCTCTTCCTTTATAATGACTATTACTACCTGTTATGAGAAAAGAGAGATGGAGAAGGAAAAAAGCATCAGAGGTAAAATAGAAAAAGGGAGTAGCGAACTCTATATTTATATTAAACAATTAGAGCTAATACAGGAAAGTATTGATATACAAAAGCAAGGCCCAACCCAATAGATCAATCCTAATTATATTTCACTAACACTCTCCCTCAAGCTGGAGCATAGATATTGATCATGCTCAACTTATTACAAATATAGTCAACTCTACTTCGATTGAGTGCTTTGGTAAAGATATCTACAAGTTGTTCTTCTGTCTGTACATGTCCAGTAACAACAAGACCCTGTTGAACCTTTTCTCGCATCAAGTGACAGTCAACTTCAATGTGCTTTGTCTATTCATGAAAAAGGGGATTAGAGGCAATATGGATAGCAACTTGATTGTCACACCACAACTTCATAAGCATTACACTCTTAACTCCATGCTCATTAAGAAGATGATGAATCCACACCAATTCACAAGTAGCTTGGGTTATGGACCTATATTCTAACTCGGCACTAGAACAAGCAACAACACTTTATTTCTTACTCCTCCAAGAAATAAGGTTACCTCTAACAAGAACACAATAACCTGAAGTAGATATCCTATCTATAGGAGAACCAGCCCAATCAGCATTGGAGAACCCCTCTATCATGTTATGTCCATGATCTCTATACAAGACACCACAACCTGGAGCCGCTTTTAGATACCTCAATATATGAAGAACAGCCTCCCAATGAGTGGTTCAAGAAGATGACATGAATTGACTAACCACACTGACAGAGAAGGCAATATCAGGACAAGTAACCGTGAGGTAGTTAAGCTTGCCAACTAACTTTCTATATCGTTCAAGGTCAGGAATAGCATCTCCATCATCTAGTAAGAGTTTGACATTAGGGACCATAGGCTGTTCAACAGGTTTGGCTCCAAGCATACCTGTTTCTCTGAGTAAATCAAGCACATACTTCCTCTGAGTAAAAAAAATACCCTTCGAACTCCGCGTCACTTCAATGCCTAAGAAGTATTTCAAAGCATCCAAGTCCTTAGTCTGAAATTGTGTTTGAAGGAAGTCCGTAAGCTTTCTGATCCCAATCTCATCGCTCCCAGTAATGATAATATCATCCACATAAACCATCAAGAAAATACAGCCATCCTGAGAGTATCGAAAGAATACTGAATGATCAAAAGTACTTCTCTATAGCCCAAACTGAAGAATAGCTTGACTAAAGCGCCCAAACCATGCCCGTGGAGCTTGTTTGAGACCATATAATGACTTCTTTAGTCTGCAAACTTTACCATTCTCCCCCTGAGCAACAAACCCAAGAGGTTGCTCCATATATACCTCCTCCTGTAGGTAGCCATGGAGAAAGACATTCTTGACATCAAGTTGGTGTAAGGACCAATGATGACTAGCTGCAAGATAGATAAAGATACGAACAGAGGCAAGTTTAGCAACAGGAGAGAAGGTATCAGAATAATCAATGCCATAAACTTGAGCATAACCCTTAGCAACAAGACGAGCTTTTAAACGAGCCAAAAAGCCATCAGGATTAACCTTCACAGCATACACCCACTTATAACCAATCGCCTGTTTACCAGTAGGTAGAGAAACTAACTCCCAAGTGTCATTGTGTTCTAGAGCATGCATCTCATCCAACATAGCTTGACGCCACCCCTCATTAGACAAGGTCTCAGCAACAGTATTAGGAAGGGAGGACAAAGGATTGGCAAGCCCATTACCTATAACAGGGGCTGAGGAACCATTAGCAAGAGTGACATTTGGTAAGGAAGAAGTGGGAAGAAAAGAGGATAGAATACCAGTATTACTTGTTATATGGTCTGTTGCATCAGAATCAATAACCCAGGTATGGGAGGAAGAAGTGAGACAAGCAGTGGGATTACCTGAACAAGAGTAGCAGTGGAAGAAGGACCAATACTCTGTGAGGCCTGGAACTGAGTGTAAGCCTAAAATTCAACACTAGACATGGTGATGGTTCTGAGACCCAGTGTTTGAGGAGCAGTGACAGGTGTGGGCAAGAGACCTTCTTGAGTTGCTGCATGAGCATAACGCTGACCTTTGGGAGGAACCAGGTTTCTCATTCAACTTCTAACAATTCTTCTTAATATGGCCTTCCTCCCCACAGTAATAACAAAAATAAGAACCACCATCACGGCCACCAAAACGACCACCTGTTCTACCATGACTACCACGGCCTCCACCTCTACCTGTTCTACCGCCACCGTGACCAACCAAAGTAGCTGGTGATCTAGAAGAAGAATCAGAATGCAACTCATGATGAGTGCGCATGAGGTGGCGGTAAATATTAACAAGGGTCATATGATCAGAACCAATCAAGAGCTTATCACGAGCGACACTAAACTCAAAGGATAATCAGATAAGAAACTCACAATTGCCAACTGTTCCCGCTGTAGGGGCATTTGTTTAACATCAGTAGAGATAGGTTGGAGGTCATTCAATTCCTCATAGGTACGCTTAAAGTCAATAAAATACCCATGAAGGGACTTATCCTGCTATGCTGGTCTATGAAATGCCTGACACCTCATACAGACGAGTTAAGTTGCCTTTCCTAGAATAAAGAAACTCCATATACTCCCATAACTCTTTCACAGTATCACAGTGAGAAACAACATGCTTAATGGAAGTATCAAGGGTTTTGTTGATCATACCAAATAGTCAATTATCTTCCCGCAACCACCGATCACGCCTGCTTGTGGATGTTGGTGGGTCATCTGTTAGATGATCTTCTTTCTCAATCCCAGTGAGAAACATGGTGATAGTTTTACGTCATTTGGGTGTTTTCGGTTTGGTTGACACATTTTCCAATGGTGTTTAGGTGTTTTTCTTTGAGTCCAGCGACTTTCGTGTTGTTTGAAGTGTACGTTGGTGTCCTTTTTTTTTTCTGATGGCCGATTCTAATCATAATTCCAGTTCCACCAGTTCTGATGAATTTGAGAAGTCTACGAAACCTACCGTCATGCCTGAGGTCATCTCTGCTTCTATCCGCATTGTTGATGATAAGAGAGATGGAGAAGGAGAAAAGCATAAGAGGTAAAATAGAAAAAAAGAGTAACTAACTTGTTATGATTAGTCACCCTAACTCTATATTTATATTAAACAATTAGAGCTAATACAGGAAACTATTGATATACAAAAGCAAGGCCTAGCCCAATAGATCAATCCTAATTATATTTCACTAACACTACCAAAGTAGGAAATGCAGAACAGAAAAGACGAAAAATCAGGGATCTGAATTTTTTGCACTTGAAGTTACTTCTGAGTCATTGGCAATGACTAATGAGGAATAATATTTAGGGTAAATGGGGAAAGTGGTGGGTAAGTCAGATATCCAAGATGTATTTGTTGACCATTCTCTCCTTGCTCTCAGAAGAGAGAATGTTATCATGGCACAGATATTGAGGCTCTAATTTCACTGTCATGTGTATAAACCCCCGTTATATGGAGTTTCAGATGTGGATGTAGTAGAGACTGCTAGTCTTTAATTGATGAAGTTATTATGTTCCTATGCAGCGCGTGCATGGCAACTATGGGTATATTGTATTACAGACTAATACAACGGGGTCCAGGTGAAGAGCTTCTTAATGATCAGTAAAGGTGGTGTGCAGTGCTCTGAAAGTCAGGAGATGTTCAGTGGCTCACATTTTCGATATTGCTGATTACTGGTGCTTCTGCTGCTAATCTGTTTGGCTCCTACATTCGGACTAGTTGCTGTTTTTGGTAAACATGCAAGTGGCTGGTAGATAGTTTTCATTTGAATGCAGACAGTGATGTGTTACATAAAATCCTTGTCAGCCATCTTTGCTCTTTGCCCTCAGTTTTGGTGTCCGTTTGGGATGTAATTGCAGAATCAGGTTTGATATATATAGTTTCCTTAGTTTGTTTAATCTGCAATTATCTAGAATCCTTGAACCTTCAAGATCAATATGCGCCAACCACTTCTATAATTCCCAGATTATAATTCCCACATCATTACCAGTCCACGTTTATTATCTGTAATTGTTCTATTCAAAACAAGGTCATGTAAGTTGTATACATTAACGCCATCTTTGATAGAGGTGAATCGAGAATGAATTTCAAAAGATTGCCATTTTCACTCTATTCTTTCATCCCCGTGTCCATCCTCATCCGGCGCATAACATACAAGTAAAGAATAAGAGTATGTTTGGTATGGCTTTTTTATGCCATCCAGTAGCTTTTTTTTCGCATAAAAGCAGTCAGTTTGCAACATGGTTGGATAAATATCATAAAAAGCTGTTGATGTACTTTTTTATACGGACAATAGCTTTCAAAAGCTACTATTTGAGCGTTATTTATAAAAATTGTTGAGATTATTTTATATTTTGAAATATAAATATTATTTTATTTGTAATTAAATTATTTTTTATTTTTTTATATTTATTTTAGTAATTTAATATATAAAAATAATTTTTTTATATTATCTAAATAAAATAAATTAACTTAAAATTATTTTTTAATTAATATATTCAAACATAAAATTAAATTTTTTATAATCGATTATAACAAAAAATATTTATACAATAATTAATTATTAAAAAATAATTAAATTTTTACAATTATTCTAAACACAAATGATTTACCTTGACAAGGGGGATCTTATGCATCCGAAGTCCGTAAATTTAGACGACCTCGACTCCATTTCTCTCTTTTCTAAGTTACTTGGTTTTTTAATGATCCTTTTTGCTCTTGTTCTTCCCATCACCTCCAATACATGGTGGTCGTGAAAGGTTTTTTTTTTTTTAAAAAAATTATTTTAATTGCTGAAAGAGTAAATGATATGTTTATATTTCCTTTATATGATATGATTTGGATAAAGGGTGATTTGAGTGTCATAAATCGGCCAACACAGATCAAACTGTTGCTTGGTATTTCGGCATATATCCCATATTAGGACTATGGACTATCATTCAATTTTTTATTTTTTTTAAAGGGATGATAAGTTATGCACTGTTCTGAAATGGGCAATACAATAAGTTGGCGTACTGCTTTGAAATGTATAAGTAGCAATGAGAATACCGAGTGCTAACAACCTTAACCAAAAGGTTAGGTATCTTAGAGCCATAATTCAATGTGAATGAGAACAACAATCGGGAAAAATAAAATAAAATGCTTAAACAACTTCACCTTTAACGTGCTTTTCGGCCTACAAAGCAAAGGCTAAAAATAAGAAAAAGAAGAGATTTATGTTTCAAGAGCACCAGTAATTAGGGTCAATTGTTAAATATTTATTAGCTATTAGTTATATTTAATAATCTTTCCAACACTTAATATGAAAGCAAGTGCCAATAAGATAACTCACCCTAAGTGACCCCTAAGAGTACCAATAGTAACTCGCTAAAGCTACACTAACTACCTAAACAAGTAATGAAGATAACATCATAGTGTGCTCACATATAATCGTTTTGATATAATCTAAGTTATTAGGGCATAAAGGTCAATTATATTTATAAATACATCTTCCACTTTTCTTTTGCTATAATTCAATCAGTCTTTCATAATTCATTTTAATCCCTTTGAACCTCTAGTATGAATTTGACTTCAATAGCTTGCGACAGCAGAGCTCTTCTCTCTCTTTTTTAAGGTTTGACTTTTGATTTGTCAACCATTTAAACTCTAGATATTATTGGATGATTTCAATTTTTCAACAACTTTAATACAGGTAAGTCAAAAGAGAAAATGTCCAGCTCGAATGTCTAATTGAATATGGCTATATGGGTTTGAATTTTTTATAAGCTCCTTGTCTCCTTTCTTTTTCTTCTAGATTATAGACTAAAAAAAAGTATCACAATGTGGCTTGTCAACTTCTGTAGGGAATTTCTAAAGGCGTTTGAATTTCATCGTAAATTAATACAAATTTGCTTCGTCTAGTGTCAATGCCTTTGAATTTTGTGAGTTCACTCAAAGCATTGTAGTACTATAAGGTACAGTACTACTTAAATTCTTTTTTTTTTTTCTAACTTTAACTTTGGATTTTTTCCATGTGTTAAACAAATTAAAATTATAGAAAGTAATATATATATAACTAAACCTGAAGCTTAGATCAAAAGGCATTTTACGCTAACAATGTGTCAATTTTAAGTTTTGTATCATTTGATAGTTTGGCATCTGACGAGGTCGAAAAGTTAGACCAGAGTGAACCAATATTCAATTAGTATATCTATTTGAATTTTTAAAAAGACTTCTTTAAAATTTCCATGAGCTTTATGTTTTTCTAATGGACTTAGTCTCGTCATCTCGCATGCGCATTATCACAGTTTTCATCTGATCTTATGAGAACATGTCATTATTAGTATTCAAATATGTTGGTCTTCATTGTTAGTTTTTTATGACAAGTTTGCACAAATTAATTAATATAACATTATTCATATATCAACGGGCTATAAACTAGAAAGTATTCTACTACTACGGGTTACTTCCCTTTCTTTTCTTTTTTTTAGACTACACCTGCTAGAGTTTAGGAGAAGTCCCACTACTTGAGTGATACTTAATGGATCTCCACTAGGGAGCCCCGGGAGGGGGGAAGGGAATGGAAAAAAGTTGTTCTATTAGGGGGTGTTGAATCTCCCACCGAAAACTTACAAGTAAATGTTTCAACCATCATGTGAGTTATGAGTGAGAGGTTTCAAAATAAAAATCAAGACACAACTAAGTAAAATTATAAAATGGTATGTCTGTTCATGGAGAGATGTGTCTCTTTCATGAAGAGATGTATTTATATATGCATGTTGTTATTTATAGTTACTAGTTATGAAAAATTATATATAAAGAGTCGTGTCTCTTTATAGAAAATTGTTATATATGAAAAATTATATGTCTTTCTAAAAGAGAGTTGTGACTCTTATCTAAAAGGAGTTGTGATTTTTTTTCTAAAAGAGTTGTGTCTCTTCTCAAAAGGTCTTTCAATATCTATATAAAGATATTCTTTATTAAGTCTCAAACGTATGATTGAAATAATTCTTTCGTCTAAATCATCTCTACTTTTCTTCTATATACAAGAAGCATAGTAAAGAACTATCATTTTGTAAAATATCATTGTTGTCATTAGTTTGATTGTGTTAGTGCAAGACAAATCAAGTGTTCTTCATTATATCATACAACAAATCCACTGTTATCTTTTTGTATCTAATATTTTGGAATTGGTGGGGCGAATTAAGCTTAAAGTACGTATTATAACACGCCTTGAAAAATTACATATATTCTCCATCAAAATTGTTAATTTTTGTAAATTTAAAATACTATACCACAATTTTATTTTTATGTCATTCCAAGACTTCACAAGACATCGTCTCTAACACTATGCTCACAGGTTACTTCCCTTTCTGTACCTTCTCACTAGAAGATTACCCATGGTCTCTTAACATATTGTTTTTAATTGATCTCTTTTATATTTCTTCTAAATAATGCTGCTCCTATAAGAATAATGAATTATTTGTCAAACTTCAACGGCCAAATAACTAAATACAATAAATTCCATTTTAAAACTATTTAGTTTAATGATCATTAAATTTGAAAAACTATTTCTTACTTAATTAATTTTTTATATGATTATCTGATTAAATCTTACGTCAAAACAAGTTTATAAAAATCAGCAGAGTTTAATTTAAATTAATAATTTTTTATAATGAACATTTTTCTTATTTTATTAATTTATATTAATAAGTTTGTCTGATTAATTATCTGATTTTCTATAGATTCTCTTTAAGCATTTTCCGTTTAGTTTATGCGCCCTTTTTAGGACCACTGCTCAGTTTGTTAGTATAGTCATATAGTGCCACTACCACAATTATTTCCATCCCAAGAGATTCTAATTTCTAGCTCTTTAGTAAATGCAGGAGGAGAACCACGAGTGCATTTTATTTTAAATATCTATCAAGAAATAATTAGAACAGCCTTAACAGGTTAACGAAAGTTGGTGATAGTCGATAGTTTAATACATGGTTATCTTCTGAAATAAATGAACTAAAACACGTGAACTTTTTAAAAAAAGGCTAGTATACATTATTCATATTCAAAGCTACCATTTTCCTAACCACCAAAAACAAAAAAAAAAAACTACCATTTTCCTGTTATGTATTCAGTTTCAACTTTTGCATAAAATTTGGGATGGAACCCATTATTCTTACTTCTACCATCGGCTATCTATGGTCACTAGTATTTGGGCTAAGGGTTAGTTCTTCTTTCTTCTCTTTCCCCCTTTTTAATGTTTTTTAATTACTCACCTAGAACTTAAATTTTTCAGAACATTGCGGGTTATGGAAGCCACGAATTCCATAAATTGCCACAAGTTATATAGTACATACATTTGAAAAAAAAGAAAAAGAAAAAAGAAGGCAATGTTGCAACACGAATCTTAAGAAATGTATAGATGGCGTCATATAAGATATCAACATCTATAAAATTAGCGAAAAACTATATGAATGATTAATTTATGCCAGCCTTGTATCTTAATCTTATAAGAAGGACAAAAAATATAGAACAAGAAATTAATAATGCTTAGGCAACTCATCAATGATATTCCCATTAAGAAAGAGAATGGCCAAAAATAGTAAGTTAAAAAAAGATAATATAATCTAGTCTAATCTAATTCAATTTATGCCAGAGCCAAACTCCACTTATATATATATAATTTCATTAGACGGGAATCTTCGATCTCAACATTCGATTATTAGAAAATATAAAGTTGAAATGATTAGTTTCACAATATGCTATTATTATTTATGTTAGTTTTGTATTATTCTGTTAGTTAGTTAAGTAGTTGTACAAGTTGGTACAAGTTGGTACAAGTTGGTTTCATTACTAGTTAGTTAGAAACTTACAGTATATATATATGATATTCATCATATTGTATCAACACATTGTATCAATAAAAGAATTTCATTTCTTTTCTTCAGTTTCGTTTCTTTTAGTCTTAATATGGTATCAGTTGTTATATTGATTTCCCTGCGTTTCTCTATTCAGTTTCTGTTCAATTGATTTCGCAATGGCCACTCATTCAAAAGATGTGTTCAATCCATTCTTTCTTCATCCTTCAGATCATCCTGGGCCGGTTCTTGTTTCTCAGCCATTGTCAGGCGAAAATTATGGTTCTTAGCAGAGAGCGATGAAGATGGCACTCAACGCCAAGAACAAGCATGGCTTCGTGGATGGTTCAATTCTTCAACCAATTGATGATTTGCGTCTGATTTCTTCTTGGCAGCGCAACAATGACATAGTTTGTTCATGGATCTTGAACTCACTCACCAAGGAGATAGCTGCTAGTGTCATCTACGGTAGCAATGCTGCTAAACTCTGGGATGATCTCCGAGATCGTTTTCAACAAAAGAATAGTCCCCGTATTTTTTAACTCAAGAAAGAGCTCATGACCATTACTCAAGGCTCTCTCACAGTGAGTCAATTTTACACCAAGATCAAGACACTTTGGGAAGAACTTGGTGAGTACAGGCCAGTAAACACGTGCACATGTGGTGGTGTTCGTCCTTTCATTGAACATCATCACATGGAGTATGTGATGATTTTTTTGATGGGGCTTAATGATTGTTTTTCTTAAATTAAGGGTCAAATTCTCCTAATGGATCTCATTCCCTCTATTGCCAAGGTTTTTTCTTTGGTTGTGCAAGAAAAGAAGCAGCAAGAACTTGGTATAACTGCTTCTAATTCTGCTGCTCAAATGGCTTTTGCTGTAAAAAATGCATATGCAAGACAGAATCTTGATCAATAGGGTAAACAAGGCAAGAAAGATCGCCCTTTGTGCACTCATTGTGGTCGTTTAGGGCACACGAAAGATAAGTGCTATAAACTGCATGGTTATCCCCCAAATTATGCAAAAGGAAAATTCAAGCAATCAACCTCTATAAACCATGTTTCTGATATTGTGGTTACTAATTCTTCAACCAGTTGTTCGAACAATGATTTTTCATCTTTGCAACTATCCACTCAGCAGTACCAACAATTAATTCACCTTTTGCAAACTCAGATAACACAAGCTTCTCAGCCTAATGTGGATTCTAATGACACCAGTGTAATAGGTTTAGTTCTATCTGCTAGCACTGATAGGTTTCCTACAAAGTCTAATTCATGGATCCTAGACTCGGGTGCCACTAGTCATGTTTCATGCACTCTGTCTCATTTTATTTCTCATAAACCTTTACACAATTCTTTTGTGTTTTTACCTGATAAGTCAAAAATCCAAGTATCTGTTGTTGGTTCAGTCCAGTTATCAGAAAATCTTATTTTACATGATGTTCTGTATATTCCTACTTTTCATGTAAATTTGATTTCTGTCAGTTCTTTGTTAGCTGATTCTTCCTATTCTATTTTTTTTTCTTCCGATTTTTTCACCATCCAGGCATCCAATCCATCTCGGATGATTGGGAAGGGTGAATTAATTGGAGGACTTTACATGTTCACACTTGCTGACAAGGCTTAAAGGGTAGTGTTTCTTCTGTAAAGATCATTTCTGTTTCACCTTCTATCAAGTGTAAAATGTTACTTCTTGTAATACTGTCATGCCTTGTTCACAACTTTATTTTTCGAAGTCTGTTCCTACTGTCTGTAATGTTTCAGCCAAAACTTGGCATGCAAGGTTAGGACATTTATCTATAAAGATTTTAAAATTGTTGAGTAATGACATTCTCTTTATTCATTCTAGTTCTTTACTTAACTTTGATTGTGAAATCTGTCCTTTAGCCAAATTTAGAAGGTTGTCTTTTGTTTCACATAATCATTTCTCTCAATCTCCTTTTGACTTAATTCACTGTGATATTTGGGGACCTTACCATCACTCTACATATGATGATAAGAGATATTTTTTAACTTTGGTTGATGATAGTACCAGGTTTACTTGGACTTATTTGATGAAACTCAAATCTGAAGCTACTCCTATTGTAGTTAATTTTTTTAAATTGGTCAAGACTCAATTTGGTTCAGTCATCAAGCAATTTAGGTCTGATAATGCAAAGGAGCTAGCCCTTACTGAATTCTTACAAGAACAAGGCACTCTTCATCAGTTTTCATGTGTTGAGAGACCATAACAAAATTCAGTAATGGAGAGGAAACATCAACACCTCTTCAACACTACTAGGTCACTTTTGTTTCAGTCCAAAGTACTTATAAGCTTCTGGGGTGAGTGCCTAGCTACTGCCACATTTCTTATAAATAGATTACCTTCCTTTAGATTGAACAATAAATCACATTTTCAACTGTTATTTCAAAAAACACCAGACTATTCCTCCCACAAAGTTTTTGGTTGTCTTTGTTTTGCTTCAACTCTTGTCTCCAGCAAAACAAAATTTACTCCTAGAGCAATTCCTGCTGTATTTGTAGGATATCCTGTTGGTTATAAGGGTTATAAATTGTATGATCTACAAAAACACATTTTCTTTATTTCCAGAGATGTCATTTTCCATGAGTCCACTTTTCCTTTTACAACTATTACTCCTTCTAATGATACTATTGATTTTTTTTTCTGATCTTGTTATCCCCAAACCTGTATCTGATAATTCCATTACAGCAGTAGACAATTCTTTGGTCATTCTCCCTACTGTTACCAGTACATCTTCAATTCCCATCATTCCTTCACGAAAGTCATCTAGACACACTAAACCACCAACTTACTTATAGGATTATACATGTCAAGTTACCAGTCCATACCCTATTTCTAATCACATGTCTTTTGATAGATTGTCAAATACATACAAATCTTTTGTCTGTCAAGTTTCCTCCATTTATGAACCACAATTCTATCATCAAGCCAAACACTTACCTGAATGGCAGAAAGCTATGGCAGGTGAGTTACAGGCCATGGAAGCAACTAATACATGGTCAGTGGTTAGTTTACCCCCTAGAAAGCATACTATTGGATGCAAATGAGTTTACAAGGTCAAGTATAAAGCAAATGACTCTCTGGATAGATATAAAGTCAGATTAGTAGCCAAAGGCTACACACAACAACATGGTGTAGACTTTGTAGATACATTCTCCCCTGTAGCAAAACTGACTACTGTTCAAATTTTACTTGCTGTTGCTGCTGTTCAGCAATCGAGTCTACTTCAACTTGATATAAATAATGCCTTCCTAAATGGGGATCTATTTGAGGAAGTGTATATGGATCTTCCACAGGGCTATCCTAGTCAAGGTAAGGGTCTTGTATGCAAGTTAAATAAGTCAATTTATGGACTTCGTCAGGCTTTAAGACAATGGT
This sequence comes from Ormosia semicastrata, assembly GCA_029884595.1. Taxonomy (NCBI): domain Eukaryota; kingdom Viridiplantae; phylum Streptophyta; class Magnoliopsida; order Fabales; family Fabaceae; genus Ormosia; species Ormosia semicastrata. The sequence continues at coordinate 26,837,010 of JAQQTO010000037.1, read as the reverse complement.
TCCAGACGTTTTCTTCTGCTTTACTCAATGCTGGTTTCACTCAGTCAAAGAGTGATTATCCACTATTTTCACTTGGAGTTGGTTCAGATATTGTTTTTCTATTAGTCTATATGGATGATATAATCCTTGCTGGTCCAAATCAGATAATGATCACTCAAGTTCAGCAGAAACTACAGGGTCTATTCAAATTAAAGGTGTTGGGACAACTCAAGTATTTTCTTGGTTTGGAGCTGGCACATTCTTCCAAAGGCATCACATTGTCCCAAAGAAAGTATGCAATGAATTTGCTAGAAGACACAGGATTCCTGGACTGCAAACTAGTTGATTTACCAATGGACCCTAATGTTAAAATACATGCAAATGATGGAGATCTATTGCAAGATGGTGCTCAATACAGAAGATTAATAAGTAGACTCATGTATCTAACCATTTCTAGGCCTGACATCAATTTTGCAGTTAATAAACTGAGTCAATACATATCTCAACTGAGGTCTTCTCATCTGCAAGCTATTCATCATTTGCTTAGATATTTGAAGAAATCTCCTGGACAAGGTTTATTTTTTCCAACAGCCAACACATTGCATTTATCTGCATATGCAGATGCTGAATGGGGGAGTTGCTGTGATACCAGGAGATCTACCACGGGTTACTTGATTTTTTTGGGTGATTCCTTGATCTCTTGGAAATCAAAAAAATAGCCCACAGTCTCACGGAGTTCTGCAGAAGCAGAATACCGATCCTTAGCAAATTTGGCAAGTGAACTCACATGGGTGTAGAATTTGCTTCAAGATTTTGGACTCAAGCTGGAATCAGCCAAAGTTTTTTGTGACAACCAGACTGCTATCCATCTTGCATCCAATCCCACATTTCATGAGAGATCAAAACATATCAAGATTGATTGTCATTTTGTGCGAGATAAGGTTACTGCTGGTTTCCTTAAACTAATTCATGTTCAATCCAAGCATCAATTAGCTGACCTTTTAACCAAACAAGTTCAGTCACCTCTTTTTCACCAATTATTGTCCAGGTTGGGAGTTATTAACATATACTTCCCACCTTGAAGGGGGTTTCACAGTATGCTATTATTATTTATGTTAGTTTTGTATTATTCTATTAGTTAGTTAAGTAGTTGTACAAGTTGGTACAAGTTGGTTCCGTTACTAGTTAGTTAGAAACTTACAGTATATATATATATATGATATTCATCATATTGTATCAACACATTGTATCAATAAAAGAATTTCATTTCTTTTCTTCAGTGTCGTTTCTTTCAGTCTTAATAATTAGGCAATTTCTTATTTGGGACAGATGTGTGGAAATGAGTCTTAACAGATTTTTGTGGTCCATAAAATGATGGACCCCACCCCCCAAAAAAAAATAAAAAACGTAGAAGAAGAAGAAGAATAACTCGGGGATTTGATCATAATTAAAATAAAATTCCTCAGTATTCCATGTATGCAAGTAGTTAATTGGTCTTACAAATCCTTGTTACAATGTCGTTAATTGAAGCTTTCAACCTTTGGATATCTACCAAGGAAAAAAAAAAAACCTTGCGGTAAAAAATTTGTAGCTATTAAGATTTAGAACGTATGAGACAATAGATTTTCAAATAATCTTCGGCTAGATTGAATAAACACAACTTCAGACTTTGGTTCAACTGTTGATTGGTTCCTTTTGCAATTTCATCAGAGATTTTCCCAACCTATGTTACATATACATCAGTTTATAAGATAATTACAAATTAAAAAGTTCTATATTGTTGAAGGTATTAATTTGCTTAATTAGTAATTTTTCTGCAAAGTCACTGTAAAGATTTAGGATATCCGCCTTCACCGAATAGAAGCAGAGTTTGAAAGAAGGGAAACACCTTTTATCGTTTATGAAACTTTTTGTATTTAATCATATTGGAGGTGCCTTTCAAGCAATCTATTTTACTTAAAGATGATTGGATCAAACTATAACACAGTAAAATGTATAGATTAAATTGAAAAAGAGTATTACATATAAGAATAAAAAATATAAATTAAAATATATTTTTAGTTCTTATATGTGATACTTGTTTTTAATTTGATATCTATATTTTATAATAATTTGTTTAGTGGAGACTAAATTAAAAATAATTATACGTATAGGGATTAAGTTGAATTTTTTTTTTGTATAAGGATTAAATTAAAAATAAATATAAAATAAAAATATATTTTAACCAAAAATAGTTTAAGATTTTATTAAGCTATTCGACCTTAGTCAATTTGTTATACAATTTCATCCTCTTCTGATTAAACAATGGTTAAGAGTGAGTTTTATACTCAACCCAAAGTATCTTTAACGTGCATGATTTCTCAAAGATTGGGCTAGCTAAACACCCCAAGCACTAACTCATTTCGATATTCTAGATATCTCATGATCATTACCCTTGCAAAATTACATTAAATAAATTAATTATTCCCATATGAGCTATGAAATTAACATGTACAATGGATTAGAATATATATTTGGATTTCCTACATAAATATTTTTTTATGAACAGTACGTGATAGAAAATAATACCGGTCAAAACGAGCTAACCAAGTGCCAGCTCTTTCGTGATATAAGTTCCCAACAAAAGAAACAAACAAAGAAGGCCTTTTAAAAGATTGCATGCATGCCGGCTTATAGCATCAAATATATTTGGCTACATAATTACACTACATTATGTATATGTCGCCAGAAGAATTATATCAGGATTCAGTGTTCAGAGGGTTTTATGGGAGAAAAAGACATAATTTATTTAAAATAAAACTAGCAAATAATAATTTATTACAGTATGTTCTTACATAATAAATTTTGTGTTTATCTTTTTTCAATAAAATGATCATGTAATAAAAGAAAATCCTTACCTATTATTTTTATTGTCTACATTCTGCAATGGAATGCGATGCGAGAAACAGAATGTCAGATTTTGAAAAAGGGCTTCTAATGTATATAATTCTACAATACATACTAACACACTAGAACAAGAGGACGACCCTTCCCTCTCACAGGCTGTAAAAGAAAGCAAATGGAGCCTGCTGAGCGGATTTCTGAAGAATGGAGTTCTCTTAGTGGACTACCGCTGAGGAAGCTGACTTTATGACTCAGTTGCTTGGTGCTTGGAAGCGGATTTATGTCTTTATTTGGCTAATAGATGGCCTAGAATCTATTAGCCAAATAACTCTGAAATCTACTAATGTCATTGATAAATGAGGAGAAAATTTCTTTTAGTTTGGTTTTACGCTTAGCATGCCTTGTATAATACTCCTAATTTATATCTTCACTGATTATAACTTATTTATACAATAATTACTTCAAAATTACATGACTTATTATATAACTAGATAAAACTCCTAAATATATAACCTACCAAATTTACATTAGAAATAAAATAATTATAATTAACCTAATTACTTGTGATTTTCATCCATGTTATTTCTTCCTTACAATTTTCATGCGCAAATTAGAAAACATTGTGGCAAAACTTATGAAAACAGAAAGGAAAGTATATAATATTTTAATCTTCACAAATAGCATACCCAAATCATCTCCTATCTCCTATCAACTGCACCGACACGCCATCAACCAGGGAGCATTCACTGATTCACATAATCACCCGGGGAATGTACCCTGATCGAGCTGATACACGCATGTAAACAGGTGTATACATTAAAAAACAAGAAATCTTATTAATAGATGTGGATCGGTCAGAAAGAATATGTTGTGGTCCAGTTATTCCAACGCCACAAATACATTAGAGAATATATCACTACCCACCCACAAGCCAGAAGGAAACTTTATATCCTTTTTATATGATTGATTAATTTTTATCAAGTTTTCTAGCCTACTGCATATCTAGGTTACCAACTCAGAAAGCATTAACAGAAAGTACTCGGCGAGAATCTCTGAAACTGATGAACTAGGCAGAAGAATTTGGTATCATATCCATATCCATATCCATCCACGTAATGTCATAGTTTCAATCAAAATCTACAACTGAAACCTGAGTTGAAGTTTGAGGAGAATGTGGTAGGTTTTTCACAGCTTTGGAGGGAACAAAATCCCAGTTACAGATAATGTTGTCTGATCTGATTCATGACGGTTTTAGAATGTCAGACTCAGACTCAATTCGTTAGTTGTCATTAGGAGTGTCCCGTGAGTTGAATTAACCCATAAACCCTGTGTTTTGACTAAACCAAAATCAAAAAATGCGAATTGGGCTATATCTATATGTTGAATTGGGTTGGATTAAGTTGAAAATTATTCTAAGTCACAATATATGAATAGGTATTGTATTTAAAAAGTGTCAATTTACATAAATTTAACTCACTTAATTATTATTTTTTTTAATAACTATTTAATTATGATGATCATTTTAAATTATTTTTGCTCATATATTTCTGTAAGATCAATTAAGTATATTTATAAGTACTATGGTCACATAAAAAATGTAACATTAAAAACTTATGAAGTATTTAAAATTATTATGATAAAAATCTAATGAATTATTTAGATGATAAACAAAAAAATTTTGAAAAAATTGATAATAAAATAAATAATTATGTCAATTTATATATAATATGTAATAATATTAACTTTAATTAATTAATGTAATTTATTATTTATGACTTTTAGAACATGTTAATTTATTTTAATTTATTTTATACTTATATTAACTTATTAAAACAAATTAAGTGTATTTAGACTTATTTTGTTTATATTTTTTAATTTATTTAAGACATATATTATTTTTAAGTAAGACTTATTATGTAACAAATTTTTTATTTCATATATTAATATAAATTTTAACAGAAATTTTTTAATACATGTCAAATTCACAAAGTTGACTTAACGCAATCAACTCTTAAATAGATTAATTTAAAAGAAAAAAATTTCTCTACCTATAATAACCTAATTTACTAATTAAATGAACTAATCGAATCTAAAAATGACTTAAAACTCATCCAATAAACCCCCGTACTTATCACCATGATCTCGATCTCAAGCCGCCCTTCTGCCTACATCATTTTCATTCTGTCTTAAGAGTATTTATTTATATAAATAAATATTCAACGCATACCCCCACCCCACGTCTGCCACACTCTCATTCACCAACACTTAAAATATTATTGTGTTTCTCTCTCACCTGCGGGAGGAAATTTCAGACCTGTGATCATCTTTGTAAGGGAAGGGTTAATATAATATTCTAATCCAAACCAAGTACTTAAACTAAGTGGTCCCATGAAGGACCTGTGCAATTTGATTTGAAGGCATTAAGACTTTGTCAGATGCTAATAATTGGCAATTATGAATTCACATCTTTTCATATGCATGAAGACAATCCCTACTAGTACATCAATTATTTCTATTCTATTTCTTGAGTATAAATAGAGTACCAATGGAGCTTTTCCGTTGAAGCACTAAAACAAGGGGAGGTGGAGCTTCTTCTACAATAACACTCTCTCTGATAGTCTGATCAGTAGGCGTCCAAAGAAAGAAAATGGAGCCTGCTGAGCAGATTTCTGAAGAATGGAATTCCCTTAGTGGAGTGTACACAGCTGAGGAAGCTGACTTTTTGAACCAGTTGCTTGGTAACTGCTCAGTCCCAGAGCAGCTCTGTGGAAATTTCAATTTGGGAACTCCATCTGCATTTTGGCCTGGCCATGAATCCACCATAGCAAGCGTGTTACAAGGAAGTAGCCCAAGTGCTGATAGTAGTAATATCTTTCCCACTACAAGTGGTGGCAACTACTCCTCCAATAATCCAGTAATCAATTTTGGCTACATGCCCGTGGATTTTTCCTTGGGGGATTCCAAATTCAGCCCTTATAGTGTGCAAGGGAATGACAACAAACAGAGAAATGAAAACACTGATGAAGAGTTTAGTCTAGACACAGGGAAAGAGGTTCTTCCTGACAAGAATTTGCAGGCTCACAAAATACTAATTTCTGAACCAGAAGAGGATAAAACCAGAAGCCTGGAGAAGTCAGGATCAGGAAAAAGATCTAGGAGCTCAGTAGAGGTAGAATAACACAAAGCATAATTCTTCTAAATATTTCACTTACTACTGTTATTTTTCTAACGATAAGCATTTCCTTTTCCAGCACAATTTACGGTATGTGTTTGTTTTTGTGAGATTCTCCTCATGATTTGATTGTATAGGTCCCAAAGAACATGAGGAATGTTAAATCTAAGAAGAATCCAAAATCTGCTTGTATAAGCAACCCTGAAGAAGGGGCTAGAAGTCCTGGTCCTCAGGGGCAGACCTTAAGCAGTTACTGTTCAGATGATGACTCCAATGCTTGTCAGGAGCTAAATGGAGGGGCATCTTCAAGTTTGAGCCCGAATGATTCTAGAGCTCTGAAGTTAAGTGGCAAACCAAGATCTAATAGAGGTTCTGCTACTGATTCACAGAGTGCCTATGCAAGAGTAAGTGAGTCCTCTAGAAGGGCATCAAATTTAATAATTTTATGATATTGTGTTGCTGTGAATGCCAAGGATTTGGATTTGCTCTTACGAGGTTTTCCTTTTTCATTGCACAGAGACGAAGAGAAAGAATAAATAAAAGGTTGAGAATCCTACAAAATCTTGTCCCCAATGGAACTAAGGTAGCTTTCTCAGTGTCAGTTGGCAATCACACTATTGTTAAACAGCTGGTTAAGATAAGATGCTAAAATTCTCAAGTTTGCTTCCTTGGTGAGCTGCAGGTGGACATCAGCACTATGCTTGAGGAAGTTGTCCAATATGTGAAGTTTTTACAGCTTCAAATTAAGGTAAAACACTTGAGGATCATTTTTGGAAAGCGAACCGTATTACACTTACTCTGCATCTAAATTTTAGCTCACTGCAAAAAAATTCCATATTACATCTTTGAAAAGACAATGTGTGGCTGATCATTTTTCCCCATATCAATTTAACAGCTTCTGAGCTCTGACGATCTGTGGATGTACGCTCCCATTGCTTACAATGGAATGAACATTCTTAACATCACCCCAGCCAAACAACCAAAGGAAATGCATAGCAATAAAAGAGGATGCAGCAATTTAAGAGCAAAGGGTGCCATTCTCTGAAGTTTTTGCTGTGGTGTGGCCACAAGTATATATTAAACGGCATTTAATCCTAAGGAAGTATGAAATTAAATTAATTAAAAAGCGAACCGCGTGTATTTTTTAATTATGAGACATCAATTTGAGTTGATTTCTTGACTCTTTGTATGAGCAGTTGGGTTGGGAGCACTATTTCGATTAATAACGTTTGATTTCATTAACCTCGACTCACTGGCATCTTATGTAATATAAGAAAAATAAAATTGGGTTTTTAACGAACAAATGTTATTTTTTTCAGTTAGTTACCAAAATACATTAGTTTTGCCGCGTATACAACATTTAAAGGAAAAGAAAAAGAAACCTGCAATTCACCTGTTGAAACTTGGTATGTTAAAAATCAACTGTATTTTTTTCTGAACTCCACTCAGATTGCTTTAATTCCACTGTTGCACTCATACAAAACACAATGTGCACAGATTACACTAGGGTAATGTTAATTTCGCATGATTTTTTCTTACTTTAACTCACATAACATCAATCATCACTATTCTTTACCTCCTTTTTCTTCATTAAAATTAACGGTTCATCACTTCCTATGTAAAATTATGTAAACAAATATAAGAAATATATGTGCAACAAACATTTCCCATTTTTTTTTTGTAAACATATCCCATCTTGAATATGTCATTTCATCTTTAATTTGGTCCAATGTAGGATAGCAAATATTAGTTTCTTTTTTTTTTTTTGGGGGGGGGGGGTAGGGCAGGTAAATGTTTTGGGCCATGGCCATTCCTTGTGTCTTTTCTTTAGGAGTGCAAAAACCTATACCCAAAGTGTTGGGCATGTTTGACAAAAATTGTTGGGCACGTACTGTTTGAGAGAAGTAGAGAACTAATAAATTGTACCAAGTGATAAGCGGTTTGTGATCTCAAATGTAGACGTATATTCAAATCTTATTAGAACTATTATCTTAAAGATTTTCTTAGTGTGCGTTTGACATTTAGAATTGAACGTAGAATTAGATCTTTGAATTTGAATTAGATTTCTTAATTTCAATTTTTTTGTTCGAAATATCATTTAGAATTAGAATTGTAATTTTATTAACCAATTCTATGAAATTAAAAAATAATTAAGTTTTTCTCAATTATTAGCTATATTTTAAAATTAACAATTTTATAACTTAAAAATTAAACTCTCTTCTTCTTTTCACATTTATTTATGAATAATCATATTTATTGAGATTATATATTTATATAAAAAATTATTTCTATATGTATATAAAAATTATTATAATAGCTATTTTTTTTAAATTATGAAAAATTTCTTTATGAAAAAATATGACTATTATATTATAAAAATATTATTGTATGAATATTTTTATTAATTTTAATTTTATAAATATTTTTTAATGTTTTAGATCATACATTTAAATAATAAAATTATAATTGAATTTAATTATAATTTCATCTTAATATTTGTTTTAAACATTATTTAAGATTCTCAAAATTCTAATTTAAAAGAAGTTAAAATTAAAATTCATATTTTAATTCCAATTCCACTATTCTTCTCTTAATTAGATTTTTTTAACATTTTAATACAAAAAAATACCGTCATAGATAAAATTTTCACTTTATCCACTAATTAAAAATAGAACACTTTAATGTTACACCTTCCTTTGTTCTTAAAGAAATCTGAAGTGAGGTGTAAGTCATTTAAACAAAAATACAAGACAAGCTTTACCAAATTGATATATTATTTTTTATGAGAAATGCTAACAACACACTCTTTTAACATTCTTTTTAATATTTGTTTTATTATTAGATGAAAAGCAAGTATTGTTAACATTCTTCCCTAATAATTTTTTTAAATATATAAAATAAATTAATAATAAAATAAATATTGAAATAAGTATCTAAAATAGTATGTTGTTGACATTCCTCTTATTTGAATATAAAACACTTTAATATTTCACCTTCCATTGTTCTTAAAGAAAGCTAAGTCATTTAATCAGAATTGGTGTAAATTGGTCAAGTAATTTTGGATAAGTAGTAATTAAGTAAAACTCTTCTTAAGATAACAACTATAAGATTCAAACCATTGATATAACAGACAAAATTTACCTAAAACCATAATACACTTTCACTGCAACCAACTTGTATTTGAGTATATATAACCATAATTTAATAAAAGACAAGCTTTACCTAACCATAATTTAATAAAAGACAAGCTTTACCTAATTTACTATATGACCATAATTTACGGAGTACAGAGTGCGTTTCATATACCAGAAGAGACAATAATTCGATTGTTCTAACGTATTTACGACATAAATATGGTTAGTGCCGCGTATTTGTGGTAATAGGGTTGTTAACCTGATATAAGATAGAAATCACTAATCCATAGCAATTCACATCTTCAATGCAGTTTGATGCAGCCTCCACAAATCAAATGTCTCCCAAGTTCATAGGCAATAAGGCAGATTTGTCTTCGGCATTACCCAAAAAACAAAAAAGGCAGGAAGAATACCCCACAGAGCAATGAAATAAAGTTAGGATGCTAACTTGCCTGTACTTCAAGCATGATAAGTTACAATCTTGCGCGTGGAACAAGACATCTCGTAACAGAAATCCTAGAATCTAGTGAAATAGCCCTTCCAAGTATACAACATACTACATATTCCCGGGAAAAAAAAAACGCAGGACAACATTCTAATTGTCAATCTTTTATTGTCCATATATGATACAGTCTATTAAATTTCAATGTTCAGAATTGTGAATGACTCAAAAAGGGCACAGGAAAAGCCACAACCATGCGCTGCACGCCATGAGATCCCAACATACTTGCCAGTTTTTCCTTTCATGCTCTTTGATCATTGACATGATTTGGAACTTCTGCTTGGCTGTCCAAGGGCATATATTGTGCCATGATAGCTCTTATTTCGGAATCCATGTATTGCTGCAAAACCACCATAAAAAAATACCAGTAAATTTTTACCCTATAAAACACAATAAAGTAAATTATGAATGAAACATCACTTGCTTCTTTATTTGGGCAATTTTTCAGTTATACACGTCATGTTCTCATATTTGGATTTCTAACATAAGTCTCAGCTGATTTGGAATGTTGTGCAACTCAGTATGCTATAACGCTATAGAAATTTAACATTAAGTATCCAAGAACATCACCAAACTGAGAGAATGCAATGGAACTTACCCGTATTCTATATTTGTACACAAGGAATGCCCCACCAGCAGCCATAACTAAGCCAATTAAAATGACCCAAAAAGCGGCCCAAGCAGATCTTCCCTGACTGGCAGTTTTACCTGTAGATTATCCAGTAGGGGACATAAAAACAAGTATTACAACAAGCATATGTAAATGTATGTGCCAGTAAAAATGTCTAGTGTATTTAACTCACTTATGCAGGTATCATGGTCCTTTATATACAGAAGATCCCCACTACAAGTGCAGTCATAGCTGCCCCAAGTATTCTTGCAGCTACATTCAGGGCACTGACAAGCTTTCTTCTCTTTGCATTCATCAATGTCTGTAAAGATAAAAACAGAAGAAGTTCAACTTCAAATATTCATTATTTTTTTTTTTCAGTTATGTGGAAAACATTTCACTAGCTATAATCAGGTCCACAACGCTTGCTCACACCCAAGTACTAAGAAGAATCCACAGCTACTTCACTAGTGATACGAAGTTAAATCACAGTTTATAATTTACTTAAAATCCAACATTTCACTTACTGAGACTGCAATATGTCTCTCTAATTAAACAAACTGAGAGGACGTTACATACTATGGACATATAAGAGGGAGGAAGACAATTTTGACCAGGTTCTAGCATTACGTACAAATGTAGTCACACTATAAAACAGTAAACCATGGATCCCATTAATATTTCACTCACACATATATATAGCAGACATTCAAGAATGAACATACCCACTCACACTTGATAAAAGTATTAAAAACAGAATCCAGGATTCTATTCATGGTGTGTTTTGTATTTATCATGTTGTTCTAGATAACTCAACAAGCCACAAGGATTTGCTCCAGGAAAAAAAAATAGTAACAATGAAAATACAATATCAGCCCTCACCTTCACAATTTTTGACACCATCACCTCTAAACCCTGCAGGACACTGGCATTTAACCCCTTCGTTATCCTGTTCCCAAAGCAACAACAATTTATGTAACAAAAATTTATTGGAGACAAACCAATAAAATTTCAACCATTAAAATAAAAATTTATTGGAGACAAAATAAGCTGAGTGGAGTTGGGTTAAGTAACTTAATAGTTACTAACCGAACAAGCAGAAAATGCATGTCCATGCCGGGCATCATGCCAACAACCGCCATTGTTTATCTTGCAATGCCCAGGTCCACTAGCTGCAAACCAAGAAGAAACTAGTTAAACGAAACTATGAATGCACATGGGGAAAAAAAAAAGAGAATCACAGATGTCCTACAACTAAAGGATCATCACACCATGCTGCGAACAGCATAGAATTGAAAGCAATAAACATGGACCAGTAATTGTAAACCCTCTTAGAAGTAAATTTAAGCAGACAGAAAAGTAAACTTTAAAGCATTTAACCTGCACAAGTTGTATAACCATCTCCTTTGAACTGCACACCATCAACCAGGGGGCATTCACATACTCGCCCACGGAATGTATCCTGAGTGGATATACGCATATGTAAAAACATAGAAAACTATAAACCTGTATTGCTCTTCATTTAGATAGTTTTTTTCACGCTGATAAATACCTTGCATGCAGTGATGTTAGCTGCTTTATCCTGCCAACAACCACCATTGGATGTCAAGCACTCATTTGTCTGCAGATCTGCCCAGAAAAGTATGCCACTCAGAAAGAATCCGGTCCAGAACTAACAAGTCTACAAAGTATATTTTCCTTGTACCAAAAGAAAGTAAACATTTACCACTGCTCAAACAAACAGCTGGTTCAGTAGCTTCCTCAAACCCAGCACAAATAGCCTTTAGAACAGCACTTTTCTCCAATTTTCCTGGAAAAACCCCTTTTAGAATTGGAAATCCAGATCACTACCTATAACACAAGCATACAATACAAACCTCGATATTGTCGATTGTTGACAACAAGAGTAGGCAATATGGTAACATCACCTCGCGATCCCTTCCCAATCTACAAAATCTAGCTTTGTTAAACATCTCTACATAACTATAATAATACAATCAATTAAATGATAACATAAACTAATAGCAATTATAAAGAACAATACTTGGGCATCTTGCTCTTGTTTCAAAACAGGATTTTCAGAATCGGCATCTGGATCTCCCATGCACTTTTCAATCTTTTTAATATCAAGACCTGCAAATATTGAATAAACATATTTGAAAAGTCATTATCAACCACCATAAGAAAACATAATAAGCAATGTTGATTCACTCATGACTCACCCAGTGATTTAATGACAGCATCTGCACATTCCTTATTGTACTTTTTCTCCTTCATCGGGCATCTAATTTGAAAATCGGTGACATAGTCCCACCACACCCAAGGCTCTGTGGTTTCATTTGCCACCTTGAAAACACATAGCTGCCTTAAATTTTCGATAACCACATCTTTCCCATCATAACCTGTGCTGAAGTCCTGCTCAGGATCTGGAGCACAATATCTTCCATGATTTATGCACTGGGACTTGCACTGTTTGCTTAATGTGAATGCCTGAGGACAATACCAAGTTATATAATGGGGTGTAAACTGACTGTAACCACCTTTCTCTAGTATCAGTCCTGCACCCTTGAAATCCTTCAGAAATTCCATCAACATATCACATTTAACTCCACACTCATCATTGCTGTTGGTCCACAACTCGTACTCCACACGATCATCTGGGTGAGGGACAGCCTCTCTCCAATCTAGATTTACATTGACCATATCCGTACCACTTAATGCATCCTTTAATTTTTCACCAAAACTTTTTCCAACAAGAGCAGATGGTATTGTTATATTCTCTATGTATTTCGCAGATGATGCATCCTCTTCAGGTGTGTCCATAGTTATTAAGGGTTCCTCAATATCATCTGCAACAAGAACCGCAGAAGCTCCAGCCTTCTGGGCATTCCAGACCTTCAAAGCAAAGAAGCAATCTGCAAAGAAAAACACAAAAGCACAAAGAATACACCCATGAGATAACAATTTTAAGACTATGTCATACGCATAGGGCCATAGCCCATAGGCATGTGTAAAACCAAATCAATAATTCAAATTTCTAGGTATTCAACTATCATATAAAACCTAAAGGTTTTGTTTTTCCTTCTTCAACAAAAATGAAAGTTGGTTAAAAACCAGGCATCTGATGAGTTAATCCAAAAATGAATTAGAGTATAATTCATTGTGAACCAAACAATCAAGTTACGCTCCAAAATCCAATTCGAACAACACTGAGAACAAGGGGAAAACATGGATGGACAAGGAGGGAAGAGATATAATATTAATCCAAGCTAATATAAAGGAGCATATTCTCCACTCCATGCACCAAAGAGCAAGGCAACGGAACTACAACTGACAAAAGCAGCCAGCTTTAGCTCAGTAACAAGCAGAATAATCAATGAAATGAAGTGAGTAAGCAAAACGAGCTACAAAATTCACAACTGCTCTAAATTGTCAAAAAGCTAAAAAAGGAAGAAAATCTCACTTCCGCGATCGAGTAAAACGATGGTGGGGAGAGCGCCAGGCCTTGATTTGAAGGAAATCCCAAACTCATCGAACTCCTTACAACCCTTCTTGTTATCCTTGGGGTACACCACGTTCCCGGCCATGCTCCCTCCGTACTGAGGTATCCCAAAGTTCCCAATGGCACTATCGTGCGTCCCTTTGATTTTCTCCGGCGACGTTATCGTCAAGCTGTTCTTCTCCACCACGAATCTCGCCATTGACAGGGGTAGCAGAAACCCTAGAAAGAAACTCAGCGACGATCTCCAAAGCTTCATTTTTTGGGGCAGCAGAGAGGGATCAGGAACTGGGTATTCTGAATTTCAAAGGGGTTGGGTTTGCTTTGGAGATCAATTATGGATAAAAATTGGAGCTTTATTTATCCTCTGCTCTCTCAGTTTCTACTTGTACTTTATACTTGAAATTTTGTTGGGTAAAAAGTGGCAACTAAACTATTGTTGTTTCACAAAAACAAAATCATCATCTCATTCTCAATCTCATCATGTGTTGCTTATTTTTATTCAACAAGTCTCACCTTTTGAAACGCAAAGCAAAGCATCTCTCTCTCTCTCTCTTGAGGGTAGACTACAGAGTCCACGGAGGAGACAATTTACACTTAATCCTGTTTGGATTACTTTTTATTAAATGAATAAAACGGAATTAGTGAAAATGGAATAAAAAAAAATGAAATAAAATATAATTTTTATTTTTTTATTTAAAAATTTTATTAATGAAATAAAATAAAACGAAATTAATCATATATTCTATATTTTATTTTAATTTTAAAAAAAATAAAAGTTAGATATTTGAAAAAAAAATAATTTTTTAAGTGTTTCGTTTTATTCTTATATATTTTAAAATTTTTAAATAAAAAAATTATTTTGTTTTTCTCATTTTTTTTTTTATTTCTCTCATTATCTTCCATTGTGTAAGAGGGAATGAGAGAAAGGTGAGGAGAAGGAGAATAATTTTTCTTATTTAAGAGTTTAATAAAAAGATTACAAGATAAAAGATATTAAGGAAATCATTTTTTTTAGATTTTTTAAAATATTAAATTTTTTTTTTAAAAAAATTTGAGTGCATGTGAGAAATAAGTTTATAAATTTTAAAATAGACATTTTATATTTTGTTTCATTTTTTTATAATTTAATTTTTAAATAAAATAATAATTTTTATTATATTCTCTTATTAATTTTTTAACTAAAATGAAATATAATTTTATTTTATTTTTTAATTTTTTCAATTATTTCTTGTTCCGTTAGAATAATGAAAATACATTCCATCACAATGTTAACCATCATTTTTTTTGGGTGATATAACCATCCACTCTTTATTCTTTAATGCTTGGTCCCCAGCCCAACTGATAAACTTATTTAATTATTATCAAAACTTTAAATATAAAATGAAACTTAATTATTGAACAAAAAATTAATTTTAAATAAACGTCAATTCTTTCCAAATTAATAAAATCATACGGAAATAGGGGAAAGACAGAAGAATACATTTTTTTTGTTGACACTAGAGATGAGAATAGAATCGATAATAAAATGCTTACTATTTTGCAAAAGAAAATAAATAAAGTTCTTTTTCTTTCTTCTAAAAAAGAAAAGAGACTAGAGTGGTCCTAAAATAGTAGCCACTAGCCAAGCATAAAAATGGAATACCAATACCAAGTACTGAAAGCAGTAACATATATTTTCTTTTTGGTGAATAAAGCATTACATATTGAGTTGCCACTAATGCCCAAAAGAATCTTAACACAGAATGAGTTTCCACTATCTGACATATCTTACTTGGATGATGGCCTAACAAGAAATCATCAACCAAAATTGAAGATTTTGTTTTTTAGTAAAGAAATAGATTCTGAATTTTTATTTATAAACATCGCAATTTTCATCCTTGTAAATAATAGTTAAAAATATAAATGTGACAATTAGCTCATCTAATAAAATTATTTACAGGTGAATGAAAAGACATCTAATCACATTCCACCTTCACCCTATTCCTTATCAAATGTAGCGTGTGTTGTTAAATTGAATTTTACAAACCTTCTGAACTCACTTTCTTCTCCTTCAGTCTGTAAAGCCTCTTCTTTCGGCTAAAATTATTGTTGCGAAGTGCGAGTTAAAATTAAATCAGGTGATTCAATGAAACCAAAGGTTATTGGCTTATTGGGTTAAATAATATTGACGTTATAGATTACGAAATGATTCTCACTAATTTAATTTTAACTACCACACTCACGTGAGCAAAACTAAAATTGCAATATCACTTAGTGTTTTAAAAATTGAATGAAAAATTGTATTTATAATTAGTAAGGTCTTTAAGTTATTATTTGATTGTTTCTAAGTGAAAAATGCTTAAATTAAAGATATGATTAATTTATAGTTTAATTAGCTCCATCAATCGATTTCATTTAGTTTATAAAACATTATTATCACCTAAGTTAAATATGTGTAGTAGTTACATAGTCTTTTTTCTATTAATTTTGCATACTCTTTTATATTATTGAATTCATATAAAATTTATTGATATTCTTACACATATTTTAAATTAAGTGCATGTTCGACTGAGATTATTTTATAAACCAACATTTTTTTAAAAAACTTTTTTCATTACTCATGATATGTTTGAATAATCTCTAATTATTTTTATACGAAATTTAATATATTATAATAATTTTTTTAAGCTTAAAATTTATAATTTTAGATTTTAGATTATTCTAATAATTTTGATATATAAATATTATTTTATCCACATCCAAATAAATTTTTAAATCATTTTTTTACCTTTTTTGGTAATTTAATTTATAAAAATAATTATTTTTATAACATTTAAACAAAATAAATTATTTTAAAATATCTTTTTTAATAATATATCCAAACATAAACTAATTTTATTATAATCGATTACTAAAATAATCAAAAATTTTACAATTAAATCAAACACACATTAAATGTAATCACATACCTATTTTAAGGAGAGTTTAATTTTGATCCAATATCACTTAAAGTTTTTGATACCATTAATTAATCATACATTAACATATGATTATTTAGATAATTATTATAAGAATTAAATATTTTTTATGATATTATAATATATTATTAAATAACAATATAAATTTTTTACATTAATAATCCATTCAAATTAATTTTTTTTAAAGAATCATGGATAACTTTTCTAGATATTTAATTACATGTTCTAAAAAAAAAAGATATTTAATTACATGCCGAAAACGTTTCATATAAAAGCAGAGGTAAAATATGGGAAATAGGCTACTAGAAATTAGGGGTGTTCACATTCAAATCAATAAAAAAAAATTAAAAATTGATCTAAAAAAATCAAAAATCGATGAAAATCGAAATAAATTGAATTAATTTAGATGAAGTTTTTGAAAAATCGATCGATTCGGATCGGTTTTTGGTTCAATTTTATAAAACCGATCCAAACCGATTTTACACTTAAAATTACCTAAATATCCCTAACTAAACCTATCCTCCCATCGTACGATGGCCTATTCCCCCACCACTTTCTAAGACAGACGCGAAGTAGTGTGACAAAGATACACTTCACTTCCTCTTGTTGATCAGATTAGTATGTTGTAATTGTTAATTCATTTACAATTAAATTGTCATTTTAATTTTATTTGTTTAAATTCTAAACTTTGAAATTATTGCTAAATTTTATTTGTTTGTATGACTTTATGAATGATTTGTAGTTTAGAATTTGAATTATATTGTTGTTGTGTATTATTCTTATTTAAATTGTATTTTTATTATGTTATTGGATAAAAACTGAATCATCTAATCCAATCTAAACCGATTAAAATTGGTTTGGATTGGATCGGTTTGGCTATTGAAATTCATCCAATCTAAACTAAACTGATGATACTTATCTTGCTTGGATCAGATGATTTTTTATCTCAAAATTGATCCAAACCGATCTAAAAACACCCCTACTAGAAATGACACGTTACAGCCAGTACCCATTTGACAAGTGCACTCAATGACTCACTCAGACCAATCCTTGGAGGACATAAGTTTTTGTTTGTCTTGTTTTGCAAGGGTTTTTTTATATTTATTCATTTTATCGATAAATATTGACTCCTACTGTATAAGATAAATTTAAATTATTGAGTTCATAAAAAAAATCATTGACACGTAGATACCGCATGGAAGAGAAAAAGTGAAAATTATATATGTATGGCATTAATCACGTGGTTTATCTATCCTTATCGGTAGCATAAGTGGTCCCCAAAATCAATTTTACTAATAGATTTTGTCGGCAAGTTAAGGTGAAGACTAAAGAGGACCCGAAGAAAACAAAGCCCAGACTGGAGCTATTAATATGGGCTATAGCTCATGTACACCCATTAAGTCTCTCATTTTTAATTCATTTTTTTAAATCTATTATGTGATGAGACTTTTTTTAATCTTAACCCATTAAACTCATTAATTGAGTGGGCTAAGATAAGACTAACCCACAAAACTCCCGTAACCCACACCACCCACCAATCACTAAACCCTAATCCCAAATTCACACAAAATCAGAAACCCATTTCGACAATTACTCTCTTCTTGCTCGTTCTCGCTCTTCTCTCGCTCCCTCTCAACTCTCGATCTCGGAGCTCGATATTGGAGCTCGATCTTGGAGCTCGCTTAATCTCAGCTTTCGATCTCATAGCTCTCGATCTCTCATCTCTCAATCTCACAGCTCTCTCTCAATTTTGCAACTACAGCTCAGGTTCTTCAATTGTTCTTCAATTATTTCAATTTGTTTAGCTATTGTTATGGTTGTTTATTCCAGTTTCTGTTTGCTTTTCTCTTCTTCCATTTCTATTCAAGACTTTGGAAAGGACCAATTATATTGCTTGAAATTGGTTCAACTGGGGAGTGATCCTTGGACTTGGAAACTTGAGCTTTCTCATGCGTGACCGAGTACAGTTGAAATTTCTTGGTGTGCCAGTAGTTTTTTATTTCATTGTCCGTTCTTCCTGGCAGCTGAGCAGCAATGGCAGACCATCTGCTTATGAAGGGAAAGCTTTGATTAAATATAAGGATTTCGTTGATTACGTTATAACTTCTAAATTTAGTAGAATTTGCATGACTGCAACATCTATTGGTTGAATTTTGATATAAAATCTAGCAACAATAAAATATAAGGATATATATACACTGAAAAATTAAAGGTTCCTATGGAAACCTCCATTTATTTACTACAGTTCCCCATTTTATAGCACAAGGAGTTTTTGGTTTGCAGAAGCTTATGTATTACAGGGGAAGGTGTCACACCTATTACCCAGTTGGAGCAGCTTGATAATAGTTTCCTCTTCTTCTTGAGTAAAGTTCCCTCTTTTGATGTTCGGCCTTAAGTAATTCAGCCACCTTAATCTGCAACTCTTTCCACACCTAGCAAGACCTGAAAAGTAAATCAAGTTTATAT
Organism: Ormosia semicastrata; assembly: GCA_029884595.1. Lineage (NCBI taxonomy): Eukaryota > Viridiplantae > Streptophyta > Magnoliopsida > Fabales > Fabaceae > Ormosia > Ormosia semicastrata. Next base: position 26,817,805 of record JAQQTO010000037.1, on the reverse strand, counting down.
ATAACATCATGGATTTAGAACAACACCAATTTGTAGAAAATGTCCAATAACTCAGCTGCATAATTTGGTTTGAATGTATCTGTCACCTGACTGTAAATTCTGTCTCAAGATTTTAAGTGGAACTGAATCTATATTATTTCTGGATTCAACAATTATCATAGTATGCCTATACACTTATAAATGTTTTTAAAGCAATTCCTACCGTCGATTTTCATTATAATACTGTCAATTTAATTACTACTAAATATTTTATAGAGATAAACATAGCATCTAAATGAGTATCTATTCGGAAGAAATAAGTACCTATAGGAATATTTATTAGAATGCAGAAGTATTTATTGTACGTTTTATAGGAAAATGAGCATTTAAAAGAGTACTTATTAACCAAAGGAATGCTTATTAAGTTAATCAATTGACGATATTATAATGATGTTATAATGAAAATTGATAATAGAGACTATTTTAAAAATATTTATAAGTGTAATAACTGATTTGAAAAGAAAAAAAACTATAAAGACTAAATTAAAAATTAGTAAAAATTATAAGGACTAAAATTTTAATTTAAACTATTAAAGTATTAAACATTGAGGAAAAAGAAAGAAAAGAAAAGAAAATAATGTTGTTTATAGAAACAACATTGTTTGGTATTACCGAATTTTCCCTACACGAATCAGCTTTGTATGCTTAATAGGGGTGTTCATCCTGTGATGACCGGCAACGAGAGCCACCGGAGGCAGTGCACCATCCAATCTGCAACGAGAGCCACTGCTCTGTGCCCCTCACTGCCGACGATGAGCTGCAACATTAGTTCAGATCTTTCTCATTGAGAAGAGCCATTGAGTCAGCTTCTGATTTCACTGGTAACAACGTTTTCACCCCCCTCCACCTCTTCCTCTAACTGATTTGAGACTTTATTGATTTCTTGAGTTGTTGATTTGAGACTGTGTTGAGACTTCCTCTAACAACTACCCGACTACTCGAACTGAACTAATTCGCTTTAGTTCGGTTTGGTTTAGTTTGAGTTTGGTAAAAAAATTATAAAACCAAACCGAACCAATTGATTTAGAACGATTTGGAATTTTTTTACTCAAAACCGAACCAAACCGAGATGTGTATACCCTAGTGCTTGAGGTTGAGCTGCCGAGGGCTTGACGCTGTGAGTTCACCCCGTCGAAGTGGAGGCTGCTGTGTGCGCATCGCTCCCATCTCCGTCAAACCCGATTCAATTTTTCGGGTGTGTATTATACTGTTGTCCTCTTTTCTCTTTGGGGGTTTTGATTGATTTATTGATGTTTGGGATGATGCCATAATGATGAATGATGAATTGGGTATGTGTGGATTTTTGACATATTTGTTGATTGTGGGCATTATATATTTATATGCTTATTTAGTGACCAAGGAATTTGGTATACTAAAATTTGCTGTTTCTTGTTTTGCAAAGTTCTGCTTTAGCAGTATCTATGATTGTTGTAGAAAATGTGGTAAAATCTCTTGCATGAGTTACTGACAAGTAATTTTGTTAAGGTTATGAATTTGTAGCTTTAGCAGTTGTAAGGGACCCATGATTTAACTGTTATGGTTGCAAATAACAATTCAAAGATATCATATTTTTCATGGCTAAATAGGTTGCACCTATTCTGAACACCACTTGACTTAATTAAAACAACGTTAATGTCCCTTGTGGACCAGTATATGACACCAAATTATGAATATGATTCAACTGTTCTTCAAAAAGAAGATTATCTATGATGGGGCTATCAGTAATTTGCTAAAATTATTGTAGTTTCAGATTGGATTAATTAGTTTAAGCTATCCTAGTGTCTGTGTATATGTGACTCTCCCTCTCTCTCTTTCTCTGAAGCTGTGCTCGGATTTGCTGGTTTATGTGCAGAACAGAATGGACACCTGGGAAAGTTTTGGAGGCCATATTGAGTTCAATCCTCAAACTGGGTCATTCAGGTAAATCACTCCTTTTCATGGCAATTGCCAAAAAAAAAAAGATAATTTTTTTTTTATAATGTATAAATCATGTTTTGTTAATCAAGGACTGACCTACATTGTAGGTCCTGGGGCCTTATGCCCCCATGGTCCCACAGTATTTTTTAAAAATTGGTATGTGTAATTTTGTTATTCTTATATATGTTTCAAAATTTATAAAGATTTGTCCCTACTACTTGTTTAATATAATTATCTTAAAGGTTAAATTCATTTAAGATTATAGCAACATATGTTTAGATGATAATATAAAAATAATTGGTATTAGTAATGAATTCAAATTAAATTTGTTATCCTATAATATTGTATTTTGATATGTAAATATAAATATTTAATAAATATTTATTTATGCATTTGTATTATCCTTAGTCATCTTGCCCTCACTATCCAAATTTTCTAAGTCTGTCACTGTGGTTAATCCTCTGAATCACCCTTAATTTTTTTTTATTTTTTTTAACTTTTGGGTAGTTTGAGAGATGATGACAGTAACACACTAATTATGCCTGCTAAGAAGATAAAGAAAAGGAAAGGGATGGAACAGGTACGGGCAGTTGAACATGGTTATTATGTATTCAATTTGCATGTTACACACTTTGAGTGATCAAAGTTTTGTTGTGTTAGGAACATGGAAAAGTTCAATCAAATAAGAAACAGAAGTTGAGCAAACCTCAGAAAAGGAAGCTGAAGAAGTTAGAGGTTTGTGGGGTGGACACAAAAAGGGGAATGGTTTTCACTCTCTTCTTTTCTGTTTTGGGTCTCACCTTGTTTGGTTCCCTTCATAAATACAGGATGACAGGGAGAAACAACTTCTGATGGAAAGAAGCATTAAGACACTAAAGTATGTGAATGAGTTATTGTTAAGTTATAGTTTCTTTGTTAATGTTGTTGTTTGTGGGTAGCACTAAGTTGTTGCATACTACCTGGATCATTTTTATTTTTATTTATTTTTGTAGTGAAAACACGCTTCCAGAGTTTGCATATTCACTTTTGCAGTCTTCACGTGATATCAATCGGGTTTGTATTGTCGAAACAGTGATAGTTTTATGAAAAAATTGTAAGTCTTGAGACTGTTTGTTTACTAATACCACCACATTACATAGGCTGAGACTCTGCGGGAAAAACATAGGAGGGCTGTACATTTGTTAAAACAAGGATTGGAGGTTCCACATGGTGATGATGAACTGCCTAAGAAACTGGATTTTCCCCATAGAATTGAACCTGAGACAGAAGAGCTTCATTTGACCCAGGAAGTTGAGGAAAATGACATCATTCAACCAATTAGTACAGAAAGAAAAGTCTTGAATACAATACCTGTTCCTTTGGAGTCCTCTCGAGAACCAGTTTGTGGCAATGAAGTTGTAAATTATAAATCTGTTACTAAACCTTTAGCTTACATTTCCATCGAAAAGCGACCTGATGAGATAAAAAGCACCAAGTCAAAGGTATAGTTTCTACTCAGGTTGTTTGTGGGTGTATATTATCAAGATACAAGATATTATTCAGCTGTCATTTGGACAATTGGATGTATAGCCATATTTGGAACACTTATGAAGTAGTAAATCATATATTTGTTTGTCTTCTTTTTGTGTATGTATTTTTTAATACATTTGTTTTAATCCTCTCATGTACTATTTCGTTAATGTTAGAAGAAATCATCTTTTACATGCACTACAGTATGCCTATATATCTGTAGTGGTAGTTAACATATCATATATGTTGCTGTTAAGTGTTGCCCTCATTTATGAGATCTCCATTTTGTCTATCTGTAACTTACTTTAGTGCTTTTTTGGCACTTTTTTAACATGAGGCAGGATAGGACAGATGAGAACCCTAACACCAATTTCAATAAATTGAGCAACCTTCCAGATCTTTCTGCACAGAGGCCTTCAACTACCCCTACTATTGTGCATGTATACAGACCAACTGAGGTTGAAGACAAAAGAAAGGATCTGCCTATAGTCATGATGGAGCAAGAGATAATGGAAGCTATAAATGACCATTCTAATGTTATCATATGTGGAGAAACTGGATGTGGTAAAACAACTCAAGTTCCTCAGGTGAGTATGTCTGATGCTTGAGTATCATCTATGATTCAAACATAGCTTACCCTTTGATCATGTTTATTTTTCCCCTCCAAAATTTATCAGTTTCTTTATGAAGCCGGCTATGGTTCTAGTAAGTCCCATGTTCACAATGGTATTATTGGTGTTACTCAACCACGCCGGGTGGCTGTTCTTGCCACAGCAAAGCGTGTGGCATATGAGCTTGGTCTTCATTTAGGGAAGGAGGTTGGCTTTCAAGTAAGATATGACAAGAGGATTGGAGATAGTTGTTCTATCAAGTTTATGACTGATGGAATTTTGCTACGAGAAGTTCAGGTTGTTATGTTTTACCTCACTATGTTTTCCATTTGTTCATTTTTAGAAGTTCTATCAAGTTTGTAGCTGTGTAACAAATGATAAATTCGTGAAGACATTTGTTCAATTTGTGGGTAAAAAATGCTGAAAAGTCCAGAGAAAGTTTGGAACATATGTTTATATTAAGAATCCCTGCATGTTAAAACTTAATACGTGATAGAATCTTTGAATTTATTTTTCATTGTGGAACATCTTAATCCATCATTCCAAGGGTATCAATTACTTGAGATCATTATTATCTATTTGTGAATGTGAGCGTATTTTTGGATTCTGTATATTCCATAGCACTTTGGATTGGAAAGTGAAAATTGAGTGATTATAAATTTTCCTCTTTCATTTGTTCATACCGTGGTTGTTATTATTAGTAGTTGCAAGTATCATTGCTATCACTGTTGCAACTTGCAGTGTTGCTATTGTTCATTATTGTTTTAATGATGATTCCACGGATCTGATGCTCTGATGTAATTGTGCTTACTTGTATTGTTTCACTAAAGCAAGATGAGTAACACAATCGAATGTACTTATGCTGTTTAGTTGAATACCTCCTGGTGCAGAATGATATTTTATTGAGGCGTTATTCTGTCATAATTCTTGATGAGGCTCATGAGAGGAGCTTGAACACAGACATTCTGGTCGGGATGCTCTCACGTGTAATTAAAACTCGCCAAAAGGTGAATATGAGAGTGATTTATTTTACAAATGAAATTTTAATTTTATATTAGATCTTTTATCATTTTCGCTGTATACATTAATCTTGCCACTGGCATTCTGATCCGGATACTCTTTTATGTTGCTATTATGGCAGATTTATAATGAACAGCAGAAAATGATACTTTCAGGGGAAAGTGTAAGTCCTGAAAAAATGGTTTTTCCATTAAAACTTGTGCTAATGAGTGCCACCTTGCGAGTACAAGACTTCACTTCTGGAAGGTTATTCCAAACTCCTCCACCTATGATAGAAGTTCCTACAAGGCAATTTCCAGTAACAGTGTACTTCTCAAAGAAAACAGAGAAAACAGATTATATAGGGGAAGCATATAAGAAGGTCTTGGCAATTCACAAGAGGTTGCCACCTGGGGGCATACTTGTCTTTGTCACTGGGCAAAGGGAAGTAGAGTACTTGTGCAGGAAGCTACGCAAAACTTCAAGGGAGTTTATCATGAAAAAAGTTAAAGGGTCTGTGGAAAATGATGGCACTGTGGTCCAGGAAACAAATTCTGTTGAGGGAATAAATATTAATGAGATCAATGAAGCGTTTGAGATTCCTGGAAGTTCAGCCATCCAGCAAACTGATAGGTTTAGTGATTATGATGAAGATGAGGATGAGGATGGAGTAGATGGGAATGAATCTGACTTTTCTTATAGTTCAGAAGCAGAGAGTGAACTGGAATTCAATGATGATAATCTTGAGCATTCAGAGAACAAGAGTAATATTATGGATGTCTTAGGACAGGAAGGAAACCTTTCTTCGCTGAAGGCTGCTTTCGAAAATTTGTCTGGGCAAGCTCCATTAAGTTCCTTGAATGGGGAGCAGACTTTTTCTGTGAATACAGAAGGTGGTTTAGACCAATCAAAAGTTTTCAGGCAAAAGAGAGCTACAGAAAATTGCGGTTCTTCTCCTGGTGCGCTCTTTGTTCTACCTCTTTATGCCATGCTGCCTGCATCAGCCCAACTTCGTGTATTTGAAGGAGTCAAGGAGGGAGAGCGGCTTGTTGTCGTTGCCACAAATGTTGCTGAAACATCTTTAACAATCCCAGGGATAAAGTATGTGGTTGATACTGGAAGGGAAAAAGTGAAGATTTATGACTCCTCTAATGGCATGGAAACATATGAAGTACAATGGATAAGTAAGGCATCTGCTGCTCAACGTGCAGGCAGAGCTGGAAGAACTGGACCTGGACACTGTTACCGTCTCTATTCTTCTGCAGTCTTCAATAATGAATTTCCTGAGTATTCTCCTGCTGAAGTTGAGAAAGTACCTGTTCATGGTGTTGTCCTTCTCTTAAAATCCATGCATATTAAGAAGGTAGTTTTTGATATTTTCTTTTTTCCTCTCCAAGTTTTCATTCCATCTGCTTGTTTATATTGGGTGCTATCATTAGCAGGCAGGGAAGGGAGTAGTTCATGATTATGATGTACTTCTCCATTCTGATAGCTTGACTGTTTATCTTAGGCTGAATGAAGGAATGGAATCCTTTTCAAGCTAAAAGGTCTTCTACTACATATATCATTAACAAGATTGTGTTCATTTAGGCTGCTGCTATTTGGTTCTAAGGCATTATATGCTACTTATAATCTCAAGTTTGCTCGAGTTGTCAATTTTGTTCTATACTGCATAATTTATTGAGCTTTTCAGTTGTCTGGTGATGTAATTTACTCAATTCCTGGTCAAACTGGATATTCTCTTCATTTTTAGTTTGAGATAATTGTATACTTATTACTATTACTTCTCATCCAGGTTGCAAATTTCCCATTTCCTACTTCTCTTAAGGCTGCTTCCCTGCTTGAAGCTGAGAATTGCTTGAAAGCTCTTGAAGCACTTGATAGCAAGGATGAACTTACAATTTTGGGGAAAGCCATGGCTCTTTATCCCTTGAGTCCTCGTCACTCTAGAATGCTCCTCACTGTTATTAAAAATACAAGGCATGAGCATAAATGTAATCCAAGTCTGCTTTTGGCATATGCTGTTGCAGCTGCTGCAGCATTGAGCTTGTCAAATCCTTTTGTAATGCAATATGAAGGGAATGATAGCAGCAGAGATTCAGAGATGTATGAGAAATCTAGCATTGGAGACAGTGAGAAGGACATTGATAAAAAAGTAAAGTTGAAGAGAAAGAAACTAAAAGAAACTGCTAAAGTTGCACGTGAAAAATTTCGAGTTGTCACTAGTGATGCCCTAACCATAGCCTATGCTTTGCAGTGTTTTGAACATTCACAGAAGTCAATAGAATTCTGTGATGGCAATGCGTTGCACTTTAAAACCATGGAGGAAATGTCCAAACTTAGACAACAGCTACTTAAACTGGTCTTTTATCAGGCTACTAAAGGTGGTTTTGAAGAAGAGTACTCATGGATTCATGGAACTCTAGAGGATGTAGAACATGCTTGGCGGGTTTCTTCTGAAAAATATCCTCTTTCTCTGGTTGAGGAAAGGCTCATCTGTCAAGCAATATGTGCTGGCTGGGCAGATAGGGTTGCCAAACATATTACAGCTTCTTCTAGGGCCTCTGTTGGAGATAAAAGGTCTTGTGCGGTTAGGTATCAATCATGTATGGTTGAAGAAAGTGTTTTCCTTCATCGTTGGTCATCAGTTTCCAGTGTAGCCCCTGAGTTTTTGGTTTACAATGAACTATTAGAGTCAAAGAGACCAAATAAAGAAGGGATAACAAGTGCCAAGAGAGCGTACATGCATGGGGTAACAAGTGTGGAGCCATCTTGGCTTGTTGAGAATGCCAAGTCTTCATGCATCTTCTCTCCACCCCTGATGGATCCTAAACCTTTCTATGATGCCCAGACCGACCTAGTGAAATGTTGGGTCATGCCAACCTTTGGGCGTTTCTGTTGGGAGCTTCCAAAGCATTCATTGCCCATTAGCAATGATGATCATCGGGTGCAAGTGTTTGCCTATGCTTTGCTTGAAGGCCAGGTGTGTCCATGTTTAAAATCTGTTCGGAAATACATGTCAGCCCCTCCTGAAAGTATTTTGAAGAGAGAAGCATTTGGTCAAAAACGGGTGGGAAATCTTTTCAGCAAGTTAAAGAGCAGGCTGATTGATAGCTCTGCTATGTTAAGAATCGTGTGGAAGGAGAATCCAAGGGAATTATTTTCAGAAGTTTTGGATTGGTTTCAGCGGAGTTTTCACAAACACTTTGAAGAGTTATGGTCAGAAATGCTTAGTGAAGTGCTTCTGGAGACAGAAGAACGCCCTCTGAATAAAAGTTTTAAAAAGAAGTTGAAAGGAAAATCTAAATCGCCGCGATGATTGCTCAACAGTAAAGGTAAAACTGTATACCTGACTCTGCACCATTTGGTCATTTGGGTAATTTAAGTTACTAACATATTTCCAGTATTTGCAAAAATTCTGTCAAATCTTTTCCATGTAGTTTTTGTTTGCTAAGCAATATTAGAAGAGAAAACAAAATTTCATAGACAAATTTACAAAGAATTTGATTTAAAATTTGGGCAAGACCAACATATGTTTGGCTGTTGTGAATATGTGTTGGGTTAGGATGGAAGATTGGGTTGTGGGTTCAATATGGTGTCTAGATTGCATGTTATCCTTACCAGCATGTCGTTTTTTTGTTGTCTTGAATATTATGTTGCCTTTTGAAGGAAAGGAACGAATTCCAGTTTTAGCCACAGCCATTGGTGACAAGAAAGTTGTTGTGGGCATCTCCATCACGGCATTCATCCTAAATTACTAATTCAGTACACCAATCTCTAGCTTTAGCGTGCTCAAGCACCTACCTGACAACTAATTTATTTGCAAGAGTGATGCTTCAGAAGTTCTCAGCTTTGGTTTCGTCCTCTTTGGTTTGCTCATTTTAGTATGGCATCATGGAAAGTAACATGAGAAAATAGGTTGAGTTGAAATTGATACAAGTCGATTTTTTTGCTTCTCAGACTTGTTATCTTACTGAATTTAGTGGCTAAGAATTTTGTAGGAACTAGTCAAAATGTAGTTGGTTTAGGTTGCTATTGAGCCAAATGCAAATAATTTGTTGGACCTTATCAGCAACTTTGGGAGAGGACATATTGGGCATATTGTTTCATTCTACATCATTAACAAGTTTTCTTAAACTCCAAGCTCATCTATCCTAACTAATATTTGCAGCATATGTTCCAAATATTACTAGACGTTATATACATCAGGGAGCAATTGGAAATCTTTGATTAGTGGCTGTTGTTTGCAACTCTCCAGTGCTTATTTGATCTAACAAGAATGCCATTGAAATTCATTGCACCTATAAAATGTTTCAGGCTTACAACCATCAGAACTGTTATTCGACAGCATAGAACACTTGTTCAGGTCGTGTGAAAAATGAAGATGTGTTTTGGATGAAAAAGTTTGTGGCACTTAATGAAAGTACGATTAGTGTTTTAAAATGGAGTGTCTTTTTGCATCCAAAAAAAAAAATGGGTGTCTTTGTAGCATGTATTTTAGATTTGGTGGATTGAAATCGTCAGGTAAATTATAAAACCAACCTACACAAAATAGGATTGGTAGTGAATTTGGAACCACATTTTGAAAATAAATTTACATAAAATACGAGACAAATGGAGTGTCTTTGTAGCATCTACTTTAAAAAAAAAAAAAAAGGATTGAAATTGTTAGGTAAACTACAAAACCAACCTACACAAAATGGGATTGGTAGTAATTATGGAACCAGGTTTTGAAATTACATAAAATGATGAAACGCCCACCGTGGGGCTCGAACCCACGACCACCGGGGGGATCAAATGGTATAGTTCTTTTGTTGTTGGTAAATTGGAGGATTAGAAACATGACTATTGCTTTCCAATTGGCTGTTTTTGCATTAATTGCTACTTCATCCATTTTATTGATTAGTGTACCTGTTGTATTTGCTTCTCCTGATGGTTGGTCGAGTAACAAAAATGTTGTATTTTCCGGTACATCATTATGGATTGGATTAGTCTTTCTAGTGGGTATTCTTAATTCTCTCATCTCTTGAAGCTATTTGTTCTAGATCGAAAAATGAAATGACCCCCCCCGAATTCTTTCGGATTGTGAGGCACATTAAAATGGAATATAGAAGAGAAGCCCCCCAAAAAAAGAAAACTAAAACATTATAGGGAAGGGTCAAACTTCTTCTATTGGAAAATCTTATATCTTATACTTATACGGTATAGTGTAAAACTAAAAAAAAACAATATAAAAATAAAAATAGAATAAAATATAGAAAAAGAAATAGAATAAAATAGAATAATTTGAATATTCCATTTGAATATTATATTCTAATATATTAATATAAATTAATATAATTTATATTAATATATTAGAATATATTCTAAATATTCTATAAATTCTAGAAATATATTAAATTCTAGAAATATATTCTACTAGAAATATATTCTATATATATATACTTCTATTAATACTTCTATAAATATTTATAAATATTTATAGAAGTATTAATAGATTAAGAAGTATTAATAGATTAATATATAATTAAATAGAAAGAATATATAATTAAAATATTCATATTAATAGAAAAAATAAAAATATATAATTAATTAGAATTAGAATTACATTTTTTTGAATATAAAATAAATTCATTTTTAATATATAATAAATTCAAATATTATATAGAATCGTAATCTTAATTATATATAATTTTATATATATTAATTATATATAAATATATAGATAATTAAGATATTATTTAATATATATAAATATATAATATATAAGAATTATTAGAATTTTCATTCTTATATCTAATTATAGAATAAAAAAGAATATTTAATAATATATATAAATATGAATTATTAATATATAAATATGAATTATTAATAGAAACTAATATGAATATAAAAGATGAATATAAAAGTATAAAAGATTCTATTTAGAATAGAAAGATAGAATAGATATTCTATATCTATTATATATATTTTATATATATTTTAAGATTGAATTCTATATTGAAATATTATATATATTTATATATATATATATTTTATATATATTTTATTTCGACTTTCTTTCGAATTACCCCTAACAGAGTATCAGACCTAGCTCTGCACAAATAGAATCGATATATTACGTATCAAGTATGATAAAAATCAAAATGCGGATATAGTCGAATGGTAAAATTTCTCTTTGCCAAGGAGAAGACGCGGGTTCGATTCCCGCTATCCGCCCCTGCCTTTTTTTTATTTTTTATGTATTTAATAGTAATAGCATAAAAAATTTTATAGAGTTGACTGTGATAGTATAGTATCCCCCCTTCTTGAACCCCAGTTTTTGTGAAAAACTGTTGCGGAGACGGGATTTGAACCCGTGACCTCAAGGTTATGAGCCTTGCGAGCTACCAAGCTGCTCTACCCCGCGATAAAGAGAAGAATTGACAACTATAGTTCACACTCTTTGGCTCTAAATGGGTGTCTTTGTAGCATGTACTTTAGACTTGGTGGATTGAAATCGTCAGGTAAATTATAAAACCAACCTACACAAAATAGGATTGGTAGTGAATTTGGAACCACATTTTGAAAATAAATTTACATAAAATACGAGACAAATGGAGTGTCTTTGTAGCATCTACTTTTAAAAAAAAAAGGATTGAATTTGTTAGGTAAACTACAAAACCAACCTACACAAAATGGGATTGGTAGTAATTATGGAACCAGGTTTTGAAATTACATAAAATGATGAAACGCCCACCGTGGGGCTCGAACCCACGACCACAAGGTTAAGAGCCTTGCGCTCTACCGACTGAGCTAGACGGGCCTTATGCTTCGTGAGTGGGTTTTATAACTAAAACATAGTGGTTCTCGGGATTTGGTCATTAATCTTAACAATTTCATCTGCAATAAACTTTATATACAATTCCGATATTCTCACACTAGTTTTAATTACACCATTTTTCACTGATTAATAAAATCTAAATTTATAATTAATTATGTATATTAATTAGTTAACACAAATTATGTATATTAATTAATTAACAAGATACTTATTAATTAATTAATATATATAATTAACCATAAATTTACACCTCATTAACTTACATAAAATGATGTTATCAAAAATAGTGTGAGAAGATAATTTTTCTTATACATATGACACATTTATACATAAATGTAATTTATCATTTTTATTTTGGTAATATCTTTTGGTAACTTTACTAATTCCGTAATATGTTCTACATAATCAAAACTTCGATGAAGTAAATTATTTCAATATTAACCTTAGCATATAGATTTTGATAAACCTTAGCATATAGATTCTGAAACGATTGTGAGACATTAGTAGTATTATACTAATGTTTTTAGCACCAAATTGGATAATAAAAGCATTACATGGTGTTGCAACTATTTCGATAACTTTTTAATTCATTGGTTTTAAGGAAACAAAAAAAAAATACATATTAATTGAATATAACTACCATGGCTGTCAATTGTTCAACAAAGAAACGAGGTTTTAACTTTTAACGATGAAGCTGTTAAATGCAGATACCTCAGATATGCAAACGAAATCAAAGCAAATACATGTTACGAAATACAACTCTAGCAGTGTACTCTCTGCTTTTCCAATCACTGAAATATAAATGAAATCAAAGCAAATACACGTTACGAAACACAATTCTTTCTCCCACTTAATTATTAGTGTTGCATAGGAGACCTTGTGACGAGCATTCAATTTGCATGGTATTATTCTCCATACCGAAAAAAATAAAGTAAAATAAAATAAAAAATTGCAGATACTGAGGCAGTCAAGGGTTATTAATGCAGGCATCTGGTTGTCTTTGTGGTGATGAAGCCTGGAACTCTGGCAAAGCCTTGTATGTTTCATATAACCTACTCAGGGTAGGGTATTTGGACTGTAAAAACAATTTTAAAATGTTCATCATATCTAAAACTTGACAGTTATAATCTCTTCTTCTCTAAGCCAGGAGCTATTATAAACACAATTGTCAAGGACTAAAGAGTTTTATTAGATAAAGACACCACACAACCACTATACTTTTATTTTAAAAAAAAAAAAGGCAAGACTATAGTTTTATGTCCACTCCCTACCAGTCATACCTGTGCACCAATACTGATATTAAGAAACAAAAGAAATATATCAAGAAATCATAAGAAGTGTACTTTACCATATCAACATCGAACCTCTTAACTGCCTGCGTAATCTGTGGGGGCAAAAATACATCAGCCTGCGGATTACAATATTTACTTTATTAGATATGCCTTTCAAGTTGGAAGTTTTAAGTGTTTAACTTCAATATCATAAACTTTTACTGTTTCCTGCTAGATCGTTAAATTAATCCATTAGAGCAAAGTAAATATTTTAAGTGACTGTTAACAGTAGATATTATACACATGTTTTAATTTGGATTGTTGTGTACTATTTCTTCTAGGTTGTACTGTTAATTCATTTCCTGTTAGCCCATCTTACATAGATAAATACATAACCTGCACCCATATTGGGTACAACTTTTCATTCTTCTTTTCTCATTACATGGTATCAAAGCTAGTTTATTCTGATGTTTGGGATTCGTGTCCTATTACTTCTAGGTTTGGTTTTCGATATTTTGTGACTTCTGTGAATGATTTTTCAAGAATGACTTAATTATATTTTATGAAATCTCGTTCTGAATTATTCTCTATATTCAGAGTTTTCTGCTCCAAAATTAAAACCCAATTTAGCACCTCAGTGCGTGTCTTCAGAAGTGATAATGCTAAAGAATATTTCTCTCATGAGTTCACTTCCTATATGATTCAACATGGGATGGTCCACCAATCCTCCTAAGTTGTTACTCCACAGCAAAATGGGGTTGCTGAACAAGAAAATAGGCATCTTTTGGAAGTTGCTCGATGCTTGTTGCTTCATATGTCTGTTCCTAAAACTTTTTGGGCTGACGCTGTTTCTACTGCCTATTTTCTAATTAATAGGATATCATCTTCTGTCTTACAGGGCCAAGTTCCTTATTCTATCCTTTGTCCTTCCCAATCCCTGTTTCCCCTACCTCGTATTTTTGGTTGTCAATGTTTTGTGCAGGATGTTCGGCCTCAACTTTCGAAGGTACACCCTTGCTCACTTAAGTGTGTCTTTTTGGGTTATCCTCACCATCAAAAAGGGTACAGATGCTTCTCTCCTGACTTGGGATGGTATCTTGTGTCCGCTGATGTAACCTTCTTTGAGTCTGCTTCGTTCTTTGTTCAGTCTCCTCCTCCGGTTATTAAGGAAGATGAAGAAATTCTTGTTTATCAAGAACTTCAGTCTCATGATTCTTGCGCCAACTCCTTCCTATGGTGTTTTCGTTCTGTCTTGTCCTCCCCTTCAACTGCCTATTCGACAGGTGTACATTCACCGGACTTGTGCTCCCTCCGCCGGTACTGCACCCATGGATGTACATTGCTCTTCAGCAGACACACCACCTCCATCCACCTCTTTGTCACATGATCCCACTCTAGATCTTCTTATTTCCCTTCGTAAAGGTAAACGTTCTTGTGTTACTAAACATCCTATTGCATCATTTATTCATTATGAGCATCTTTCCCCTTCTTCCCAATCCTTTGTTACCTCTCTTGATGCTGTCACAGTTCCCAAAACTATTCCTGAGGCTCTATCTCATGATGGGTGACACAATGCCATGGAGGAGGAAATGCTCGCTTTGGAACATATCCAGACGTGGAATCTTGTTCCTCATCCCTCTGGTAAGCGTGCCATTGGTGCAAGTGGGTGTTCACTGTTAAAGTCAATCCGGATGGTACTGTTGCTCGTTTAAAGGCTCTGCTAGTGGCCAAGGGTTTGCTCAGACTTATGGTGTTGATTACTCGAAGACCTTCTTTCCTGTGGCCAAATTGGCCTCTGTTTGCATATTTATCTCGTTGGCTGCCTCTCATCACTGGCCCCTGCACCAGCTCTTCATGGTAATTTACAGGAGGAAGTCTATATGGAGCAACTACTTGACTTTGTTGCTCAGGTGGAGTTTGGGCGAGTTTGTCGGCTGAGACACTCTTTTTAAGGGTTGAAACAATCCCCCCGGGCTTGGTTTGGGAGATTGAGTGAAGTTGTTGTGAATTTCGGCCTGAAAATGAGTAGCTATGATCACTCAGTCTTCTACAAAAAGTCCGAGGGAGGATGCATTCTCATGGTTGTGTATGTTGATGATATAGTGATAACAGACAGTGACTTCTCTAGCATCTCAGAACTCAAGAGCTTCCTTCAAACTAAATTTCAGACAAAGAATCTTGACCCTTTAAAATATTTCCTGGTAATTGAGGTAAGTAGAAGTAGAAAGGGCATTTTCCTCTCACAACGGAAATATGTCCTTGACTTACTATATGATGTTGGCATGTTGGGAACCAAGCCTTGTGATTCTCCGATGGTTCCAAATGTGAAACTCAATGCTGATGATGGAGAACTACTATTAGATCCCGACAGGTATAGGAAATTGGTGGGCAAACTTAACTACCTTACTGTGACACGTCCAGATATCTCTTTCTCATTATGTGTAGTCAGTTAATTCGTGCCATCTCCTTGACAATCTCATTGGGATGTAATATTACATATCCTGAGATATTTAAAAGGAGCCCCAGGTCGGGGGATTCTTTATAAATATAATGGGCATTGCAGGTTATAAGGTTATTCTGATGTAGACTGGGCTGGGTGTCCTGTAGATCGAGATCAACTTCTGGGTATTGTGTGTTCCTTGGAAGAAATCTGATCTCTTGGAAAAGTAAGAAACAAAATGTAGTAGCAAGGTCAAGTGTTGAGTCCGAATATCCAGCAATGGTTCAAACCTCTTGCAAATTACTATGGGTCTATCATTTACTTGATGAGATTGAGTTCAAGGTTTCTCTACCTATGAGACTATGGTGTGACAACCAGGCTGCCCTTCACATTGCCTCGAACCCAGTTTTTCATGAATGAACAAAGCACATAGAAGTTGACTGCCATTTCATCCGAGAGAAGATCCAGCAAGGACTCATATCTACAAGGTATGTCAGGACTGGTGAACATATAGCAGACATCCTTACAAAGGCTCTTAACGGGAATCAGGTCAATTATCTTTGTAACAAGTTAGGCATGATTAACATCTATGATCCATCTTGAGGAGGAGTGTTAAGAGTAGATATTATGCATGTGTTTTAATTTGTTCTACTGTGTACTATTCGTACTAGGTTGTACTGCTAGCCCATTTACTGCTAACCCATCTTACATATATAAATACATGACCTGATTATGAATGTGCAATAAGGACCCTTAGTTTAAGAGAAAATTCAATTCAATACCAAAGGAGCAAGCAAGCAAGAATCTCAAAGTAAAAAGAATCAGATAATACTTAAAACTCTTATTGGCAGCACATTGAAATTTTGAAATTCATGATGGACAAACCCAGCATGATAATTAAATAAGTGGGGGAATTGGAAGGGAAAAACAATTTTCTGCCAGATTATGAGCAAAAGGTAAAGAAAGGCTCATTTGCAATTTCCCTTTTCACCGTTTAATAAGTAGCTTAGCTTCAAGAAATATTTTTCAGGCATTGTGCATTGACCACAATAACATAGAACAATGATTCAAAATAAGACATTCAAATCATACTGAAGTACTAAATCATTGTGGTAAATAAATAGAGAAAGAAAGCTTAAGCCAGAAGATACCATATAGATATGTTCCCCTGTGGCATATGTGCCAGCAAAATCCTTCAATAACTTCTTAAGAGCTGTATATTGGCCAAGTAAAAGAGAAAGTGAGACAATTGAAAAATTATTGAAACAATTTCAAAAACCAAAGGAAATGGCATAGAGTTCAGCGTAAAATATGCTTACCCAAGAAACCTTTGTCTATGATAAATTGGGCCCACAATTTTTGGTCTGCACCAAACATTTTCTCCATATCTTTCTGTAGAAAAATAGATGTGTCAAAAATGCAAAATATTTGAGCACACAGCCAATCCAAGCATTTCAAATGAAAAGCATATACCAGCACATTATTCATATGAAGAGGTTGTATACTGGAGTTGATAATACTTGCTACCTGCAAAATAATATAATTATCAGATAGTAGCCAAATTATAGAAGAGATTTTGATCCGTACATATCTAGCACCTTGTCACAGCTAGACCACAATAATTTGAGCCTGTTAATCTATCAGTGTCAGAACATTTCCTTTCAGGATATATTTTCAAATTATAGATCGGAATGTAGAATCATGTTATAGTGAGCAAATTATTACGATGCATGGTTCTCCTGATCTTTTATATATCTTGCATTCCATAGAAGCTATCAGATATTAGGAAACTTCTATCTATAATATTTAACTATAAGAATTCTCAGCATGATCTGCTTTTTCCCACTGAATTGTTTCAAAAGATACCAAACCAGTGGGATTAGCAGTTAAAATAAATCTTGATTCAACAAGTTCATGTTGCAATTCCAAAATGTCAAACATCTTAAATTTTACCTGAAGATTGAGAGCTCTGAGCTGAGGATCAACTGGCAAAAGTGACTTCTGAGTATATTTTTCTTCCAAATACTAGCCAGAAAGGAAAAAGTGAAAGATATAAAGTTGTCAATTTGAACGCAAAACACCAATCCCTAATCAGGAACATACATGAAATTATTGAAAAGAAACTCATGCGTCAGAATAACTTGATAATTTTCCCACTCAATTCCATCTTTAGGATCCATATGTTCTGAAATAACCCAGGTCACCGAGAAATAGACCCCTTAGACTGATGTAATCAGATGATAGAAAAATCAATAGTTTCTCAGGTGGAACTGAGTTGAGTAATCAAGATTTTCAGTGACTTGTAGCAGTAGACCCACCAAAAATATTGCATAAGAGTCTGAAACCACCACCTTATCATCAACTAATACCGGAACATAACGGAGAGGATTCAATCTCTCAAAACTCTGAAATCTAAGCATAAATGATTGATTTTGCAGTCAAATAAACTTTACTAACAGTCACAGATATTCAGTTTGGCTCCAAAAGTAAAACATATATTAGAGCTCTGCATTCACCTGGACTGAACTGCTCTCCTTTTATGAGGTCCACTGCTTTGTACTCATATGGGATCCCTGGTCATTTCAGATTTAAAAAACAAGCAAAGTCAATCAAGAAATCTAAATTTCATGTATTGTATTGGATATTTTGTGGAGTTATAACCAAATCCAAAATGCAAAGATTTATCAAAGAGTTGCAATTTCTGAATTCCCACTAGAATTCATTATTTTTTACAGCCGAATCAAGCATAGTTACTGGCAGGAAGGGGAAGGAAGGAACCTTTGAGGGTTAAAGCAAAGCGGATACGCCATGAGCAGGAGCTTTGCCAGTAAGAATACAACACAAGATTGGATGGCGAAGATGCATTTTTGCCACCACAACTTTTCTGCAATGCAATATTCAATTTGGAATATCAAAACATGATGGTGAATGGTCATCAATGAAAAAAAGCAGGAAGGATTACCTGCGCATCTGAGTCCATGCTGATTGCTGGTGGAGATGTGTTTGACAGCTAAGAGAAGTGGTAAAATCAATTGATTCAAGTGCCTATATTTATCAATGTAAATTGCATCAAGTATCCACTTTAACTCAAATTGAATAAAATAATGGATGTTGGAATTAAAAACATGCTAGTTAGCTTAGAAGTTTCCTACCTGGTTAAGTGAAAAGTTTGCAATAATTTTACTTACACGCATTTATACACACATCACTTCACATCATTTCGGATTAGTTTAGGTCCACCTCATTTTCTTCACACGTAACTCGGAAGTGATGTATCTTTAGCATTTTTCAAAAGCTTAAATGAGGTGAGTCCACCGGTCCAGTTGGATGTTTGATGTTCGATCAAGCTTAGCTTTAAGTGATTTACCATGTAATATTTTTATGGCTTATTGTGCCACTTAAAATCGGTGGGCTGGATATCTTGCTTGTTACCTATTGTTATTACCCCTTACGTTACCAACACTTGTGCTAATGGAAGTACATCTAATATGAGAATGAGATATAATATCCAAATAACTTAACATAACATAGAAATAGATAAGAGTCCTCTAGTTGCCCCTGTTTTCTTCGAGGAAGATTATGGCTGCAACCACTAGTTCTTGTCACTTGAAGAGCATAGCCTTCTTTCAGTTGGACAAAGGCCGCACAGCTTTGGTTTAGGGACAAGCGGAAGAGAGCTATGCTCTTTAGCAGCAACAACTAGAGAACCTGTTTAGTTGTTTGGCTGGCATATTTTTGTGTGTAAGCTACCCATTAAATGTACTCCCAAGTAACCAAATGCTTGTAGTGCTGAAATGAATAAAATCTACATTGTTCTAGTTAATTATCTTTCACTGTTTCGTGCAAAAAAAAATCTTAAAATTTATTTTTTTCAAAAAAATAAATTACCAGAAAAATAATTTTAGATATATGTTTTCTTATTAATTTATCACATTCAAGCTGAACTACAGCCATAAAAGAAAAGGTAATTGATTTCCTCCTTCGTATGCACCTATTGCATCGACCAACAGTTGTCTATTCCACGTAGCCATTGCTTAGGCCCCAGGTTGATCTTGATGTCCACCGTTTTTTTTTTGGGTGCTGTGGTTGCTATTACCATTGAAGTGGGTTCTATGAAGGCATTGCTGCCGATTTTCAGAGGCAGAGGGGCAGGAGTGGACTGTAATCCAGATAGAGAGTCCGAGACCAGCCATGCTTCATAGATTACAAACACCAAAAAATTTAGAAGCAGTTGAATGGTAATAATTTCTTATCATTATTTATGGTAATTAATAATGTAATTGATTTATTATATTTAATTTGAGTATTTTATATTTATGCAAGAAGAGTTTTGTTAATGTATGTTATAAGAATAAGTTGCAGGCACTTGGTTAATCTTTTTTAGTTGACTAAATAGAATATGGACTTTGTTTTCTCTGCGAGTCCGATAGGCGATGGCGGTTCCGGCAAAGAACCACCCGATGGCGGAGGTGGTAGACAACCTCGTCCCTCCTTCAAGGATATGATGATGGGCAACAAAGAGATATTGCCTCCAAGGCCGCGAGTTGATTTACTCAAGGAGAATTTGGCGAAGATTGTGTTTGAGGATGACAACCCCTTAAAGCCAATGGTCCATATAGCTGATTCTGTTTTTGATGGTTTGTGTGCACCTTGGCAAGATGCATTGGTGATTAAGCTTCTTGGCAAAAGTATTGGTTTTCATGCCATGAAAGATCGTCTCTCTCGTATTTGGAAGCCAATAGCAGGCTTTGACATTCTTGATATTGGAAACTACTTCTTTATGGTCAAGTTTGACCTGGAAGCAGATAGAACAAAGGTGATGGAAGAGGGTCCCTGGATGTTATTCGATCACTATCGACGACAAAGATTGACATGGTCACCTCGAGTTTATCTCACTGCGACTAAAATTGACAAAACCCTTGTATGGGTTCGTTTCCCTGGCTTGAACATGGTTTACTATGATGAGAGTATTTTACTTACACTAGCTTCTGCTATAGGCAAACCCATTAAGGTCGACACCAACACCTTGAATGCCAAAAGAGGGAGATTTGCACGCGTATGTGTTGAGATCAATTTGGACAAACCTGTGGTGGGAAAGGTTTGGTTGAAGGATTTCTGGTAGAAGGTGGAGTATGAGGGCTTACATCGCATCTGTGCAACCTGTGGATGTTATGGTCATATGGCCAGGGCTTGTCCAACAGCACCGAAGGGATATACTAACAGTATGCCTCCGATGACCACCTCTGGTGCGCCGGCGCTGGAGAAACAGGCAATGGTCCCTCCGGTGAACATTAATGATGGGGCGGATTCTCAGGCGGTTACAAAGGAGAATATGATGGGCATTCATGATAATAATAATGTGGCTGTTACGTTAAATGCTGAGATCGAGCAGTTACATGGTGATTGGCTCACTGTCAAGCGAAGATCACGTAACAAAGCCAACCAATATCAAGTGAAAGATGTGAGAGATGGTATGGCCACAAATATGAGGCGAAATAATAGAGATAAGAGTGTGAAGATGAACCCTTCAACTCCGGGTCAACAACCCCCTGCGAGAGGGTCCACTAAGGAAGCTACTTTATTAGAAAAATACAAGCCAATAGGTGCTAAGCAGAAAAATAAAAGACCCAGACGTGATACTGTCTCTTTCTTGGAAACAAAACATGATCCTAAGATGCATGTGGAGGTGGGGACCTCAGGAGGAAAAAATAAGACCCAAACTCTACACCATACACCAAAGATGGGGAACATGACAAACTATACTGGCCCTATTATTTATGATGTGGGATTCGGTGCAAAGTCTACTATTCCCCTCAAAGCAGCTTCAGCCAATCGTTTTCTCCTTCTGCATGATCATGAGGATAATGACCGTGGTATGGACATGAGTAATAAGGCTACTCCTGAGGTGGTGGGCTCTGAAGATATGGTTCCTGATACACCTGTTGCCTTACAAGCGACAACAACGTAGCTTTTTGATCTGCTGTCTCTCTTTCACCAAGTCGCTTATGGAATATTTTCGTGATTTTTCTATAATTTTGTGGAATATTCGAGGTGCCTTGGGAAAGCAGTCTAGGCGCCACGTTCGTGATATTGTTTCGTTTTATCATCCATATCTGTTTCTGATTTATGAGACTCATGGTATTTTCGCTAATGTTGAATCTTTCTGGAGGAATTTAGGATTCAAACCTCTTTTTTTTCATGAAGCCAATGGTCACTCTGGCGGCATTTGGGTGTTATCCTCTGTCGTGGATATCTCTTGCAATTTAATCCACTCTATGCACCAGGCGAGCTCTTTCTCTATACAGAAAAGGAATACTGTTTGGTATTGCACTGCTGTATATGCATCTCCCATCCCTTCTCTTCGTACTATGCTTTGGACACACCTCTGTGATCTTCGTAATCAGATAACTGGACCTTGGCTAATGTTGGGCGATTTTAATGAGATTCTCCTCCCTTCTGAGGTTTTTGGAGGCACCTTTTCTACTACTCGTGCTTCCTTACTAGCTAACATGATGGTTTCTTGTGGTGTTATGGACCTTGATACTGTTGGTGGGTTATTTACATGGAGGAAGAATATTCATGCTGGAGGTCACGTGAGGAAAAAACTTGACAGATGCTTGGCAGATACTGATTGGAGACTCTTATTTCCCCATGCTCTTCTTGAGTTGCTTCCTATGCATAACTCTGATCATAATCCACTACTTCTTAGTTGTTTAAAGTCTAGAAGCAGGAAGGTGAAAGCTTTTCATTTCCAGGCAGCCTGGATATCTCACCCAGATTATGCGAATTTGGTCAGACAGTCATGGTCAGCGACCCCTGGTACTGTCAACATGAAACTTGGTGAAGTTAAATCAAACTCTCTTGATTTTAATGAGAAAGTTTTTGACAATATATTCAGGAGAAAACGTCATTTAGAAGCCAGGATTAAAGGGGTCCATCAGCAACTAGACATCTCTCCGTCCTCTAGCCTCATCACTTTGGAACGTGATCTTCAATTTCAATATAATAAAGCTTTATATCAAGAGGAAATGTTGTGGTTTCAAAAGTCAAGAGAGCAGTGGGTTAAATTTGGAAATAAAAATACCAAATTCTTTCACACTCAAACTATTATCCGTAGAAGGAGAAATAAAATTTCATGTCTCAACATTGAAGGTACATGGTGTACAGATGATGAAGTTCTTAAAAGGAAAGCACTCTCTTTCTTTAAGAACCTCTTCCAATCTTCTGTTCAATGCCAACCTGAGAGCTTGCAACTATATTCTATTCCCCAGGTCAGTCAAGAGCTTTATGATTTGTTAATTAAACCTGTTTCTATGGAGGACGTCAAACACACCATCTTTTCTATGAGTTCATATAAAGCACCAGGAGTTGATGGGTTCCAACCCATTTTCTTTAAAACCTACTGGGATGTGGTTGCTAATGATGTCTATGAGATGGTGGCCTCTGCCTTTTCCACTGGTTATTTTGATTCTTATCTTACAGAGACTCTCATTGTCCCTATCCCAAAGATTGATGACCCTCAGTCCTATAAGGATTTCAGGCCTCTAAGTCTTTGTAATGTCCTCTTCAAGGCTATATCCAAGGTGCTTGTTAACAGGATTCGTCCTCATCTTCATAAGCTCATTGGGCCCCTCCAAAGTAGCTTCATTCCTAAGAGAGGTACCTCTGACAATGCTATGATCACCCAGGAAATTGTTCACCACATGCACAAGAAGAAGGGGAAGAAAGGTTATGTTATGTTTAAGATTGACTTTGAAAAAGCATACGATCGAGTTGATTGGCATTTTCTTGAAGTCACTCTGAGGGATTTTGGGTTTCCTCCGACAATAATTACTCTTATTATGAATTGTACCACAAACACTAAGTTGGCCTTGAAATGGAATGGTGAGATTCTTAATGTTTTTCCTCCTAAAAGGGGTCTGCGCCAAGGTAACCCCATGTCCCCTTACTTGTTTGTCCTGTGTATGGAAAAATTGTCCCTCCTCATCCAACAGAAGGTGCAAGATCAAAGTTGGCACCCTGTGAAGGTTGCTAATAATGGGCCAGCTATTTCTCATCTTTTCTTTGCTGATGATTGTCTTTTGTTTACTAAATCTTCTCAAGTAAAGCTTGTTATTTGGATATCTTTTGTCATGCATCGTTGAAGATCAACATCCAAAAGTCTAGATTCATGACTTCTAAGAACACCTCTAATGTGAAAGTTGACAAGTTTGCGACTATCATCCAATTTCATCATACCCGATTGTCAAGTACCTTGGGTTCCCAATGCTCTCTGATCCAGTTAAAAATAGTGATTTCAATTTTATTCTTGAAAGAAATTAATTCAAGACCAGTTTGGAAGATGCTGCTAAATCGTGCTGAGAGAACCAGGGCCATCCTTACTTTAATGCCCATTTATACAATCATCTTTCTTCTTATTGTGTGATAAAATTGATTCTTCAATTCGTGCTTCATATGGGGTAATAATCACCGCCATTGGGTGAATTGAATACCTTGTCTCTTCCTGTCATTTTGAAGCATCAGTCAAGAAATATTATCATATCTCTTTTGGGAAAACATACTGAATTATGCATGAAAAGGAGAAATTGTGGGTCCAAATTGGCCAAATATTTGAAGACACGCCATTCTCCGTATTTCTGAGAAGCATCTTAACTGGAACTTATTGCTAAAGCTACTAGTCAATTAAACAAGGTTTCCAAATCGGAAGTGGGCACATATCGAACCATTATGACAAATGGCTAAAGGAAGATTTCTTATGCACACTAAATTATGTTCACATACAGGATACTAACTGGGCATATCTACCAAGCTTGGCATTTTGATATGTTGCAAAACGATACCGCCGGATATAAAGCGGCTGCCATATTGCTCAAGGAAATTGGCTTGGCAGATATAAAGCGAGCTATATTCTCAATGGGCACACCAACCATGTACTTTCCAAGTCTATATAAACCCCTTCCAGCTCACTCATTTAAAGAGCAATCCCAATGAGAGCAATTTTTGCCCGAAAATATCAAACACTTTTTTTGGCTCACCCTTCAGGGAGACCAACTAATGTTTTTCATGTCTTTAGACATGTTTCTTTTCTTGTAACAAAGCGAATGAAAGACTACAATGCACTTGCTTCGGATCAGATTATCTCGGGATATAATTAGCAAGTGGTGAGGCTGTGACAACTTCTATATCTGGCGACATCACGGATGTTAGTCACTAACACCAACAAAGACAATGCGGTGCTATATTTGCGCAACTGGAAGGCGCGCAATGCTTCGGGTTTTCATATAAAGTCTACAACATCCAACTTATTAGCCAAATTGAGCGACTTGGATATTGTGTCTTATTGTCATCATCCGAAACAGAGACAAGCCTTGCCGCTATGTCACTTGGGAACCCCCGAGCTACCTTTTGTGAAGCTTAATATTGACGGCACTTTTGGAAACCCCAAAAGCTTTTATATTCGGATCACTTCTATCATGCTAATCTGAGTTCCCGTGGCATATCTACATTAAAGTTTCTCCATTTATAATGGTCTCAGTAAAGCAAGATGGCTTCAAATGGTCATCCGAATTCTACTCAAAATTGCTTTGTAGTTAGTCAAAAACCAATTCTTTACATCCTCATTTCCCTTTGATCATGTTAATTAGGGATCATGAATAGAAATTGGTCTGTTCTGCTTTCGCCATACTCTTCGAGAAGGTAACTCCGCTGTCTTGCAAATACGGTGTTTTAATACGGATAGTTTTCTATCTTGGAGTCATTGTATTAGAAACCCTCTTAAGAATATCGTGTTGCTCATTTGAGGCTTTAGTTTTTTGCTTTGTTCTTGGTCTTTGTTTTTCTTTTCTGCTGTATTAAAAAAAATGTTATAAGAATATATGTTAAAAAATTAAAAATTAAAATTATTAAGTGAAAAATTATAACATTTAATATTTTAAAAATTTAAAAATATTTAATTTTTTTAAATAATTAATAAAAAAGATAAATATTATTTTTATTTTTTAACATGTGTCTTTAAAATACACGTAAACAAAATCTTATATTGCTCTGGCCATAGATGACCAAGTAGAGAAGACAGAATTAAGAAAAAGAAATCAAACATTTAAGATAGGAAAAAAAATCCCTATGGGCTTGGATGCAGGTGATTGGTTATATGGTTGCCCAATGAATTTTGGAGTGGTGGTCAGTTTGGGATACTGGGATTCACGTGAAGGCTTTGCAAAGAAAAACCGTGACAACCAATGAAATGGCAATTAATGGTTATTTGGCTTACGACTAATGTTTATATATACCACAGTATAAGGCTGCTGAAAACAGCTTTGCTTTACAATCACAGTTACATCATTTACAATTAATAGTGACCCTTGCATAGATATGCACAATGAAGATAGAATTGTGCAATAGTTTTGCTCCTCCTTTCATGCTTTTTTTCGTTAGTAATAAAGGTAATGCCTAAAATGGAGTGAGGCGAAAATGAAAACTAAATTAATTATATCTGCACTATAAGCAAAAAGTGTACTAAGTAAGCCTATTGAAAGATATCAAGGGAAGAGTTTAAATTTATCAGCATAAACTTGCATGCATAGCTAATTTGCTTTTTTCAAATCTGTCTTTCATTTGATCATGACCATTCAGTTATGTTCCAAAGCCATGGCAGTTCTTTCAACATTCTGCAAGAGGACAGCATATATTTTGGCTCTCACCCTCCCACATGCTTCCAATTCAGAATCCCCCACTCCGGAGCCATCTTTGCGTCCAACCATCATATTCAACAAGTCATTCACCTTCTTCATTTAACGCATCATATCAGCTACTTGATAATCTGATTTAGGTATGTTTTTGCTTTTAACCTCATCTAAGTAGTTCTCTACATGAGCCAAAAACCATTTTTAACCTTCATCCTGCAAACTACCTGCCAGCTGATCAGCTGCAATTAAAGCACTTCCCTTTACCCAATCAGGTGAACCGTGTTCAGCAGCCAGCCCAATGTGCATTTCGTTATTATTCCTTCGCATCTAACAAACATAAACCACTTGATGACCAGGATCAATCAAAATTTAGTATTTTTATGAATCTTTGTGTCACATAATTAATTTCACAAAACTCTATAAAAATACTAAGTTTTGATTGACCTGATGCACTCATCTGAGTGCCCAGGGTTTATGTAAGAATCTCTCTCCTAACCAGGCTGGTGCCCTTTGGTTTGAGGCCGAGTTTTGTGCTAGATTTTTCCGTTGTGTTTGTAGCCTGCATGGAAACAGCATTAGGGGAAGAAATAGGACTAATTAAGATCAGATGTCATAGCCGCTTTGATCCAGGAAGTTGCATTTTTCTTTCTCTCCAATGCCAGTTTTAGTGCTTCGCTGACAGAACCAGGGCTACTTGGATGACCGTCATTTTCTCTTGTTGGAGTAATGCATTTTAGTGATTGAAGAATTATTAGAATCTGACTCATGTCATTTTGAAGGTTGAAGAATTTATCAACTGCAATACGTTATTGATACTTAAATACAAAAATTATTAATCGCATTGATACTTTTTTGGGTCTGATGGGTGCTAAATTGTCTGGGCACACCAACCATGATTTCTTAAAAAATGATTAAATTGTCAAGGAAATGGGCACACCAACCATGGTTTGAAGCCTATATAAACCCCTTCGCTCTCATTTGTAGAGCAATCCCAATGAGAGAATTAGAGAAAGTTTAAGAGAAAAGCTTGTGAGAGAATTTTATGAAGAAAATTGATAATTTGTATAATGTTCGTTGTAAACATTTTGTATATTTTCTCCCTTTAGTAAAATGATCCGAGGTCGGAGAGAGTGCATTAGCCGAATTCCGTTATCAAATTTGTGTTTTATTTCTGTTGTTATTTCGCATTCTCACTAATCTGAGTTATAGGAAATTACATGATTTCTTAACAACTAGTATCAGAGCACCGGGTTGTGGCGAATTCTATCAATTTTCACAAAGGTACTATTTATAAGAATAGTAAATTTTATGAATAGTAAAATTTTGTCAATTTAAAGGGTTTAATATACGTGGTTCGCAGAATTATCGAAACAATCCGTAAGAGGAAGATCAAAGGGGAATATGAAAATTGAAAAGTTCGATGGCGTAGATTTCGTGTTCAAGATCTAAGAATCCCAAAAATTTCATCAACTTTCAAAAAGAAGCTAGAAGGTATGAAGGATGAAGACTAT